>CM050165.1:448549735-449119735 GCA_027410445.1 Discoglossus pictus | reverse complement strand
ATACGTGCCTCAAACAGTGGGTGTAATACACACATTACAAGGCCGCAATTATAGGATCATTATTCTGACCAATAAAATAATTACACAAGTGGAGACATCATAGTTACTAGGCAGAGCAATACAATAATACAAATTCAGTCCGATGGTTACAGTTGTATATGCAGTGAGTCACCATGGAAACAAGATTACATAAAAAACGCCGATACAGTGACGATTAACTACTACTTGTGCTGCTGAGCATTCTGGGAGTTGTAGTTTAATCTAGTGACTTCCGGATCATTCACTTCCTGTTCTTTGTAGGAGATTGCGACCTAGAGCTGATCCGCGGGTTTCCAAATTCTCAGCAGGTAAATACAGTAATTCATATTTTAATTAATGATCAGAAGGTAATTAGTGGGGTTATTTTTTATTTCTGACTAGTTATCAGTTGTGAGAGCATAATAAGCATCATTTCACCCAATATACAAATGTGATTCTATCATTTACTATTAATACATTTATTCTTTTGGATTGTATTATAAGGCCCACTAATAATAGTATTTATTATTCATTCATTTTTCACCATGAGATAATATCATCGTCATCATATGGATATCACCCAATAATATAAGTTTCTGAATAATTATAAGCCATTACTCACTAACATTCACTCAGATTTTATTATTTTTATATAAGTACAATTTAGGTTTGTGATATACTAATATTCACATCGGAGCTTTCCTGTTTTATGCTAGCACACGTGCACGTGCATCTGTTATGTGCACGCCCGCATGCTGCACTGCCCTGCGCCGATGAAGCTTCCTCCTTGTGGGGCCGGTAAGTGGTTAGGGGTTTTCGGGTTAGGTTTACAGGGTTATGGTCAGGAAGGGGTGTATGGCGTATTGTTAGTGGCTTAGGGACTTACTTTTAGGGGTTAGGCTTCGGCTAAGAGTGTTAAGAGGTTAGGGTTAGGGCTGCCAAGGGGTGTAGGGGGTTAGGGCCTTAGGGTTAGGGGGTTAGGTTTAGGGTTAGGACCGGGAAGTGGTGTAGGGGGTTAGGATTAGGGTTAGGGATGCCAAGGGGTGTAGGGGGTTAGGGCCTTAGGGTTAGGTTTAGGGTTAGGACCGGGAAGTGGTGTAGGTGGTTAGGATTAGGGTTAGGGCCGGCAAGGGGTGTAGGGGGGTTTGGGGCTTCGGAACTTAGTTTTAGGGAGTTAGGAACTTAGGGTTAGGGGTTATGGACTTAGGGTTAGGCCGGTAACTGGTGTAGGGAGTTAGGGCTTAGGGAGTACATTAGGACGCGGTACGCAAGGGCATTTGGCAACAGGAGGCTTCCAGTGCCGTGCACGCATAAAACGAGAAAGGTCCCTCACATCTTACCACCTATTTTACTATGAATGAAGCCTTAGAGTGTAAGCTTATTGTCTTCTTAGGATAGTAGCCATGGGCATTGGTATTTGCCATATATGTGCATTATTTTCTAGGTAGCCATTAGCTCTAAAACTGTTATTATCCATTTTCATAGATTAACAAACACTTAGACTAGTACTTCATAGCAAAAATAATAATAATTGTTATCTTTATTTGTATATCCAATTATAGAAAACTCAAAATACAATATACATTCAAGTTTAGAAAATCTCAATATCCATTTTTGGATCTATCCCGTTGTGTAGTCCCAAATCTAACAGGTACAGGGCCATCATGCAGCCACTAGATGGCGATGTCTGTTTTGAGGGAAGGTAAAAATGATTCCCTCCATCGATGCGGCGCAACTTCACGGTGCTTAATCCACAGTGAGGCCATTGCTATGTTCGGCGCGGGCACATGGGCCTCGAGGGCCTCGGGCACGCCTCTCATAGCTCAAGGCCTCTTCTGTCGGCACGCCTTATAAACATTGTGCAGCACTGCCGGAAAATCATCAACGCCATCTAGCGGTTGGCGGCGGCACTGCAACTGCCAATCTTTTGCGCAGGAATAGAGGGAAAGGACCCTATTTTTTTATTATATAGTCGGATGGTCCATCGTTATTCAATTGTAAAGCACTTCTACTGTCGCATAAGTCCCACCAATATCCCTGGTTGTAGCCTGACCTTACTAATAATACTGTTTTGGCACAAGTATTGGGCTTTGGCAATTTTGTTTTGTTCCAGCTACACCAATTGTTTGAATACCCCAAACAAGTGCATCTAATGTGTTATTGTGTCTACCGTGTCAGGATCTATAGTATTTTACATTGTATTTGTTCTATTGCTGCTTCAAGCGAGCCTGAAACTTGAACCATATTTGATATTTTCGTTTTAAATACTTGCATTTCTCTTGTCAGATATCTGTCACATTTCTTACTCATCTTAGAGCAAAATCTGGATCAAGTTCTTCGCAGAGCACAAGTCTTGGGGAATCTAACTTCTTAATGATGGAAATGGACAGGAACCAGAAGGCTGAGAAGATCTTGACTGGAACCCCAGACATTATATATAGTCAGAATGGGCAGGTAATGGAGAAAGTCCCTTTGATCTGTCCATGTGAGACTTCAAACAAAACTGCAAGGGCAAAAAAGATGAAGGTCAATATATATAGATTAATAATGAGTATTGCAATATAATTTGATACCTTTTGTATTGGACAAACGTTATATTTATAATGACAAGCTTTCGAGAGGCTTAACCCCACTTTATCAAGTCTCAAGCAATTCTACATGAGATGGAAACCTCAGTTTGAATAATAACAGCAGATGCAGAGAGAGTGGAAACAGCATCTGACCTCATCAGGTAAACATATATATGGGGAATAAACACAACATAGCAAATGAACCATATATACACATATACATCAATATATACAGGAAAAAGCAGTGTACTGTAGTCCACAGTGATATCTTTCCTGTTGGACAAACACCTCACTAAGAGTACTAAGTCTGTATAGTATAAGAAGAAAAAAAAAATCACATGAATTTCTAATAATGTGTTAGAAAGCCCAAATCTATGTTAGGTCCTTTGTTTTTAGTGTTTTTAGGTTTCTCCAATGTAACAGCCTGTGTCACATAAAATACATTGTATTATAGAAACCACATTAGATGATGTACATGAATATGATCCTTTGATGTTATAGGTTTTGTTGTTATGTGTGGCTGTATCATCATTACAAATGTGTTGGCATAATTTACAGGCACGTTTGTTACAAGGTTTCGTTCCATTTTTTGCATTCAGTTTTCATTAGCCAATTTTCTGCTGCCAAGTTTTTTTTTCAGGTTTGGTGGTTGTTTAAATGCAAGGATGGGAGGTTTTGGGAATATATATATTTTAATTCAGTATCTTCAATTAGTAATGGTTGTAAATCTTTGATTATTTTCCGAATTTTCTCTAAAATTGGATGGTATGTGGTCACTAGAGGTATATGTGAAGTAGTTACTTTTGTTTTGTAGTTTAATAAGGTGTTCTCTGGGTATTTTGATGGCAGTGCTTATTTTTTGGGTAATAATACAGGGTTTGTAACCCTTTTGTTTGAAAGATTCAGACAGTGTTTTGAAATTATTATCCCGGTCTCCAGTGTTTGAGCAAATCCGATGGTATCTAATAGCTTGATTATGGATGATGGCTTGTTTGGTGTGGGAGGGATGGAAACTGGAGCTGTGTAGGTAACTACATCTGTTTGTGGGTTTCCTATATATAGATGAGTGGAGAGTGCCATTGGTGATGGATATAGTAGTGTCTAGAAAGTTTACCTGTTCTGTGGAGAAATCCATTTTAAGTTTTATAGATGAATGGAAGGTGTTGAATGAACTATGAAAGTCTCTGAGTTTGCTTTCTCCTTCTGTCCAGATGATGAACAGATCATCTATGTAACGGTAGTATTTGTATGGTTTGTAAATGGATACAGATAAGAATGTTTCTTCTAGATTGGCCATAAATAGATTTGCTTATTGTGGAGCCATTTTGGTACCCATGGCAGTTCCCATCATCTGTAGGTAGGTATCTTGGTTAAAAGTAAAATAGTTGTGGGTAAGGATATATATTAATATAATTTAAATTCAACTATCTGTAAGAAGCTATTATTTGTTTAAAATAAGTAATCTGTGAGGTAGGAAGTTATTTAGAAAACTAAACTATGAACATTCCTCTACTATCGGGAGGCCGCCGCTCGCCTAGGGTTTGATTACATGGCTCCTGTAGAACGAACCATAAGGAAGGATTTTAGCAACAGGACTTCTTATCCTGGAGCATATAAGTAGTGGTTACATGGCTCCCATAGACTGGCTCCTGTAAGAACTTACTGATACACACCAGGGGAGTTTTGATATAAAGAAAATAACCTATGAGCCACCCGAGCTCCTTTCTTGTACATCAGCAGTTTACTGGTACAAAGCTATTATCTTGTAGTGTAAGATATGTTATTTACAAGTGATTTCAGAGGTCTTTACCGGATACAAATGTGAGTGTGTAGTTGTGTCTTAGAGCCCAGAAACCAGTAATTCCAATAACAACCCCCATTAAAGTTAAGGAACCTCAGTAGACATTGTAGCAGGTAAGAGTTTACATTTATTAGACTCCGAGCTAAGGACCTCTAGCATCTTCATAGCAGCTCAAGTAAAGTGAATTAAGATCATTGTGCCTTTGTAGCTATGTGTTTCCCACGTTATCATTGACACATTAATGTTGTTTCTTTGCAGTTCAGCTACCTCACATAACATGTTCATTTCTAACTTATTACATTAATGGCAGGTGGGACATAGGTGGATGGCTGGCAGGATTGACTAAGCATTAGTCGGGTGACAGAGTTTAATTGTGTGAGCTGTATTTGTCATTGACATTTATTGTTCATTTGTATTGTATTGTCATGAAAAATTCTACGTTGGACTATTTTTTTTCTCCTACGGAGGCACTTCTAGCTCTTTAATTGTCCCATTAGGCTTCTCTCTGCTCTCGAGGTTGACATTTCACATAAGGACTTATCCCTGAGAGCACACAGAGTCTCTTAAGTACACGTGAACATGTTCAGTAACTCTTACAGTTGCCATGTTGGTGCACTTTCCATAAAATTTCCCATAACAAGAGAGCCATTGGACAACTTGTAGGATCTTATGGCAGCCATATTGTCACCGGATTTTAGAACAAATCTCCTGTAGCAGCAGCACAATACATTCCATTGTGATCACTCGTAAGGATTTGCCGCTGCTGAATCTATTAGCACTGTAGCTCCCTATGTGGAATAATCACATACGGCTGTTCATATGGGTCTCATGTAATCAGGCCCCTAATGTGTTTGTTTCTCCAGAAACTGGTTTGAACAATGAATTACCAGACAAGGTCGAGTCCATACATTCACTAAATAGAATTCCTACATTTTGATTTTCTTATTTCTGTCTTCTCTTGTTGGCTGCTTTGAGCTTCTTGGTTCTCGTTCCTTGTGGAAATATATGAATGAAAAAAGTGATTTTTTTTTTGTCCCAGGGAATCTCACTGATCTGAAGGATTTATTGTTTTTAGGTGCAATCTGATTTTGATGAAGTTGCCGTTTACTTCTCCAAGGAGGAGTGGGACTGTTTAACAGAGGAAGACAAGGAGCTTTATAAGGAGGTCATGACTCAGAATTACCAGAACCTCATGTTATTAGGTGAGAAAATATGAATATTTTTATGAAAACTTCCTAAAATCTGAATTAATTCAAAGCTCAAGTGATATATTGGCTGTGAGATAAGATGATTGTATAATTACTTTCATTGTTCTTATACAGGACATGCCAATGTGACACCTATAGTCATCTCAATGATTGAGCAAGGAGAAGAGCCGTATGTGAGGGGTCACCTGCCGTCCGAAGGGAATCCATTAAATGTCGCTGCAGGTGAGTAATTAATAAACGATAAAAAAACAACACCATTAGAATGGCAATTAGGAAAAAAATAATACACATGAAGCTGATTCTATTGTTCTTAAGATTTATTTATTGCAGATTTACCACAGTGTTTGACATTTTATAGGAGGTGTAAAGCTGTCGGTATATTCTGGATTCTTTGTTACTACATTTTTCTCCGCATTGGAGGAGCCATTGTATTTTACAGGTTGCGTTTGGTCCATCATTTGGATTGTTGGGTCTTTTCACAATTTGATTTTTATATCAGGATTACAGTAAGCCAGGTCTGCACTATATTGTGTGGTGTGTTTAGCCCATTTGTGTTTTGATAGATGAGACATTTGTGATCTCTTGGACTTAGGGCCTCATTATAATCCTAAATTTCTTAAATATGTAGCTGGCGGCTTACGGCGTCAAGCTGCGATCCCTTGCGATGAGCTCGATCGCAGCGTACTTCTGCCCAAGCCTTTGATCTTACACGGCCGCAAGAAATCCCAAATCGCTATTAAAATGCTATGCTCACCCTTCCATCAATCCCATAAATCGCTAACATCGAGCCGCAGCTTACTTACACCAAAGAGGTCCCGCAGCTCTCATACTTACAAAACCTAGCACCAATTAAGCAAAATATTAAAGCCTGTACTTTTATTGGAAGTGAAAGTGATTTCAGGTCTTAGAATTAATAGCACAACATTCCCAAACTCTCAAATTGGCAATAAAAATGTCTATTTCATGTTAAATTTTCGTCATAAAGTCTGACGGTCTTTTACATCCAACCTCATGATGGAAACTTAACTTGCAATAAAGTGGTTATTTATTCCGATTTGCGAGTTTGAGAATGTTGTGTTATTAATTCTAAGACCTAACATTACTTTCTCTTTAAAGTACCGGGTGGCTTTTTTATTTGCTTATAAAAGTGCTATTTTTTGACAGTAAGTCCTCCGGCCTAGAATTACTTCTAATCACGTAACTTGTTATTCGCAGCCGCAAGACCATGATTCATAGTTCAAGCCCGTGGACTCGGAGCACTGTAAATGCAAATATAAATTCAAGACCGCGCTGTAAATAATGAGGTACACAATGGGTGACATGAGGATTAAAGGCACAACATTCTCAAGCTGGCACATCACCACAATACAATTCTTGATCTCATGTTTAATGTATGTCCAAAGTCCAACGGGCTTGAATAACCGCCAAGCCCGTAACTTGTTATTCAAGCCCGTCAGACTTTGGACATAAATTAAACATGAAATCAAGAATTGTATTGTGGTGATGTGCCAGCTTGAGAATGTTGTGCCTTTAATCATCATGTAACCTATTGTGTACCCCGTCATTAACAGTGCTGGCTTGAATTTATATTTGCATTTACTATTTTCTACAATGTTTGCGTGCTTGAAACACGAGTTGCATCACCCAAAGAGCACCATCAGCAGCCGGGACTGGGAAACTGGTCAGAGTTGAGGGAAAGATGGATGGTGCTAAATACAGGTATATTCTTGAGCAAAACCTGTACCACTCTGTGCGTGATTTGAGGCTAGGACGGAGGGTCACCTTCCAGCAGGACAATGACCCCAAACACACTGCTAAAGCAACACTTGGGGGGGTTTAAGGAGAAACATGTAAATGTGTTGGAATGGCCAAGTCACAGCCCAGACCTCAATTCAATAGAAAATCTGTGGTCAGACTTAAAGATTGCTATTCACAAGCGCAAACCATCCAACTTAAAGGAGCTGGAGCAGTTTTGCAAGGAGGAATGGGCAAAAATCCCAGTGGTAAGATGCGGCAAGCTCATAGAGACTTTTCCAAAGCGACTTGGAGCTGTGATTGCCTCAAAAGGTGGCTCTACAAAGTATTGACTTTAGGGGGTGAATAGTTATGCACATTGACTTTTTTCTGTTATTTTGTCCTATAAAAAAAAAATCTTCAAAGTTGTGGGCATGATCTGTAAATTAAATGATGTAAATCTGCTAACAATCCATGTTAATTCCAGGTTGTGAGGCAACAAAAATGCCAAGGGTGTGAATACTTTTGCAAGGCAGTGTGTGTGGGTGTGTATATATATATATATATATATATATATATATATATATATATATATATATATATATATAACTCCCTGTAGAAAATGTGGCAATACTGTGGCCCCTTCCTTACAAGATTGCACACAATAACAATGTAGCTGTCAAAGTTCAGGTGTCCATGCTTGGAGGACATGGTCAGGGGAGAGAGGGAAGAAAGAATAGCAATAGTCCATGTTAATCCAGGGCCCCCAATAGTCCAACAGTCGCCCCCCCGGATGTCCCATGACCCTACATTTAAAATGTGTATATCAAAAAATTAATGTCCAATAGATCATATTTCATGGTTAGTTTAAAATTATTCCCAATATTTTAAAAATTAAAGTTATTATTTTGAAATATTGTTGTCAAAAGCCTAATACAAAATGTATTTCTGTTGCAGTATAGATATGAATTTCAGTAATCAATTTACATTCAAAATACCCTTTTAACTGGGGAATATCTGTAGCTACAAATTTTTTTTAAACATAATACTAAACTCCTTTTTTTTATGTTTTACTTTGAATCAAAATACAATAGTTTTTATATATTTTAATGAAATCTTTTGAGCTTACATAAGCTTTATTGTTCTGTATAAAAGCTTCCATGTTTCCTTACTCCTATATTCCACCTCACTGACATCCCTCCCATCCCTCCATCTGAGATGTTGTCACTGGTAGTGAGGAGCCATGCACACATTGGGGGAGGCTTTATTTACTGCATGACAGGGGGGCTGTTAGTGGGATTCATCTCTTTAGCAGGAAAACAGCACTTTAATAAACAAATACATTGTAATACATGTTATTATACAGCAAAACTATTACATTTAAAAAAAAAATTATATTCTCACAATTCAAATAAATAATAATTTTTAGTTAGATAAAAATTAGTGTAAATTAGTCTCAGACTTAGACTAATCATTTCTATTTAGAAGTATGTTAAAACTCTCAGATTTTAAAATAATTTACTCCTGGTGCTTTTTATTTCCAACAGATGGATCCAAGATTTGCAATACCCTTGAAGATGACCACATTTCCCTTAGTTCACCAGCTTGTGTATTGGAAGATTGCAGTGTATCACATAGTCATCTGGAGGCAAAGCCAATACCTCCCACAGGACAAAAAGCATTTGCATGTTCTGAATGTGGGAAATATTTCAGTTTGGCCACAAATCTCAATCGACATATGAAAACTCACACAGGTGAAAAACCATTTGACTGTTTGGAATGTGGGAAAGGTTTTTTTCGGGCCACACATCTCCATCAACATATGAGAACTCACACAGGAGAAAAACCATTTACATGCTCTGAATGTGGGAAACTTTTCAGTCGGGCCACACGTCTCAAGCAACATATGAGAGATCATACAGGAGAAAAACGATTTGTATGTTCTAAATGTGATCAATGTTTTAGTCAAGCCATAAGTCTCAATAGACATATGAGAACACACACAGGAGAAAAACCATTTGCATGTTCTGAATGCGAGCAATGTTTCGGTCAGGCCATAAGTCTCAATCGACACAGGAGAACTCACACAGGAGAAAAGCCATTTGCATGTTCCCAATGTGCGAAATGTTTCAGTCGGGCCTCAAGTCGCAAACGACATATGAGAACTCACACAGGAGAAAAACCATTTGCATGTTGTGAATGTGGGAAATGTTTCAGTCGAGCCTCAAGTCTCACTCAACATATGATAACTCACACAGGAGTAAAACCATTTGCGTGTTCAGAATGTGGGAAACGTTTCAGCGATGCCTCAAGCGTCAATAAACATAGAATAACTCACACAGGAGAAAAACCATTTGTATGTTCTGAATGTGGGAAATGTTTCAGTAATCCCTCAAATCTCAGTCACCATAATAAAATGCACACAGGAGAAAGATAACTTACATGTTCTGAATGTGGGAAGTGTTACAGTGAAATCCCAGAACACAATGTACATAAAACTTACACAGTGAAGTGTGACAGGATAAAAAACAGTTGCATGTTTAGAATGCGGGAAATGTTTAATCAGGATCAGCTATTAAATATGTACATGACACATAATGCAAGTCTGTTAAAATCATATAAAAGTAACTAATCAAATACATTTGGCAAGCTAATAAAAATATATTCAGACTTGCATATATGGTGGTGCCACACAATGTATATCTGAGTTGTAAAGCATGTTACTAGAACTTGGTAAATTCTATTAGTGTATCAACTTGTATTATTAGAAGACATACTAGGAGGCCACAATGGTTCTGTTTGGTTAGCAATTGCCTTTTAATTTAAAGGAACCTGGACTTATGGACATTTCTCTACACCATCCTGCTGAGCACTCATAATATGTTTTTGAAGCTTAAAACTAGTTTTATATTAGTGTTTTTTTGTTGGTGTTTTTTTAATAAATGTTTTTTTTTACAACCTTGATAGCACTTTCACTTTTTTTTCTTGTGTTTTTTTTTTTTTGGTGGGTTTTGTTGCATCAACCAAGACATTGAGCCTATGGGGCTATCAAGGAAAAAACTATGAGTTTATAGGTTGTGAAAAGCCCAGTAATGTCAAACTAAATGTCTACAAATGTATATATGGATCCCACTGATGAATATGGGTGCTAGGGATTTCCTGGATGGAGGCCTGGTTCAGGTTCTGGAAGTTTGTAAATTACTATATTATGCTCCTATTTATCTGAGCTCATTAGCCAAAAAGTACGTTGTCTCTTACAAACTTGTCATTGTTACCATACCAACCTGCAACACCCCATTAAGGCTGTTATCAAAATGATACTCCCCACTCACCAGGTGATTAAAGACTCCAAACAGGTCATCGGTGAATAGAGATCAGAGGTGTCCAATCTACTCTGCCTGTATCGGATACTAAATATGAATATGCATGGCTAGGCTTCATCTCAACAGGCGACCATTGTCCCCTGCCACCCTATTAAGCAAGCACAATGAATTGTGATCTGTGATAAACAGTAACTCTCCATGAAAATGTTAGGGCTATAGCTCTTTAGAGCCCAGATGACTGCTAAGCTCTCCTTCTTAATAGCCATATAGCTGACCTCTCAGGGCAACAACTTGGTGCTTGGGTTTGCAATTGCGTGCTCTTTGTCCAGGGCCTCCAACTGACTCAAAACAGCCCCAATGCCATTGGTGGAGGCATCCATCTGAATCAAGAAAGTGCGTGGATTATCTGAGGCAATGGGATAGTTGGAACATAATGGCAGCCTTGAGGTCTTAGAAGGATTTCTTACACTTGGGGTCCCTGCTCTAGCCGGGCATCTTCTTTTTGTGAGGTCTGACATTGTATTTGCCAAGTACTGTAATGGGGAACAAACCGACGCTGCAGTACCCAGAAAAACAACTGACTCTTACTCACCATTGTTGGCTACTGCTCTGTTGAGGCTACCTTGGCTGGCTCTGTCCTTACCCTACTCCCTATTCTCTACTCTGTTCCCTAGGTACTGCACCTCCCCTGCTTGCGGGATCAGACCCAGGACCATGGCTGATGGTGCACATGTTCCTGCATAGTATTTCTCCCAATATTTCTTTAGTGATTTCAGCTAAATAAGCCCTGCCACTATTGCTGACTATAACGTATGTTGCCCATTCTGTGACTAATATCAAAATTATGATATTTATGTTGTGCTGTGTATACATGTATATGCTATTGGGCCAAACAAAATGGCAAATAGCCTAGAGCTATAAATTTTTCAGAGATTATCAATCGGAAAGTCTGGATGCATATGTAAAACAACCCACTGGAGAGGATGAGGTCATCTATACCCCTCACGTGCACAGGACCTCCTTGATTGGACAATGTGTAATTCAATCAGCCTATTATTGTGTTTCATTGGTCATTGCTCAGTTAGGTGGGAAAATCAAATGTTTTGACTCCCCTTTTAATAGTAATGAACTCCTGGTTCTATTTGATTCTGTATAAATAGTGTAATTTTACCAATAGATTTGTCCAGATTTGTTCATAATTATTGTGTGCTGTCATTCTTGGGTCAGGGTCTCCTGAGCTAAATCACTTGAGGGTATTCTCTCTCCCTGTTCCCTCCATGCTTCTTTCTTAAAGGAACCTACATCTACCTGCTTGTTCCTGCTATATCCTGTGTTCCTGGTTTCCTGCATTTTTTCCTGACGATGAGTGCTGAGATCACTAGAAACCCAACAATCTAGGGGTATTCCTGTAGTGGTAAAAAGAAGGGTTTTGGGGGTGCACCTGACCACATGACAATACTATAATGTATAGTATTAAAAATCTTTATTTTATAGATACTTCTGATGAATTAAAGTGATTGATGAGTCCATTGTCATTATGACTTACAGCTTGTATTAATGACAAAATTAGTTTTGATATATTAATATATTATATTAATTGTTGGAATTAATATGAGGTGCTGATACTTTTTAATGGGTTAAACGGACCTCTTGGCACCAAATGTAACTATAAAACTAATTAAATATAATTACGGTAATTTAATTTCTCTGTAACCACTGAAATATGAGCCAGACAGTTTTGCCTTTGCCGTCTCTTCCCCTTCTCCTTTTTCTCTTAACCCCTCTCCCTCCCCTGTGTCTCCTCCCCTCTCTCCCTCCCGTCTCACCCCCTCCCTCCCCTGTGTCTCCCTTCCCCCCACTTCTGTGCCCCATTTCCCTCTCTCCCTCTCCTGTGTCTGTTTCCCCCTCCTCCTTCCCCTGTTTCTGTTTCCCCCTCTCCCTCCCCATGTCTCTCCCCCTCCCTTCCCCTGTGTCTCCCTCCCCTGTGTCTCTTCCTCCTCTCTCCCTCCCTGTGTATGTTCCCCCATCTCCCTCCCTGTGTCTCTACTGTCCTCCTCACCTTCCCCTGTTTCTCTCCCCCTTCCCCTCCCCTGTGGCTCTTCTCCCTCCCTTGTATCTCTTCCCCTCCTCTCCCTCCCCTGTGTTTCTCTCCCCTCTCTTTCCCCATCTCCTTACCTTGTGATTCTTTCCCCCTCTCCCTCCCGTGTCTCCTTTCCCCATCTTCCTCTCCTATGCCTCCTTTCCCCCTCTACCTCCCCTGTGTTTCTCCCCTCCCATCTCTTCCCCCTCTCTCTCCCCTGTGTCTCCTTTCCCCTTCTCCTGTACCTACTTCCCCTCTCTCCCTCCCATGTCTCTTCCCCTCCTCTCCCTCCCGTGTCTCTCCCTCCTCCTGTGTCTCTTCCCCCCCTTTTGTCTCTTCCCCCTTTTCCACCTTTGTGTTTGTCCCCTCCCTCCTGTCTTCACCTCTCCCTCCCGTGTCTTTTCCCTTCCTTTCTCCCATGTTTCTCTTCCTCCCACCTTTCCCTCCCTTGTGTCTCTTCCCTCCTACTCTCCTTCCCCTGTGTCTCTCCCCCTCTTTCTCTTCCCCCCTGTGTTTCTCCCCCTCCCTCCCGTCGTTTTCCCCCCTGTGTCTTCTTTCCCTCTCCCCAGTGTCTTCCTTCCCCCTACCGCTCCCGCTCTCTCCTGCTCCATCCCCCTTCAGCTGCAGCGCAGTGCGCATTTGCAGCTTGCAAGTTTTATTTTTGTGGTAATTGCGAGCGTTGCACACAAACTTGCAATTGCCACAACTATATATATGATGCTTAAATGGATAATGAAATCACAATAAGTGTTCCGACCTATCAGGATAAAAGTTTTAAATAAGGTTAAAATGTTACATGTAAGTGAATAATAATATTAGCGCTATTGTTCAGTATGATGCTTCAAAGGGCCACAGCGGACCATGATGATGAGGATGGTCTCTACATCTGATACCGCACTGACGGCAGTCTGTTCAACCTAAGGTGACTGAAGGCCCACACCAAGACCGTGGTACGACTTGTTCGACAGCTAGTCTTTGCCAACAACGCTGCCCTTATTTCCCATATCGCGACAGCTCTGCAGCGATTTACATCTTGGTTTGCAGAGGAGGCTGAGATCGGTCTAGAAGTGAGTTTGAAGAATACAGAAGTTCTCCACCAGCCCGCACCTCAGGAAGATTACTGTCCTCCTTACATCACTATTAGTGAGTCCGAGCTGAAAACAGTGCACCAGTTCAACTACCTGTTTTGCATCATCTCCTTGGATGCAAAGGTTGACAAGGAAATTGACAACAGACTGGCAAAATCAAATAGTGCATTTCGCAGGTTATATAAAAGGGTTTGGAACAACAAGCGTCTGAGTAAATGCACCAGGGTCAGTGTGTACAGTCTTATGCCCTGTTGATTTTAGAGTGTCTAGTCCTGTTCTTTCTTGATTGAAGTAATTGATCCTCATCTTCTTGGCCAGGATAATGCCATCCAAAAAACGATTCGACACTCTCTAAAAAAAATGTACTAAACTAACAGAGCTCCTCCTAGGAGGAGTTCCCTCCTTAAATGGCGATTGCCTTGCTTGCTGTGCCTTAAATTATGAATTGCAATATTCTGATTGGCTTAAATAGATGACAATCATATTTCAGTTAATCAGAATGGGTTATTTGGATGTCACCCTGCTCAGTCTCTGATTTGAATTATTTTGTACCAATCAGGTTGCTCGCATCTCTATGAGGGGTCTTTGTTTCCTGTAATATTTTCTTCATTTTGTTGTGGTTAGGGCACTGTCCTAGTTTGCGAGTGAGGGGATATTTTATTAGCATAGGGTTTGGGTGTCCGTGTCAGGGAGTAACTTGTAGCCTATTGTCTCAATGGAGATTTTTGCCTTGCTTTTTGGCTTTGTTGTGAAGTTCACTCGTAACAAGTGACTCGTAGCAGTTCTCTTGCAATGTTTTGGGGATGGGGGATTAGATTAGCTAGGTAGGATTTTTAGGGCCACTATGGCACTCTTAATTACTTTCCAGGGGATTTACATAGGGATCTTATTTTTTTATCAAACCACCAAATGAACTGATCACAAGGGGGAAAGAGGCAAAGGGGAGGGAGGAGGGGGGAAGAGACACAGGAGAGGGAGGGGGAAAAGTCACAGGGAAGTGAGAGGGGGTAAAGACAGGAGGGAGCAAACACAGTGAAGGAAAAGGGGGGAGACACAGGGGGAAAGAGGGACACAGGGGAGGGAGTAGGGGGAGAGACACGGGAGGAAGGAGGGGGAAGAGACACTGGGGAGGGAGGAGTGTAAGAAGAGACAAAGGGGTGGAGAGATACAGGGGGAGGGAGAGGGCGGAAAGAGACATAGGGAAGGGAGAGGACAGAAGAGACACGGGAGGGAGAGGGAGTAGAGGGGGGCGAGGCTCACGATGAGAGCCTCCCGTCAAGTAGAGGGTGGGAGAGGTAGGGAGGGGAGAGGCTTGCAATAAGTGCCAAAGGCCCGTGACGAGCCAAAGGCGATAATCTCGAGGCCTGTAGATGAGGAGAGAGGCTCGCAATGAGCGCCTCCCGTCAAGTAGAGGGTGGGAGAGGTAGAGGGGTAGAGGCACGCAATGAGCACTGAAGGCGCTCATTTAGAGGCTTGTTAAGGGCGGGGGGAGAGCCTCTCAATGTGTGGCAAACAAATTTTATTGCCGTCATTTTTGATGGGCAAGTCGCTAGTCACATATTATAATTGTCTAACTACGAGACGTCGTCACGCTGCGTTGCGCAGTGTGTACGACTTTGCGATGAGCGCCGCAGGCGCTCATCGTCCGGCGAGCCTCGCGCAGCGAGGCGAGCCGTTAAACCGCTCTGTTGCGTAGTGCGTACGACTTTGCGATGAGCGCCGCAGGCGCTTATCACCCGGCGAGCCTCGCGCAGCGAGGCGAGCCGTTAAATCGTAGCACTTTGGCAATGAGCGCCGCAGGCGCTCATTGCAGGCGAGCCTCGCGTAGCGAGGCGAGCCGTTACATCGTAGCAATTAGAAAAAAAAATACGAGGTGAAAAAAATTACGAGATAAGCGGCGGAAGAAAAACACTAAAAAAAACACTAAATACACACAAAAAAAATAAATAAAGGTCACTTACAGCATGGGGAACCAGCCAGGACGTCTGGAAGTGAGTTGGAACTGCAATTTAGATCGATTTAGCCGAGTTACAAAGATCGAAAATCGGCTAAGCAAGAAAAAAATGGCCGACAAAAAAAATGAAAACGAGGCTATACTACTACGAACTGCGTAAAACACCGCCACAGACGTATGTGTTAGAAAAACAACGAGATAAAGGATGCGGATTAACCGCACAATGAGTAAAAAGACAGTAACGAGTATATTTTACGAAAACGAGATTACCGATTTACGCATTAACACAGAATTCCCGCCTTTGTCTCGCGCCACATAGAATTTCCCGCCGAAAACAACGCATTTGGCTCGCGCAACTGTGGATTTCCTGCCTAAAACATTGGTCACAAAGCCTATATATAGGGCACATTTCACACAGGACTGACACTTTCTCCTCAGGTGATGACAGTCTGACTGGATGTTTTCGGATGCCGGGAAATCGCAATAGATTGTTAGCTCTTCAGTATACTGCTTCAGCATTGTTATATTAAAAAAGGTAAATATATTATTTCTAATTATTAATTAATAAATTGGTAATTACTTAATAAATAATAGATAATAAAGTTAATTAATATAAAAATAATATTGTGCCTATTATTTATAATTAGTAATTAATAAATTGGTACTTAATTAATAAATAATAGAGAAGAAATGTAAGTCATAGAAAAATATTAGTGTGCCTATTTAAAATTATTAATTAATAAATTGGTAGTAATTAATAGAAAAATAATATTGTGCTTACCTGTGTGAAAGAATTGTTAATAACATTCATAATGTACATTATTAATTAATAATTAAGAATTGTTAATAACATTTATAATGTACATTATTAATTAATAATTAATTATTAATATCAAAATTAAGAAGATCAATAAAAAATTATTTTTTAGTAATTAATTATTAATGTACATTAATTTTACAATTATTTGGTTATATGTCATGATTACCTGTGTGAAACAATTGTTAATAACATTCATAATGTACATTAATTAATTAGGAACACATTAATTCATTAATTATTAATGTACATTAATTTAAGAACTATTTTGTGTTATGTCGTGATTACCTGTGGGTAAGAATTGTAATTAACTTTCATAATCTATCATTAATAAACATTAATTTGAACAAAGGTTAAGAATGTGCAATATTTTGTATAAAATAAACCAAAAATAAAAAATAAAGCCTATATACTCATGCTTATATGTTGATGTTAGATTGAGTCACACATTAGTTGAATATTAATGAACATTAATTGATTATTAGTTCATTAGTAATGTACATTTTTTTAAGAAGTCATTTGTAACATACTCATTTTAAAATAACAGTAAAAAAAAAAGCCTACATGCTTATGTGTTGTTGTTATATTTAGTCAGACATTAATTTAAGATTAAGACAGATTCATTGATTCCTATTGAAAAAATAACAGTAAGATTGAGTGTATGTTTAGAATCTATGCTTACATATGTGTGTTTATGCTGATTTATTGATATATTTTTTTTCAGGTTTTTAATGTATGCAAAAATAGTTATGTTAAGCCTCATTGATTAAGTAACAAATTATACATCAATTACTATTTTGTATAATTGCAGAGAAATCTACGTGAATGACCAGAGATAGTGACGTTTCAACACATTGAACAGCATAAGGATCATTTGGACAGGTACAGAAATTAAATTATGAGGTTTTTAATGTAGCCGAATATATGTCTGTTGATGTTCATTTAATGATATTGATGAAGCAAAAGTTTACAAATATTATCTATTTGATTTTACAGTTTATTCAGATCTGCAAGGGAATAAACAGACAGCGTGACGTTTGCAGCCTTGGAACAACATCAACATCATCCTCACAGGTATAACATTTAATTTTGTAGTGATGCATACAAGAAGGCTATATATTATATATTTGGTGTAAATTTAAATTTGTGGAAAATAGAGAGTACTTATTGAGTCATTTAATGTATGATATTTACTCAAAAAATGAAAAATCATGAAAAGACAATAATAATTAATAATAATATTTCAAGAAAATAAGATGCTGTGAATTCAATCAAGAAGGAATGTCATTGAAGGATTAATAATATAAAGATAGATATGTGCAGCTATTTCCGATTTCATATATGTCAATAAAATACTTTAAAAAATGGTTTCATTTCTTTCAGTCTAAAGTGCAACAATTGAAAATGTTTTATTAGTTTCTTTATCTACTTTCATCGAACAGTACAAAAAGGAAAAAAAATGTAGACAAAACAAAGAATAAACAATAATTGCATTTCTATTTACAATTACAGATTAACATGGCGGACAATGATGAAGACAAAGTTGAACGCAAAAGAAGATTGGCAAGGGAAAGGAAGCAAAGGTGGAGAGATGCTCAGACACCGGAGACTTCACAACGCTTGCGAGAAGAAGATCGACAGAGACTTTTAAATAAAAGAAAGATGAGTAAGAAATCCGCAAGTGACTGTGTTGGGGCTTCCAAGAAACGTAAAAGTAAACAAAAACATCTCTCTGAACCATTGTGCAATGATTCTATTTTGCAGAATGACTTGAATGTAGACACACAAGAAAAAAATGTACATATAGAATGTGGGTCTGATATTTATGTTGAAGAAATGCATGATAATGTGTTTACTACTGCAGTAGAAGTAGATACTCATTATTGTGGATTACTTAATGTGGTTTGTCAGTTTTGTGGGGCCTATCATTTTATAAAGGAAAGACCTTATGACGGAAATTTCATTAGTTGCTGTCAGAAAGGAAAGGTCAAACTTCCAGTAAGACACCCATTTCCATATTATTTAGAATGCATTATGAGTGATCCAACATTTCCAAATTATAATAATTTTAAACAAAACATAAGGTCTTATAACAGTGCAATTTCATTTGCTTCAATGGGTGCAACATTAGCAGAAAATGTACCAGGACATGGTCCTTATTGTTTCAGAGTTCAAGGTCAAATATACCACAGAACTTCGCATTTACACCCACAAGAAGGACAGCAAAGGAAATTTGCACAGTTATATGTCTTAGATACGATGGAAGCTGTGGAACAAAGAATGACACTTCCAGAAAATAGACAGTGTTTGCGCATAGTCTTTGAACAGCTGGATAAAATTATGAAAAAAAAACCATATAGTCAAGCATACAAACAATTAGCACAGCTTGAAAAAGAACAACAGGAACATGCTCAAAGACATCAATTGCCTACACCAAGAGTCAATATGGTGTTAAAAAGAGATCGCAACACTGATCAGAGAAGATATAATTTACCTACTGTAAATGAGGTTGCCATGGTGTTTAAAAATGAAGATGGTGAACCACCTTTTCAGCGGGATATTAGAATATATCCACGCAATGAAGAACAACCATTTATTAATATCAATATATTAAGCTGTAATTTAGATCCAATGACATATCCCATTTTCTTTCCAAATGGGGAACCAGGATGGGAACCAAAATTAAAATTGGAAAGTTATCCCAATACTAAACTTCGTATTCGATCTAATATTTCCATGCTGGAATATAAAGTGGCACAAACTGCTATCCGTGATTGTTTTAATCCAATTTTACATGGAGGAAAACTCACTCAACAATGGATTATTGATTCATATTTACAAGTTGAAGCCAATAATCTAAATTTTATTAAATATCAACAAAATAAATTACGAGTAGAACAGTATTGTGGATTAATGGATTATGTGGCAGATTTAGCTTCCAACAGAGACATTCCAGCTGGAAGAGCAATTATTTTGCCATCCTCTTTCCAAGGATCTCCTCGCAATATGCGAGAAAGGTATAATGATGCCATGGCTATTGTTACTAAATTTGGAAAACCAGATTTATTTATTACATTCACCTGTAATCCACAATGGCCAGAGATCAAGGAGAATTTGAATTTGGCACAAACTACTTCTGACCGACCAGATTTAGTGGCAAGAGTATTTAAAATCAAACTCAATTCATTAATTCATGACATCACTAAAGCACATTTATTTGGACAATGTGTGGCTTTTGTTTACACCATTGAATTTCAAAAAAGAGGATTGCCACATGCTCACATACTTTTAATACTGCAGGAAAAAGACAAGTTAAAAACTGCAGAGAGAGTGGATTCAGTAATTTCGGCACAATTGCCAGACCAAGAAATATATACAAAACTTTGGGAGATTGTTACACATAGAATGATTCATGGCCCATGTGGAGAGATGAATCCGAATTCACCATGTATGGAAAATAAAAAATGTACTAAAGAATTTCCAAAACAATTTCAAATGCAAACTTATGCAAATTGTGATGGATATCCTTTGTATAAAAGAACACAAGGACAAACAGCTATTATCCGGGGCCAAAAGGTTGATAATAGATTTGTCGTTCCATACAATCCACATTTGCTCATGAAGTACAATGCACACATCAATGTGGAAGCTTGCACTTCAATTAAATCAATTAAGTATGTGTATAAATATATATACAAAGGATATGATGCAGCTACTGTTGTTGTACAAGGTGCTGGAAATGAAAACGAAAATCCAATTTTACATGATGAACTTTCAAATTATTTAGATGCTCGGTATGTGAGTGCTCCGGAAGCAATGTGGCGCCTTTTGAAATTTGAGATGCATGATCGATCACATGCTATCTATCGTTTAGCTGTACATTTGCCTCAAAGTCAGATGGTTTGCTTTACTGAAGGAAATGAAAGAACTGCATTATATCAAAGTGAAGACAGAGATACTACGTTTACTGCGTGGTTTAAATTAAACTGTCAGGATACGCATGCCAGACAATTTTTATACATAGAGATACCATATCACTATGTATTTGTAAATGGTCTATGGCGACTACGAAAAAGAGATACCCATAAAATCATACCACGAATTTATACCGTCAGTCCAAGGGACATTGAACGTTTCAGCTTAAGATTACTTCTGTTACATGTTCCCGGTGCACAGAGTTTTGAGCATTTACGTACAGTGAATGACATAGTTTATGAGACATTCCTATTAGCTGCAAGACATCAAAATTTCATAGCTGATGATACAGAATGGGAGAGGTGTCTGGAAGAAGCAGCACTATGTCAAATGCCTAAGCAAATGAGACAACAATTTGCATTCATTTGTATATTTTGCAATGTACCTGATGCTTTCACTTTGTGGGAAACATTTAAATTAAACATGTCAGAAGATTTCTTGAAACGTTACAGAGAACCAATAGCTCTGTTAAAAACATTGTTGGAAATCCAAGAAATATTGTTGGCTCATGGATTAAATTGTGCAAGTTTTAATTTACCAGATCCAGGACTTATAGATGACATCAATTTTGATGATTATGACACTGAGCTTCAAAAACAAAAAACCCAAGAAAAACTGGCAACTTTAAATAATTTACAGTTAGAAGCATTTCATGCCATCACAAATGCTACAGATGATGAAATGGTCAAAGACCGGTATTTCTATCTAGACGGACCAGGTGGATCAGGAAAAACTTATCTGTACAATTGTTTGATGAGTTATATTCGATCACAGGATCAGATAGCTTTGCCATTTGCAACAACTGGAATTGCTGCACTTTTGTTAGATGGTGGTAGAACTGTGCATAGTGGATTTAAGCTGCCAGTTCCCATTTTGGAAACATCAGTCTCAGATATTCGACTCAATTCCATACAAGCAAAAAAATTCAAACTAACTAAACTAATTATCATAGACGAGGCAGCAATGATGTCATCTCATGCACTGCAATGTATTGACAGATTCTTAAAAGAAGTGATGGATAATAAGTTGCCATTTGGTGGAAAGGTGATGCTGTTAGGAGGCGATTTTAGGCAAACATTACCTGTTGTGCCACACGGAAATAGAACAGAGATCATTGAAACATGTATCAAGACCAGTAAACTGTGGCAAATATTTACACATCTCAAATTAGAATTAAATATGAGATCTGAAGGCCAAAATGAATTCAATGACTGGCCCATTAAAATCGGAGATGGAAAACATCCAGAAATACAGCATTTACCAAATGATACCATTGAAATTCCATCAGAAATGGTTTGCAATGAATTACTCATATCAGCCATATTCCTAAACACTCTTAATAATGAGGATTACACAGACATTGCAAACAAAGTAATATTAACATCAAAAAATATCGATGCCTTGAATGTAAATAACGAAATTTTAAAATACATCAATGCACCACATAAGAATTATTACAGTGCAGATTCGATTCTGTCAGATGATAAAGACAGTGAATCGAATTTTACTATCGAATTTATTAATTCGTTAACACCATCTGGAATGCCCCCACATATTTTACAATTGAAAAAAGGTGCAATTGTTATGTTATTGCGAAATATGAATCCAAAAAAAGGACTTTGTAATGGGACCCGATTAATTGTGCATGAGTTAAAAGATCATTTTATACATGCAGAAATTATAACTGGGACCCATAAAGGTGAACGAGTTTTTATACCAAGAATTAATTTAGCTCCAAGTGAGAGTGGTTTGCCCTTTGTCCTTCAACGGAGACAATTTCCAGTTATCATGGCATTTGCTATGACCATTAATAAATCCCAAGGACAAACTTTTAAGTCAGTTGGGATTTTTTTAAAGGAACCAGTTTTTGCACATGGACAACTCTATGTGGCTTTTTCAAGGTGCACTAATCCAAAAGAAATTAAAGTGCATGTTGAAGAAAACGAAACTCAAGGTCATTTATTGGTCGATGGATGTGTTTACACCAAAAACATTGTCTACTATGAGGTGTTGGAAAGATAGTGGACAATGGTTTCATTTTACTGCCAACATTTTATGGGACTCAATATGATTGCACAAAAACAATATTTCAAGTAAAACATCTAAAGAATGGACAAAAAAAGATAGAGAACAGTGGTTTGACTTCCAGTACTAAATTAAAGTACTCTGGGACTCTTTAAACAGGGGACCACTATTTCAATTATGAAAATATATCTGATATTTGCAGAATGGACTAAATGAAAAAAAAAACAACAGTAAAATATCCTGAAACAGATTGGAATGGGTTCAAAGTTTTATATTTACATGATTGGCCCCACAAAAACAATTCACTGATTTTTCCATAATTTACAAAAGTTAAATGTTATTGTTTGAAGTTACAATTTAAAATGTTAAATATGTGTTTTTGGAATGTTTACAAAAGTTGGGTAAATATATATGTTGTATAGTCAAATATGTATTGTTACTATAAAGTTTAAGTATTTAGTAAGAATTTGAAATGTATTATTTAAAGACAAAGTATTGATTCAGGGAGAAATCCGATCGCCAGTTAATGGGGTCAGGAAGGAATTAATTTTTTTCCCTCTTTGATACAATTGGACAAGTTTCAATAGGTTTTTTTTTATTGTTTGCCTTCCTCTGGATTCAATGCTAATTTAGTTTAACAACAGTTTAACAAATATGTTACAAATGAGAAAAAGTATGTTATTGTTAAAACAATTTAATTACTCTAAGTTAATATAATCTGCAGTTACTCAGTGATAAATATGTATTTAAAAGTGTTAGTATTGGTAACAAAATGTTGCACAAATGTTTCATATACAAGTTGCATGTTACAAAGTTTAATGTTTGGGAAATATAAGTTGAAAGTTAAAAAAATAAAAAGTTAAAAATAATTATGTGTTTTTATTTTTAGAAAAAAAAAGGGACAAATGTAGCTGACTCATTTGGAGATGCAAACAAATTTCACAACATTTAAATTTTATTGACCGTCATTTTTTGACAAGCAAGTCGCTAGTATTATTATATTATATTAAATGTCACAATGGAAGCAGTCTATGCTCCCAAGCTAAACACCATTTAAAGTGATCACTCCTTACACACCCTAAAATGCAAGTTACTTTAGGGAAGTCCAAATCATCCAGGAGATCAAAACCTTTAAAGGGCTCAGTATAAATTTGAGTTTTTGAGCAAATTGCCAAAATTTCAAGTAATCCTTTCTATGTTCTCCCATACTTTGCCACTGGTTTTTGTTCCATTATTGTGTCTGTTTATAATTACATTTATATAATCCACATAAGACGTTTACATAATTTGCTTTTGTGATCTTCCATGCTCCACTACCCTGTCTATTATTTATTGTCTTTTTTTACCTTCCCACTGGGGTCAGTTTTGGGACCAAAAATCAGTGTTGCTTTCTCCTTGAAGAGAGGGAGAGTGAAGAGAGGTACATGTCTATAAATCATTAATATAGTTGTCATCAATACAATTTCTGTGTAACTCTCGCAAAATTGCGCCTTCCGCATGCGTTTATACTCCATGGGCCTCATTAAACTCCAAGCCCATAATTACAATGCCTGAGCCTGTAAGTGTGAGAAAGTTGCAACATTTACAGAGTGATATCTTGGCAGAAACCCCAAATCGTAAATCATACTTTTATGGGCCTCATTAATTTCCAACAACAGCTGCAAACATAACAGTTACAAAGCAAAGCTCTCAAGTACATGGCAGAGAGCCAAAAACGTAAATACATGGCAGAAAGCCAAAAACGTAAATACATGGCAGAAAGCCAAAAACGCAAATATATGACAGAAAGCCAAAAACGCAAATACATGGCAGAGAGCCAAAAATTTAAATACATGGCACAGAGCCAAAAACGTAAATACATGGCAGAAAGCCAAAAACGTAAATACATGGCAGAAAGCCAAAAACGCAAATATATGACAGAAAGCCAAAAACGCAAATACATGGCAGAGAGCCAAAAATTTAAATACATGGCAGAGAGCCAAAAACGTAAATACATGGCAGAGAGCCAAAAACGCAAATACATGGCAGAAAGTCAAAAACGTAAATACATGGCAGAAAGCCAAAAACGTAAACCATGCTTCTATACGTAGCATTCTAGGGCCTGATCAGGGAGGGAGAGATAGAGGGAGGGAGAGAGAGAGAGAGAGAAGAAGAGAGAGATAGGGCGTATAGAAACAGAGGCAGTGAGCAAAGAGAGAGGGTGAGGGTGCACAGAGAGAGGGAGAGGGCACACAGAGAGAGGGAGAGAAAGACATAGGGGTGAGAGAGACATGGGGGGTAAGGGAAGAAACATGGGGGGAGGGAGATAGGGCAGAGACATTGGGGAGAGAGACACAGGGGAGAGGGACAGGGGAAAGGGTTGGAGAGAGACATTAGGTAGAGAGAGATGGGGAAAGTGTGGGAGAGAAAAATGGGGAGAGAATGGGAGATGGTTGGGGAGAAATAGGCATGGGGAAGAGAGAGATAGGGGAGAGACATGAGGGGGAGAGAGAAAGGGGAGAGACATGGTGGCGAGAAAGACATGAGGGGAGAGAGACAGGGAAAGCTGCGCATTGCAAGCGTGCAGTTCATGGCAAAGCCACAAGCCTGTGCATTAGTATGCCCAAATTGTGACTTTGAGTCAATTAGCAATTTGTGCATAGTAACTCTGCAGGCATTACTATGCACAATATGTGACTTTCAGTCAAAGTTGCAAATTTCCAGTAGTCGCAATTTCATATTTCCTACTGTCATTTTTGTGTGTCACAGATCCCTTTTTCCACTTCCTGGATTTTAGCCCATAAATAAGACAGAGGGCCACTACATTGTATTGTAATCTGCTTTATCCCATTATTTGCAAGGTAAGCTAAGTACATCTCTGATGTGATAGACACAGATACAACAGGATATGTATTAGAAGGTAGCCCTATTGTTTTTAGTTGCCAGCCATCAATCTACTGCTAGACTCCATGTAGGGTCATCTCCTGTAATTGTCTGCCACACCCTCTCATTGTTACATTGTGTACACTCTCTCTGTTTTCTAAATGCTTTAAATATTGTTTGACTTTCCAGAAATAAATCAGTTCACTGGTGAGAAATTGTATGCTCTCTTACTGCTCCGGTTTTCTGCGATACTGATCCTATCTCCACCCTGCAAGTAACTTGTCCTGGTCACTACCACAGGAAGCTTACTGGGCCTCCTGTAAGTGTTGATTCCTGATGCAGAGAATCTGACCGATAAAGAAGCCAGATATCAGGGTACTGGTGCAGAGTTTTCCTAGTACCCCACGGTCCTTGTGGGTAGTTAACCTTTAGTCTTTAGCAGGTTGACCTGGGCTTGGTGTAGCTCCTACCCCTGGATTGTTACAACTGACTGGCAGAGGTAGCATCTTGGTGCAAGAACCGGCAGAAGGGATATGGTGATCTATGCAGTTTTGAAGTCGAGTACTTTCAGCGGCTTGGCGGGGATGCAGGAACTAATCAGCGATTTTGCCAAACCTTGAAATCCAGGCCCAAGTCCAAGAAGGGCCAGCACTGAATACATGAGATCATGCATTTTACCACATGGAGGCCTGCAGAGTGGAGGTGATCATGGAGAAAATGAGCCCTTATCATCAGTATGTTGGAGTGGCGAAGTCAAATACTTGCCACAGAATGCGATCGGGGGAACAGCTCTTCTGAACCCGCAGATGGCTTCCCTGGGGCTCCAGCAGTGTGAGGAGCTAGCAGAGCGGCTTGAGGACCTGCTGTGGTTGGAACTCAACTTGTACATCAGTATGTGGACCTAATGCTTCCAACGTCTACATCACAATGGCCCTTTTTCTACATGTTTGGACGGTGTTAGAACTCCAAGATGTGCTGCAGGAGGATCCAAAGTGTGGCCTTATTATATAAATACATCTCATATAGATACATATATACACCCTCCTCCAAACACTCCAGTTATGTAAATACACATTATATGGATACATATGTATATACACCCCCACACAGTCCAGATATATAAATTCACTATATATATATATCCATAAATTCCAGTGTACCTGTGGTCAATATTTATAATGAGATATATAGGAATAGATCTAAGATTTTTCAAAAGGAGTGAATATTAGGTGTTATAGGTTCCTTTGGGTAATATATATATATCAATTCAAATATATAATGGATAGTCCTAGATTATAAGAAATCTATCTTATTCTCAGTAAGGACTCGGAAGGACAACTCTCCTGGAACCACATATACTTAATTCTTTTGCATTTTTTTACCATTCAGACTATTTACTATTCAAGGATATATGATAACTAGCGAAAAAATTTGAAGCCATGGGAATGCTGTTTGACACATAATTGAAACCTTTTTGTACTGTGAGGACCTTCGCTCATTGCGAGGCTTGCCTTCGGTGCTCATTGCGAGCCTTTCCTTTGGTCCTCTGAGAGAGATATATATTTCTATATATATGTAGTTAAGTAAAAATGAATGATTTCCTAAATCAATTAATATAGTTTAATTATTTATAGTTGATATATGCAGAGAGCAATAGGCTGAAGAGCTAACAATTTGTTTGTATTTTGTGTCTGCATAGAATATACATTGTGAGTGTTGGTGCCCTGCTTATAAAGTGTAATGAGTGTTTGAAGTGTGCAGTATAAATAGGCTGCGTGCGCGAGGTAAAGCTGTTGGTTTATTGTGTAAAGCGGCATTGTATATTTGTAATGTTATTAATGTGGTACGCGTCTCGTGAGCATTTTCCAGCTTTTGTAATAGTGTATTTTGTAGGTCGTAGTGTGATGTGTAAAGTGCTACACGTATTGCGCGGTCTGAAGTGTGGGCCCTCATTTCATTTTTTTCGGCGGCCAATTTCTTTCCTCGCTTATGTGATTTTCGAGTGACGAAAATCGTCTAAATCGAGATAAATTTGCATTCCACCTCACTCACAGACGTTCTTGCTCTTGCACCATGTTTTCTGTAATGTTTTTGTAATTTTTTGGGGTGTATTTAGTGTGCTTTTCAGTTTTTTTGCTTCTCGACGTTTGGGCGCTAATCTCGAAAGTCCTGCGTCTCGTATTTTTTTTTCTATGTCCCGCGTCTCGTATTTTAATGGCTCGCCTTGCTCCGCGAGGCTCGTAGCGATTATCGCCTTTTGTGCTCATCAGCTAAGTGTTACGGTTTAACGGCTAGTCCTATGCGTTAACGGCTCGCCTTGCTTCCCGATGCTCACCTAACTCGTACGCACCTCGCAAAGCATGACAACGTCTCGCAGTTTGACAACTATTATATGTGATGATTGCAATTTGACCACATTGGACTCTTATGACTTCTGTCTATGGAACATTCCTAATTAATTCATTTAATTAGGATTTTCATTTCCCTTGGATCCTAAGTGACACATATAGCCCCATTAAATGCCAAGCCCGTAAGTGCAACGTGAATGTGCTTGAGACGCAAGCCCATAAATCCTTTCCGCGCACACAAATTGTTAAGGGGACGGACGAGCCGCACTCACCCGTAACTAAGCAATTGTGGTATAATTTAGTGCGACACAGGCAGAATAGCCAATAGAAAGCTGGAAACCGCAAACAATACAGCAGGAAGGGGTTTAAAAGGACACAAAAAACGTAAATTATTGACTGTGCTGTAGCTGATCAAGTGAACACATAGGTCTAGGTGTTGGTGGGGTTTTGAGCATTGGAGATAGAGAGAGAAGGAGCATTGTCATTTTTTTATATTTTGACCTTGAAGATAATTTAACCCTCAATTTACAACATAATTACTGATATCACATAATTCACACACATACATAATACACACGCACACATAGCTATACATTGCAGTAGGCCACAGTACATCTACAGCCCCCCACCCTCTATACAATTACTATACTACACATAACACTCACATTCTTGTTTTACCACGTACACATCCGCGTATATATTTTATTTATTTATCCTTATTTTTATTTCATAAATCATAGGAGGGAAGAGGAGGGCAGGAGGAAAGTGAGGAGTGAGAGGAGAGGAGGATAGAGAGGGAAACAATGGAGGGGGAGATTGAGAAGAGGAGGAGAGTGAGGAGAGGAGCATAGGAGAAGAGTGAGGAGAGGAACATAGTGAGGATAGGAGGAGAGTAAGGAGAGCTAGAGTTATGGAGGGAGAGCCAGGTCAGGGAGGTAAGGTGGCGCAGAGCAGCAGGGGGGAGGGATGTGCCCCAGATTTAGGTACACAAGGTGGAGGGGCAAATGGTCAGGGGGGGGGGGGGAGTTGGGATGAGGATCCAGCCCCAGGGAGATGACAGGGAAGCCAGGAACCCAGGTACAGCTGTTGCGGCATAAGGGGTTGCTAATAGGGACATAAGGTCTGTTAAACACAGATATGACGACAGCCGGCTGAAGGTGAAGAGGAAGATGGTCGATGAGGCAAGAGCAGCACATGCAACCGGTGGTTGGCCCCCAGCCAACATCACGTATTGTGGTTGGGAGCAGACCCTGAGGGAATGGATTGAGCCAGGGGCAGTAGTGGGCCTCCCAGGATGGGTGGACACGGGTGTACCAAGCACTATGCAGAGTGAGTATTATATCACACCACACACATTGGTGTATGAACTTTGGGGGGGGGGGTGTGGACCCTTCAGATATCATGATGTTTGTATGTATGTATAAATAAGCTTTTACCCTGGCTGGTGTATACAATAAGTTGTTTCCCCCTAGAATTATTCTGTCTCCTACAAGCAAAGATAACTGACATACAATAGCACTGTAAGCTCTATGGTTATGACTGAAGATATATGGGGAATCAATAACCATGTAAATCCTGGGAGCAAGAATATAATTTTCATAATTTGTATAAATGAAATTTCTGGCCAATACCTGCAGTTAAAACTAATCCTGACTACACTTTGCTATGAGATCAAGATTGATTTGGCATTCAAAAGAGAGTAAATTTCTGGGTGTGCGCACTGCGGCATTTGTGGATACAGACTCTGTACTGGACTGCATGTGCGTGTCATATACTGTCCTAACCTGGACCATGTCTCAGCTGCATATTAACAACCATTGCTGTGAACATGTCACAGATTGGTCAGTCTCACACACTGCACAACAGACAGATCCAGCAGAGCACATGTCTGATGCACATGCGGATGGCACACCTCACCTGCAGTACACATATTCATTTGAGCCATGATCCACAGTGATCATTCTGCAGGTGGTGGTTCATCTGTGTAACACAAGCACCACAGTCAGTCACAGGTGACCATGATGTCAAGGATATAGAAACACATAGCTGTCAATTGTGTAGGAAAACCAACTCAAATATGTTTATTCCATTTCAGTACCCAGGAGGGCAAGGCCAGACACAGAGGAACAGGGGGACGCTCCAATGGAAGGTGGGAATGGTTGAAGAAGAAGGCCAGGACATTCCAGAGTGCCCGGGACCATCCACACAAGATGGCCATTTAGTGGCAAATCAGGAGTGGGAATCACTGCCTGGGCCCTCAACAGCGTCATCCAGGCAGGCACAGCTGTTCCAGTCCCTTCCACCGGCCATGTTCTGGCCCCAGCCATCATCACAGCTGCCACCTGCTACAGCAACATTGAAGCCATGGCATCCCACAACCACTCCCACACAATGAGGTCCCCAAACATGGCCTCCCACACAATGGGATCCCCAAACATGGCTTCCAACATAATGGGGGCCCCCAACATGGCCTCTCACAGAATGGAGTACCAAAACATGGGCCAACACACCAGCCCTCCTGCCTACACCCCAGGGCCTTCTGGTGATACCTCAGGGCCTGCTGCTGTCACCTCAGGGACTGCTGCCATCACCTCAGGGCCTGCTGCTGTCAACTCTACCAACAGTGCCATCACCTCAGTCCCCTATGCCGTCACCTTGCCCACTGATGCCGTCACCTCAGCCACCAATGCCGTCACCTTGCCCACTGATGCCGTCACCTCTGGACCGTCTGCTAACACCTTCTACCACAATACTTACACCTTCATGTGAAGATCCCAGAAAGCTACAGATAATCCCTTCCTTTGATCACAGGAATTCCCCACTAAATAAGCGATCTTCGTTGAATGAATAGGCTGCTCGATATCCGGTTAACGGATCAGGAACATGTACATGTACTTTAGCTTAGGAAAATAAAAAAGCCCTCCCGTTAAATGAAACACACCATCCTCTATGCGTTTCAGGTAACAACAACTGCTTTTTACAGCAAACTCTATATCATATTTTTTGGGAGGACCTATCTCAGATATACCCTCCCCAATCAGGATCATCCAGCAAGTGAACGGCAGCTGGAGGGATATGGGCAGACTTGCGTGATTAGAGCCAATCAGGGGCAAATGGATATGCAGGCTTGGCTTGGGGAGGTGGACCACTGGGTCGCACCCACAGAGGATCAGAGCGGCAAAATGGAACAAAGAGCATGTGATTACCCCAACGTCCCGCAGTGACATCTTGTGGGCAAGAATTGGAATAACATGCCCTTTTCTACAACTATCCTTTAAAACATGAAAGTATATTAGGTAAGGGCAAACTGATCTTTACACTATGGCTCTGCTGTCATCACCTGTGGCCCCTTTGCCATCAATACCACCACCCCTGACATGGCGGGAAATCATGTAGTGTATAATACATATTATACACTACATGATAATATAGGGTATCATTCCAATAAGTCCGATAGTTGGAGGTTTTGGGAGTTTGTTAAGTTAGTGGACTGGTTCAGGAATTCTGTCTGATTTATATGGTTCCAGCAGTCAGGAAGAAGTCCCTACTCAGGGTTGCTGCTGGTAGGCAGTAAGACCACAAGTAGACTATTAGTAGCTTCTGATACCCCTTCAATTGGCTAATATGAGCAATCTGAGTGAACACATATTCATGGTCTAAAACTAGCATATACCTATGATGACTTTTCTTTGTATGGCCCTTTCAAGGTCACTTGTAACTTGTCCTGGTGGTGGAGAGCCAGCATCAGTACCTCCTGTATGTCCATAAACTCCCTGTCCTTAGTCCCCCAATAATAGTACCACCTCTGTCTAGCCTGGGCTGTCTCTACATGGTCTCTGATTAACCACATTGGAGCAGCTAACCTCTCCCAGGAGACTAGACTTCCATTCAATTGAAAATTGCAATAGTTACAGAGCGATTCAGTTGAGCAAGGCCAGAACTACAGGGCTGAAGACTCAATCCCTGTTAACCCTTCCCACACCTGCAAGCTGTTAGCGGGCTGGAATGGAATCGGCCTGCATCCCATAATTACAGAGCCTCACAGCCAATAGAAAGAGGGCTAGCTTAAAATGATTGACAGAGAGAGATTATAAAGCTGCCTCCAAAGTTGACTGTGTTGTAGATTCTCACAAAGTAGCACACAGGTCCCGGAGTTGGTGGTTTGATATTGAGAGAGAGAGAATAGGTGATTGTTCAGAGCAGTTTCTTATGGTTTTATTAATTTATATTATTCTACTAACAATTTTACACTTAGTAAATAACACACATAGATTCACATAGAGCTAGGTCAATACATAAACACCACCCTATACCCCACACCCCATCCTAAAACAATTATTAATTACACATAAAACACACATTTTTTTACCTTACAAATATATACACCAATGTGGCATTGCTCAGTCGTGTCCGACTCTCCATGACCTCATGGACAACACACCATAATCCACTTGGTTTTCATGGCAGAGATACTGGATTGGGTTTGCAGTTCCTTCTCCAGTGGGACAGAGCATACAGTTCCTGGTATTCCCAGTTGGTCTCCCATCCAAGTACTTGCCAGTGTGACCTCTTGGTTCCCTGGCTGGATTCAAACCCAGGAGAAAGTGGTGAAAGCACCTGCATCCTATCCACTGAGCAACCAGAGAACCCATATACACAAAAAAATCACAGAAAGAAAATAAGGTTAAATAAAAAAAGTTTTTTTTTATATACACAAATACTTTTTTTGATTTATCCTTATTTTCTTTTTGTGATTTTATGGAGGGAGGAGGGAGGAGCAGATTAGACAGGTGGGGAGGAGGAGAGGAGGAAAGGCGAGGGGGAGAGAGAGGTTGTCCTGGGGAGTGTTGGAGAGGAGGTGAGGAGTGGAGCAGAGGAGGAGTTGGAGAGTGGAATAGAGAAGGAGGTGGGTGCAGGAGAGGAGGAGGAGTAGAAGAGAGGAGGAGGAGAGTGGAGGAGAGGTGGGGAGGAGGAGAGGAGGAAAGGCGAGGGGGAGAGAGAGGAGAGAGAGGTTTTCCTGGGGAGTGGTGGAGAGGAGGTGAGGAGTGGAGCAGAGGAGGAGTTGGAGAGTGGAATAGAGAAGGAGATTGGTGCAGGAGAGGAGGAGTAGAAGAGAGGAGGAGGAGAGTGGAGGAGAGGGGATGTGGGCAGTGGAGGAGAGGAAGAGGAGAAGAGTGGAGAAGAGGAGGGGGATAGTGGAGAGGAGGAGGAGGTGGGGAGTGGAGGATGAAGGAGAGGAGGAGGATATTGGAGGAGAGGAGGTGGGCATTGGATAGGTGCCCATAGTAATAGGCACTCCAAGCTCATGGTCAGAGGGGGAGGGGCCTGATCCCAGGGGGGTAGTATCATGCAGGAGGGACAGGCCTCAAAGTCGGAGGCAAAGGGCCTTAAACTACACGCACGGGGAGAATGTGGTCCTCTTTTATGCGATCCATGAGCACGCTGCTATGCTTGCAGGAGGAGGGAAATTAGGCCTGGGCCTAGGGTCCAGGCATGGAAGGAGGTAGCGGCCACAGTCACAACAGTGGGCACAGCGAAAAAGGGATGTGAGGTCCATCAAGCACTGTTTTTATGACATCAGGACCAAGGTTAGGAGGATGATGGCCAAGTAGGCAAGTCAAGCCACAGCACCAAGTGGTGGACCCCAAGTGACTGTGAGATATAACATGTGGGAGAGGGTGCTCAAGCACTTACTGAGCAAGGTGCCCACCACTGGAGCAGTCAGTCCAGGTTGCCCAGCAGGATCCAGTTTCCATGTCAAGTGAATATCACATACACCAACATGCCACCACATGTACATCAAACATGTCAGCTCTATGGAATTAACAAGGGAAACATGGATCAGTCATGCATCATAAAATCCATGAAGCTGACAAAACACTGTCATTCATGGTTACAACAACAGTAATCAACCAATAGAGAGTCCATATATGGGTGTGTGTTAGGAGCCTAGAACAATCATGATCAACAACTAAATAGATCACATCTAGCAAATGATAGCTACTCAAAGCTGTAATTAAGTGAATCATCCAGGTTCAGGACTAGATGTCAGATAGTTAGGAATGAACACAAACCAATGTATTTGATCCCACTGTTCCCCTCCTCCAAAGCCTGAGTCTTTCACCAGGACCCTCATACTGGAGGGACGACCAGGGCTTGCCAACACCTCCTCCTCCTCCTCCTCCTCCAACACTGAATCAGTCTAGCTCCCACCCCCACAATCAGGCCCATCACCACCCCAAATGGAGGCAAGCTCCAGCGGTGCCACAGTCTTTCCCCACTGGGCAACCACCACTGCCACATCCTCCTCCAGCAATGGCTCCCCAACAAGGACCTCCATCCCGACACCACCAACCTCAGAGTGAGATGCTGGCCATCATGCATCAGCAACTAGAGTGCCTCCAGGGGATCCAGCATCTCCGACAATCATGTGGAGGCCATGAGCAGCCTGGCCAGGCGAAATAGGAAGGAGAGGAGACACCCCCTAATGATGACACCACATTGCCGGGCAGCTCAGGATGGGAGTGGACCCCCCACACACCTGCACCCTCCCTCTTTGCCTCCATCACCATCAACGCCACCAGCACCACTGCATGTGCCGCTGCCTCCTGGGGGAGGCCTCTCCTTGCCCCCTCACCACCACCACTACTAGGGAGATGGTGGCTGCCCAAGGGGGTTTGGGGCCCTGATGTAAGGGGGAGAAGGATGTAGGGACTGCACATATTTTTGTGCCTTCTCAACGGCACTTCTCAGTGACAATCTATTAGTCCAAATGTTAACTCATTCTAGATTGGCTACAGTGTATAGGATCATGGCCTATGTAATGGTGATATTTTGTACGCAGATGGTTACCTCCCATCACATGGTCCATGATCCTGTTCTCTGTGGACATGTAGGGTTCTGTTTAACATTTTATCAATTGATGGTCATGTAGGATTGCAGTTGAGAAGAGATGCTGCAGTCCATATGTTTTTTAAGGCCTTATTTTGCAGGTTATTGTTTTCTTTTTGTTTTCTTTTAGGCGAAATTCAGGTCCATGAAGGCATCTTTTGCATCTGCAAGCATTATCAAATAAATTAAGTAATTGTAAGATATTCCCAGTGCCTCTCAGGTAGATCTTCATTGACAGCCCCCTTAACATGTAGCTCCCACAATATTAAAGCTATCATATATGCAGATATCTAAGACATTATTGTTGTTAGCTTAAATGTAGACTAATACCGCTGTGGCAGTGGACTTGCGAAGTTTCACAATGGCATGTTAATGACAGCCAACATAAATGTATGCACTAGTGACACATGTGATCCTGACCTCAATATCAGTATGAGAACAGATCCTTGGGTCTGATGTAAGTAACATTGAATCTGGCTGCTGACCTTTGTGTTCTTACCTGATTAATGACTATTTGTCCCATATTGCTGAACATGTGCTAACACCTGTATAGCTGATGGATGTGATATCAGTGTTGATTAACAATATCATATGAGATGATTATACATCTTGACCACTGATTCTGGTCACAGCTAAGCATTTATTGTGAGATGGCACATCATTATTAATAATCATCGCCAGTGAGATATCCTTAGAACTAGCTAATGGTTAGTAATGCTTGCAGATGGAAATCAGGTGAGTCGGTATATTGCTACAGTTATAGTAACAATACAATTTTTTGTGTTATTTTTTTTTATCCTCCTCCACCTTTTTTTTTTTTTTGTGACCACTGTTTTTCAGATTTTTGTTTTAGGAACACACAGTATGTGTGAAACTGGTTTGGATTAGATAGTCTAGATGTTTATGAGTCTGTTCAATGGAGTAAATGATAACCAAAAGTAAGTGCTATGTGAATTACTGGTTACTTCGATTAAATGGAGTGATTTCTGATGATCCTTTTTTTCGATTAGATTCCGGTTGCAGCAGTTTTATGGACTACATCTGACCCTGGTAGGTGCTATGCATCATTATTATTCTAGACTCTGACATCATTAGGTATGCCCTTTTTTCAATAATCCTCTTGCCCTTCCGGAGTCCGACCACGCTACGCCCATGATATTAATGCATAGTATAGTACATTTCTGAGTGTGCTCTGCGTATGAAATAAAGCTTTGTCATACCGTGTCAGTGTGTTTTCAAAGTAAGTCCAAAAAACTGCCACACCTTTATTTAGACTATCACATTTATACAGTTTTCTAGCCAGAGGCTGGCCAAACCCCACACACAGAAGAGAGACCAATTAGTAATAGCCTGCCCCTGATTCCCTGGGAGAACCTGTACATCTAGTGATGTCAGACCTTCAATTACCCCTGTAGTGCAGTAAGCTAATTATCAGGGCAAGTTAGTTTATTCTAATTTGTTGATGTTCTAGTGGTACTTCAAGTAGAACAACACTGGAGACCCTCTATCTTCTTTGCTAAGATAATCTGCTTATCCTGTTCGGCTCCGGCCCCTTTCTTCTGACCTTCCAGGGAAATATTCATGTGTTGGAAAATTATTTCTGTGCTGAGAGACCCCTTCTGTCCCATATTTACCACTCTGGTTCCCCTTAGACAGATAGACCTGTAGTTTGATACCTAATAATACCTAATTAAAATGAAGCCGCCTGCCATATTGTCCCTTTCTCACTCACAGAGGCTCTAATGTGGACCCTTAAAATATAAAGATAATCTTATATACATCTCTCTCATCACATCTAGATTGGGAAAATAAGTAGTGACCAAATTACACCACCAAATGACATATATCAAGTACCAGGGGAACATACACCACACTCATCTACTTTAAACCATCAGGAAGGGCCACAAACACACATGGAGGCTGTGCAGAGGCACGTGGAGCAACAGCCAACTCACTTCCATCAGGGACCATCTCCGCTAGGCCTATCCTGGATAGTCCCATGCCATTGCTGATGGCCATGTGCCAAGATATATACCCATTACCATTTGGTCAAATCTCATCAGTTTGTGTTGCAATTTAATCAGGTAGTGTGTTTTTAATTGCTTTCAGTATCTTGCAGCAAGACTTTTCGTATTGGAATGTGCATGACCATTCCAGCATATGAGAAAATAAAATATTTTTTAAGGTCTATTTGTCCTTGGGAATTGTAGTGCAATGAATTATAATGACTTTCATTGCTTACCCCATATTTTAAAGTCTATTAGTGTGTTTTAATTGTTTTGCCTCAAAATTGCTGTTGATACATGAATCACAATATGAATGACATCTTGTTAACCCCCAAACAATAGAACACTATTGTGAGTATTTTTGCTTCCAAAGTGCCCAGCTAAAGGGACATCATGTGAAAGATTTAGCAGGTGGGTTCCAAATTTCTGAGGGACAACTAGCCATCTCTTCACTTTTGTGGGATCCTATCTATCTGGCCGAGTGTAACCTGTTAAAATAACCCCTGGTCCCATGCATATTCTTCCCCAGTAGTTGCCTTTTCTTTATGTGTATCTGTCATGATTACCTAGACTCATGGACTGAGATGGCAACCAAAGATTGATGGACAGTAGCCCTGTGACTACCTGACCCAATGGCTATTCTTATGGTCATAAGAGCATTTCAAATGACCATGCCACTTTTAAATTTATGCTATTGTATAATGTTGGTTCCCAAAGATCTGGGTCCCTAAAATACCCTTTCATCAGGTCTCTTGAGCCTAAAGATCTCAGGGTGATTTTTGTAATTTTTTAATTTTATGTACAGAGTGCGTTTTGGGGTGTAATAATTACATTGGGCTAATAAAAATATTTGGTGGTTAGTACCACTTTAAGCATTAGCAGTAGACACTTCCAGTAGTCAACCACGAAACTCAGTTCACTCCTAGTCCCAAGGCTGGGCTAGGGTGCTAGCCAGATTCAAATCTGTGTTAGGTGGGAGATTAGGCTCCTTAGGTTACTATGGGAGATTAAAGAACCTAATAAAGCCAGCAAGTATAATTAACATAGTATTCAAAAAAGCACATGCTCTGCAAGTGATACCCCTTTGATCCGTTGTCTTGTGGTTGACAAGAAATTAGGAAATACTTGAACTTAGCCATTGAACTTAGTCGAACCCCTCATACTCAGCAAAAGGCATCTCTTTTAAAGTGGAGGTTGGTTATGGAACAGGTAGACTCAACCATATAGTCACCTGTATTTACCACCCTTACAGCTATTCCCTCATTAGGTACTTCAAGCCCACTGACCAACACCACTACTATACTGCTAGATACCCAAAAAATAGAGCCTGTCCCCTAAAAATGAAACCTCTCATACCAGGTATAGGGTTTCCTATATGAAACGCTTTCTCCAGAAGTTACAATACATAATAAACTCCTGATGTGCCAGTATTCTGCCCAGAGGTAGCTGATAACTGGGTCATGGAAACCTTGGTACCTAAGTGGGAAAAGAGATAGACTGGCGCCAAGTTCATGGAGACAGAACTGTCCCACATGGGGAAGTTCAAAGGGGGAATTAGATGTGAAATGTATGTTTACCATTAGTAATCGTATGCTGACTGTAAAAAATGTGACCTGAAAAATAAAGTTTATGCTTTGTTAAAGACACATATGCATGGTGTGTTTCATTTAGAGGTAATGCATTTATTTTTATTTATGTTAATGAGAAATTCATTTCTACATTTTGTCCTGTTACCTGATAACTTAGTTGAAATTCTACAACTTGGTTTTGCAACTGCAACTTGGTCTGGGGAATTAGAAACTTGTCCTAGCCTCCACTTAAGCTATTCCGTGTGAAATCTCAATATTCTCTAGTGTGACTCCATCCACGTCCTCCAGATCATCCAGGGCTGCATTATCCTTTGCAGCCAAGTTCACAATATTGAGGTACCGATACTCCATGTACCTCAGACCGCCCTTCAACAGGACATCCACTGGTAGGCCAGCTATCACCCCTACCTCTCTGGTTCTTCAATTCATATGTACCCAGACTACAAGGATGGTGAAGTGAAGAATCACATTAACTAAGTCTGGGTGGCTCACCATAAATCAGTCCCAGTGTCTGAAGTACTGTCTCTGGTTATAATCGAGGATTATTTGCACTGTGTGGGATACATTTCCCACTCCTTAGGGCAGTCATGGAAGTGTTCCCCTTCCACCTCCTGGGCCGATGGAGGCTCAGTTCTCTGAGGTTGGTTGGGACAAGCACTCCATGGATGGTCCTGCTGTTTTCAGCTATAAAGTGAGGTTCCTGGGACCTAGTATAATACCCGACAGCTCCTGACTTCCTGGTTAAGTGTGGGAGCAGTTGGCAGAGGAGGCAACGGCTGTTGCTGGGAAGGGAGGGGATGTCCCCATTGGGTTTGAGCTCCTAGGGTATGATGTTCTTTGCTCTCCCAATACCGATCAGCCAGTTGGAATAGGGTTTCTCGGGTGGTAGGCATGTGGTCCAGGTCCACTTTTGGATTTTTTTCTGGGCACACTGAATAGAATTGGCTTTTACAAAAGCTCTCTCAGGTGGCACATCAGCTCCAGAAAGATGTCCCCTGATCGGTTGACCATCTTTTGCTTTTGATATGTCTCAAGTGTGAGGGGTCCCCTTGAATCATCGGTTAAGATTTGAGAGGAAACAGAATCCAAACTACCTCATCACCTGGCCCTTCCTGAAAGGCTGATCATCAGATGGACCATCTGCAGAGGTGGTTCTGCCAGAAGAGGGATCCATTCAATCCAGTCTTTCTAATTGTTGTTTAATTTTGTCAACCCCTCAGAGCTCTTGTATCATCGCAGTGAAGGTCTTGTGTCATAGCATCTGGATACCTCTTTCGTTGATCTGCTCTTTATTTCACATTTTTATACATAACACAACAATAGGCCATTTTCATAAGTAAACACAACTTAACACCTTTTGGCTCTTTGATTTTCCATTCATGGGTTAGGAACTTCCACTAAGAACATGCCGTAATCCAAGCCACATCTATTTTCTGGTCTAGGTGCTGATCAGTCTGTGGCTCCAAAAATCCAAAATTCAGACACCTCTGGTCAGTTTTTGGGCATAACAGGGGTGCAGGGGCATGATGATTTTTGGAGAAAAGGCGTCTGGGTGAGGGAAATAGGGTTTAACCCAAATAGGAGACCATGGAATAGGGGTAGACAAGCTTTTGTCCTTCAATCAGGGAACCCAGTGGAGGATAGAGCACTGGTTAGTGTTTAAGCTGGCCTTGGGTGGTCCAGTGAAAATGGTTCTTGGGGTTCCAAGACCAATACCCAAGGGCTTGGCAAAGCATATATTCAGTTCATCATATATTTCTGGGTCCTCAATAATAAAGTGATAAAGTCCTTTTTAAAAAGTTTCCTTTTGGCTATTACTGTATGATTATTGATGACTAAAGTAGGTAGAAGTTCAGTTGCTAGATGCAGAAGCCTTATAGTTTCGGGAAATATTTGACAATATGGATCTTAATGAAGATGCTGACTATAGGGGTAGTATCTAGCAATATATTATAAAATGCATTTGGGTGGCATATTATAGAATTTGTGTAAGTTTTCGCTTACTTGTATCCTTCGAAAGGGAGAAATATACTGTAGTATATCAGTCTGGTCTCACTCAGATGAGTGATCAAGCCCCGAAATACCAGGCAATTCTACCTTGAACAGAAATAAGCAAACCACTTTACAACCTGCTTTTTGGGGCCAGGATGGGATTCCCCTGACCCCAAAAGCAACAGCATTTAATGGACCAGAAATTACTTTTATACAGCCACAGACTATGTATTTGCCAAAGTTGTTTTAACCATTATCTAAGCTATCTTTGTCATGAACCCCAGAATACTTGGACTTTTGGATATGGCCACATTAGCCACATAGCCTGGTGAATCAAATGGGTATTATAATTGTCATAAGGACCTTGTGAAAGTATTTACCACATGTTGATTTGTTATGTTGTGTAATGTATTTCCCCAAGCTCTAGTCATATGCCCTGGGCCCTTAAGTTCCCTTTCAACCAGGTAATTTAAGCCTAGAGGGTCCATTTCCCCTATTTAAGGCCATTATTTTGTGTCTAGAGTGTGTGTTTTAGGGTGTAACTATTGCATTTTGCTGATAAAAATATTCCCGTACATGGGAGGAGACACTGGGGGAGGAGACAGCTAGCAAGCGGATAGACCTAACTGCCAAATTTCCCTTAACTCATCAGGCTTTACCACTATTCCCTCCCCACTCAGGAGACATCCTAAGCATGCTAAACAGCCAAACTACCCTCCAATGGATCCCACAAATAGGAGAGAGCAAGTCCTTAAAAATGATAAAACTTGCACACCCCAGGTACCTTGTTCCCCAAGTGGGTTAAACTGAGAGCCATCACTCAGACACTCTGTCTCCATTGCCTAATCAACCCATGCTGTGCTCAGCTCCTGCCCAGAGGTAGTTGATATCTGGAGGCCTTAGACCCCTTAGCACTTAGGTGGGTAAGGTATAAAACTTAATGATTGGTGCAGGGTTGGCTAATATAAATGTACCACTGTATTATTATTTTAGAGAAATGTATAAAAAGGAGACCCAAGGTATAAAGTTTATGCGGCTTTCGGGCACATATGTATGGTGTGTTTTGCTTAGAGGGAATATCTTTATTATTTTTACTGGGCTATAATCACTTTGTCTCCTAAACTTTTACTGTTAACTACTCAAAGGGGATTGAAGAGCCAGATTGGATATGCAGCTAGGATAGGTCTCCACTAAAAAGCAAATTGGGATATTTATGCCTAACCTGGGATCCTGTATTACTGATTATTCTGCTGATAATCCGGATATGACTACTGGCCTCTGAGAAGCTCATTAACTCCAAGGAAATTCTATAGCTGAATAGACTCCTGCCTTGGGTCTTGCCAAACTCGTGGTAGTGGTGGAATCTCAGTGCAGTTGGAGATAAGGTTGTTTTGGGGGTTGATCCACCATGGTCTTCATCAGTGCTACTACCACACAACCTTAGATTAAAAAAGGGGGTCTATCAGAATGCTGTTAATAGCAACACTCACATGGCCTTGATACCCTATCATGGCTGGAAACTATGTAAGCTGCTTTACGAGGCAGCATTTTAAGCTTTGGACTATGGAACATTTCCAAGGATTTACACTGGAACTAAGTATGGCAGCATTGTGGCGATCACCTGGTAGAGATGATTGCCTTGATCCTGCATCAGGAAACAGGGAGTGCTTGTCAGAACCCACCAATCCCGTAACGGACCATTGATTGCTACAAGCAATAATTTGCAAAAATAAAGCTATTATTATATCCTAGAGCTATATTAAAAGACTATATCACTTAAAAAAATATGGTAAGAGAATGGTGGTAGTAGTGGGCCTCTGTTATCATGAGGTCATGGAGTATAATTGGTTTCCATTTTAGTTGATATCCTAATATCTCTTTAAATCAAACCTTGTATTGCATTCTAATAAGATTTGATCCTGGGGCACTCCAACAAAACAACTTATGATAAAAATCCATGAAAATACTTGAGTGGCATAGTGGGTTGATATTTTTTATAATAACTGTATGGTTACTAATTGAAAAATAAGGGGGTACTAAAAAACCCTACAAATTAAAGCTATTAGCCATACTCCGATTTACACCCTCTCATAGCTTCCCTAGTCTGTATAAACCCTTTACAGGGACTGTCTTTTCACACCATGCACCATAGGTTCCATTATTCACAGGAGGGAACAATATGGGTTTGTGTAGGGATGATACTAAGATACTAGTAACACAACTTCATGGGAACGTACACAGACTTACTGGCAACATCTAGTTTCATTGTCCAAACCCTAATCTTGAACCTTGTGAAACTATGTTTACTCATATTTACTTAATATTGTGGTGTTAAGGAGGTACGTGTGCAGAGTGTAGAGGGAGAGAAGAGTAGTAATGTAGACAAGGACAATGTATTTCAGAGCTCTGCACGCTAGGGTTAGAATGTATCCTTAGTAATATAGGGGGTTGTGAAGACATTGTTGTAGGCGGGTGGGGGAGATGAGGAATTATCAGCATTTGATGAGGTAGATAAAACTGGCAAAAGTTTTCATGATATTTTAAAGTAGTGAGAAGGGGGAGAAGAAGTGTAAGACCAATTAAAATGGAGTTGCCTTAGTGAGGATAAAATGGACAGAGGTGATGGGAACATGGGTTAGGGTGTTTAGAAAGCACACATTTTCCAGATGTTCTAAAGATGGTAAAAAATGGTAAAAGATGGTAAAAGAAGGATTGGGGTGTATTTTATTACTTTACTTCCAAAAAGAGGTACTATAACATTCACCAGAACATTGACGTTTTAATTATATTTAGCCTGATTTTGTTTTGTTTTTGTCTTTATCTTATTCTATCATGCATGGCATATTAGATGTTAAACTTTAGATATTTATTATTGCCTATCCTCCATAAAAACAAACTCATAAATATCCACGTCAGCAGGAAGTTTACTGTAAAAACATAAATATCTGGAGACCTCATAATTACAGAGATACTTTTAGTTGCTTCTATTTATCCGTCCTCTCCATCTAATAATTACTTAAAGACATCAGTCAAGAAAAACAAATCAGGACAGTGAGATTTCTATAAAGTGTAACTTAGGAGATAAATATCCAGAGTATAAGAGAGGAAGACAGGGATCTGTATATGTGTGTGCCAGACACGGGAGGAAGTAAGAAGCCTCCAAGGAGAATCAGTACGTGAGCAGCACATTATCAGGAGGAGATCCCGGATCAACAAGCTGTAAATAAGGGGCTTCAATTTACTTTAAGGTCTATTTATATTATGAGTGCAGTGTTTGGTGATCACAACATACAGTCACTAGATCGCTCAGATTTTAACATAAATTCATTATTATAGTAGTCACATAAAATAATTACAAAATGGCAAGTTTGATGGATTTAAAAGAGTCACTTTCTCCCTAGATCAGGAGCCAGTAACATATAGTGGTATAGGTTCCAGGCTCTTTGGGTTATTCCGGCAATTAGGACACTAGAGCTGAGCGAGGTCCAGGATCCCACAGACACCAGTAACATGACTATTGGGCCAGGTTATAGTTGTACATTTAGGATAGTGTTAGTTTTAGAGTTTTAGTGAGTCATTGCTTCTATGTTTTAGGGGATGTGAGCAGCAGAAAATGTAATGTAACTTACAATTTAGAACTGCAGCTGTAGCTCGATTGGTTCTTGAATTCATGTTCTCCCTTTTGTTGAAATCAAATTATGAAAATCAGAATTTTAAGTATCAGTGACAGAAATGTGATATTTGCTTTTAATAGTGGATTTTGCTTTAGTAAAAATTGAAGAATCTCTCTAGTTTAGGCTGAACTTGCTGTTTAATCTCTTTTATTTATACTGGCTGTTTTTATCACTTGTGTATAAATGTGGATCTTTCTTTCTTGAATGTTGCAGCCCCGACTCTAGTTGAATCTCTGATTAACCAAAAATATGTTTCAAGATAAAACTGTAAGTTTAGAGACAAATAAATGAAAATAAATTACAGTTTTCTTCCTAGCAGTAAGACAAATGAGTTTTATCTAGTGTAAATGCAACATTAGGAAACGTAAAATGGGCAGGGTTATCTAAACCTGGATACTGGATGTTTATGGTTTATAATAACCCCAATATAACACAGCGCAATGACATGTTAATGCACTTTGCTGTGTTTAAGTGGTCCATCAAGAGTCAACTTCTAAGTGGTCAATTAAAAAAGAAAAAGGGAACCAGTTATATGGGGGACTGTATATAAATCACACAATATATATTGTTTAGAAAACACTTAGGTAGATAAAATGGGCACACCATTATTGTTATTTTTGTGATTTTTAATATTTTATTAAATCTGTGTTTCTAAGAAATATTTTACAGAGACTGATTTTTACATGTAACAAAGTAAATACTGTGAGCAACTACCAATATCTGTGAATCTTAGTGACCATTGACCGATGTTCACTGTAACTCTTTATTAATTTATTATTATTATTATTATTTTTATTATTATTATTAATCAAAGTGTTGTACTGGCGCCCATGTCTGGAGTAGTCTTCCTGGTCCTTGTCACCACCATTGGAAAGCATTTTGTCAGCAGCTCCAGATGTGACCTGGATCTCAGCACAGAGTCTCCGAGCATCATGATGGATGGGGATGTGATATTAGGAGGACTCATGCAAGTTCACCGTCTGCTGCATTATTACAGGATTAATAATAATAAAGATGAGATTAAGACTGATGACATGACAAGAAAACCATCTGCACGCAAATGTATTCAGTAAGTAAACTTTCTTTTATAAATGTTAGAATAATTAGAAAAAAAAATCCCATAGTGCTTAACACCTCTATAATATAAATTGGCAAAAAAAAAAAAAATAATGCCACAAAAAGGGGATATAAAAATATTATAAATAATTATTATCGTTTATTTGTAACGCGCAAGAGTATTCTCCTATTGAACTAGTGCTAGTAACCGATAGGCAAGAGGATACCTTGCTAGACATAAGGAAAGTGTCATAATATGTGATAGAATAATAAATAATGAAGATCTAGTATTGACCCCAAAGAACTCTATCAATATGTAGAGCCTATAGCGCATCTGTATAAACAAGCGCTTGCATAAAGTACATCAATACCGTGCATATGTTAAAGGGCTGAGATTTCTTGTCCAGATAGAATATTAACTTATAAATTAAAGTGCGAATGTAAATATGAAATAAATACTAGTAAAACTGCTTTATTAATTAGCAGATACGTAAGAAATAAATGGGCATAAATGAATATATAAATGAATATAATGTGAGAGTGAGGTCTTGTAGTATATTTCCGGGAAAATGGCAGTCGATATATTTAAACAGCGAATTGCCACAGTTACCTTGTGTCAAAAGGAAACAAAAAAAATAACCATATATCTTCCTTATGTGCTAGATATCCACCATACATCTCCTCAGTATGTAAAATCTATTAATATGGCCTATGCTTTAAGTTAAATAGGCAGTCATAAATCATAAATCATAGGAGAGCCTCTTAAGTAAAATACAAATGTGCTCCTCTAAAAATTACATATATTAATGCCAGAGCTGTTTGTATATTATTTACGCAGTGCACACCTTAGACATGCTATCGCAGGCTGTCATTACCTCCCCACGGGAGTTCAAGAGAAAATCCCTGAATCAGCTGTGAGGACACCTCAACAGGAGCCTTGTGGTCTCATAAGCAATAGGCGCACAATTAATACCAAATCCTGCAAGTAAGTCGCTCCAGCGGCTCTGGGACACTTGGATATGCTTCAACTCGTAACCTAACCGGTTTCACAGTAATCTCTCTGCTTTTTCAAAGGACAGTGATTCCATATTGTTTCTATTTTGTGGACTTCTTTTTAAACTTCCACCTGATTGGATGTAAGGTACTGTCTACGCCAGATTTAATTTTGGTAAGTTACAAGAGGTGGACATGGATTGTTATAAAGGGGGTTAGGCTTTAACTATAAAATAGCCACTTCCTGTCATTCTCCATAATTTAAGTGAACATTGCCACATGAGTGATGGTAGTAAAAATACAACAGTTAGATACACACACTGATATATAATCTACCAGATATATTATTTGATTTAAATCCTATAAAGAGGTATATAGAAAGTGTTGAGATTATAAACTTAATGAATTCACTAGGTGGTCACTTAAGTCATATGAAATTATTGTTCTAGTTTTTAAGGGCTATTTTTGATGAGCCAATTTTTTTAACTTGTTTCTTTAAACTGTAGGTGACTTTGTTCAAAAATGCAATCTACAGTAATTGATTACTTCCTGATAAAGGGATTCTTAACTAGCTTATTTACATATACTATATACACTTTTTACACCAATCCTTTAGCATAGAGAGTAGAGATAAATTGATACTTTTTTTGTGAAGGATGTCAATAGTTCTCTAAATGTCTCTTGAATTGTGTTTATCACAGACAAAATAAAGTTCTGTATAGATAGCAACTATTTATATACATGGTGTATATGAAAATACCTCAAGTAAATGTGTTCTTTTGTCACCTCCTCTAGGTGAGAATTACATTTTATCAATGATGTGAAAATTAATATTATTAGATTTTTTTTGTGATAAAGCCTCATGTGGCAGGCCACTGGAGTATCTAACAGTTTTTGATGGATACAATGTGTTTCAATATTCTGCTTCATAGCTGGTGCTCTGTTTTGCCAACATAAATCATGTTGCAAGCGCAAACCATGATATACACAGGGTACATGGACATATAATTGTAAAAGGCTTTTAAGGGATAGACTTGGGCGGTTAAAGGATGCTTAAAGGCGTGTTCAGGTGTGATGAACTGGCAGGCCTTACAGTGGCCACATTTGTATAGACCAATTTCCCTTTTGTCCTTCTGCTGTAAAGTGACTATTGGTAAAGTATAGCTCCCAAATATTGACCTCTCCTATAAGTTATTGATGCTTTTTCTGGTAAGTATATATATATAGAACCAGTCTCCAGTTAGTAGATGCCAATGTCTATCAAAGACCACTTTTAGTTGTTCACTTTTATTCGCACATCTCATAATGCATCTTATCTGTTCTTTGTCCTTCTTTTCCTTCTGTTTGTATAGGAGGTCCCATTCTGTCAACTTCCAGGGCCCTCTTATATGCCATTTTGTGGGTTCTATTGGGGTAGCCTCATTCTTTGAAACACTGTTTTAGCTCTTTAGTTTGCGTCTGGAAATCTGCAACTCGCTCGCCCAGCGTAAGAGGGCATTTGTGGCCGTGGTTTTTCTATGGACCTGGGTATGTATATTGCCGTCTACATCTTTGCAGATCTTTAGATCCAAGAAATATAAAATCCATTCATTGATCTTATATGTGAAGCTCAGGTTTAGGTCATTAGAATTGAGACTTTTGACAAAAAGCTCAAATTTCTGGGCCTTACCATTCCATAGAACCAGCATATCATCTATTTTTTTATTTTTTTATTTTATTATATACAATACATATATAAGACACTACATACCATACAATACCAGTACCACAAATAGATACCAGTTTACCCTCATACAGATAAGATTCCAGTTACACTATTTAATAGCTAATGGTAAGAAAAAATAAAGAGAAAAGGGGATTTGGCAAAAACGGAGGAGACAACCTACTCATTTATTGTTAATTATGATTAACTGATTTAGTGTATTGGTTCCATTTTGAGCAGTTTATTAATTTAGGACTTTTCCTCATCATCAGAGTATATGTATTCCTCATTATTTCTCTATTGAGATCTAAGCCAACTTCAACTCAATCCGTGTGGGGACTTTTGGTTTATTCCAGCATTTGACTATCTGACGTTTAGCTACCAAGAGAATATGGGAGATCACCTGTTTGTCCCCCATTCAATTATTGTGGATTGATTTTCTTGTGTCCGTATTATATTTATTGGAGCTGCTAAAGAGGGGTATCTCACTAGACCTATTATGTTCCTCTTCCTATACCAAAGTTTTAAAGGTGATCTAATATTGCTGGGCAGCCTGTTAAAAATAACTTGATTATATTTAGGGAGCCATAGAATAGTCTGAATAGGGCTATCACCCAAAAGCTTGTTTTCTATCACCCAAAAGCTTGTTTGCAATTTTTTCATATACGTCTTTAATACATACCTTTTTCACATTTCATACTAGCAAAGGTCCTCTTAAATCTGGGACTTTTCCCCATATATATATAAAGTAATCAATTATAGCCTGTGCAGGCTTGATATAATAGCTTGGTAGTATACCAGAGACATACTTCATAAGATAAGTTATTCTTGGAATTATGCTCATATTAACTGATGAAATTCTAGCTAACCATGCGAGTTTTAGAGGTCTCCATTCATCAGATTTCCTCTTGATGTCCTTCATTAACTTTATAAAATTGTCCAACAGTAGGTTTTTTACTTGAAACGAGAATTTCATTCCCAGGTGAACTAAAGATGACGACCTCCAGTTAAAGGGGTAACACCTTTCCAGAGAGTCCCTTACCTCCTCCGCCACCCCCCTAACCAAGGAATCTGATATGGCAAGGTTAACTTTAAAAAAAGAAACTCGACCAAATTCATCAAGAATCTCTTGTAATTCTGGACATGAAGACTCTGTGGAAGTCAAGGTTAAAACAAAATTGTCCGCAAAGGACATTCATTTGTATTCCTACTTCCCTATGACCACTTCTTTGATCTCCTGCGAGTCCCCTATAAGAATAGATAATGGTTCCATGAACAGGGTAAATAGCAGAGGAGACAAGGGACATCTTTGTCGGGTCCGTTGCTAATTGTAAATTTTTTTGTTTCATAGTCTGGACCGACAACATAAGCATTAGAATTAGTATATATTGCCCCTACTGATTTTGCCGCAAATTCTCCAAGACCAAATCTCTGCAAAACAGTTTCCAGGAATACCCAGTTAACCCTGTCAAGTGACAGGATCAATGTGGGGAGATCCTTAGTCTTAACAAAATGTATAATATTCATCAAATGCCTTGTGTTGTCTGATGCCTGGCGGCCAGTTGTAAACCCTGGTCCTTGTGAATTAAGATAGGTATAACTTCTTTGAATCGGTTTGCCAATATCTTAGAGTACATTTTTATGTCTATATTGATTAGGGATATAGGGCGATAATTTCTGCACTCCACATAACTTTTACCCGGCTTTAAAATATTTACAATCTTATTCTCCAATAGTTCTAATGATATTGTACCGAGATTTTTTATTTCATTATAGAGACAGCAAATATGAAAATGTATTTCAGGTAGGAGTATCTGATAAAATAGCTGGTCTAAACCGTTCACGCCTGGTTCTTTGTTCATCTTGCCCTTATTAATAACTTGCTTGATGTCGATTTGGGTGATGTCTTTATTTAGAAAATTTTTATTTTTTGCCATTATACTGGGGAACTTCATTTGATACAAAAAATGTATTAAGTTCTGTGCTGCTTGGTTTGAACTGCAAGGGATCATCTCCAAGATTATATAGTTTTTGATAAAAATCAAAGAACGGGATGTGAAGGTATCTTTTCCTCCAAGCCATAAACTTTCAAAATCTTATTTTGCATCGACTGTTTCTTTAGTCTGTTGGCCAAAAATGTACTTGATTTATTACCTAACATGAAATTATTTTGCTGATATTTCTATAGAGTATTATCGGCTTGAATCTGGAAAATTTTCCTTATTTGTCAGTATATGTTGTTGATTTTTATTCCATGAACTTTATTTGGAGTTTTTATATTTATCTGATGGAGTTTATACAATTCAACATATAATAACCTAGGGGGTTTCCCCCGATGTTTATAGATTTCTGCCGCCCTTGAGAATAAAAGACCACGTATATACTGTATGCTTTATAGCAACACCAAACAGTTGCGGAAGAGTCTACTGATTCTTTGTTTGTTTAAAAAAAATCTAAACTATCTATCATCAAGTATTTAACATACTCTGGGTCTTTAAGAACCACCAAGTCTATTTTCCATCCCATTTTTTTTTACAATCATTGTATCTTCCAAGCATAAACTGATCATTGATTGGTCCGACCAAGGCATTAACTCAATTTACATTTTTTTAACCAGATTTAGAGTATCAAAGTCTGTAAAGATATAGTAAATTCTGGACCACGTGTGAAATCTATTAAAAAAAAAAAACTCTATCTAGAGGATGTAAAATCTTCCAGACATCCTATAGATTTGAGGCTAGAAATTGCTCGGAGAACTCTTTAGGTATTCTAATATTTTGAGCTTCAGATTTTATTTTATAAGTTCCCTGTTTATCTATGGTTGCATCCCAAGCCATATTAAAAACTCCACACATTACAGTATAATAAGACCTTAAGTTTCTGATTTTTTTTAGATATTTGTTTTGATTGTTAGGCAGATAGGCATTCACTAATGTTATCAGTCTGTTATTCACTAGCCCAGTCCATATGATAAACCTACAATATGGGTCAATTATTGTGAATTGCTCCTGAACATTTAGTCTATTATTGAAAAATATAGAGACACTTCTTACCTTCGTATTAGAGCAAGTGTCTATTCTCGTGCTATATTTCTTATTGTTCATATAATAAATTGATTATTTTTTTAAGTGTGTCTCCTGAAGACAAATAATGTCCGCTTTAGCCTTAACAAAGTTTGAAAAAGCTATGTTGCTTTTTTTAGGAGAGTTTAGGCCGTTCACATTATGCAAGATTATTTTTTTAGTCATCAACAACTTCTTTTCAGTACCCACTTGAATTGTGTGTCTTTTCATTGGAACCTTAGATGCCTTCACAACAAACATACTACATACAAAATAAAAAAACAGAAAGGGTTTGAAAGCCCAACTGGTTAACAGAGCAATTGTGCCGATGTTAGGAAATGTCAGGTGTGGTAGCCCACATTTAGTTGGGAAGGATGGATATCCAACCTTACCATGGTACCCTACTCTCACTAGGTGTTTAATTGCGATAAATATACCATGAAAAACTAAAACATAAAACAGATACCCCTCAATGCATTTATTAGCCCTAATGCCACCTTAATTCCATATCATTTCAGCTAATCTACTTCAAAATGAACAAATACCTTGTAATGTATAATATCGCCACTTACTTCTATTTTTATATTAGGTGGTCATATCTTGTGATTTATTATTTCATTCATATTAACATCCAACAATACAAATAAATATATCTAATTGGTGTTATCCCCTCCCTTGGGTAATGCTTATATCAATCTACCATCTGTGAACTATCTCTATTAAATTTATAAATTTACCCTGAAAAGATTTTTACCTATTCTTAGACCCAATATTGCTATCTCAAGTTCATAATAGGCCCCTTTATCCTGTGGCAATAATACCCACCAGCCTTATTGGACTTTTTACCACCCCAGATTAATTCCATTTTGGGTTTGTTATTTTCTTTCTTTTCAATTGCCAAATTACATTTCTGCATCAAATCTATACCTTCTCGGACTGAACCCACCTTAAACCAAACATGATCTTTATATATTGAGCTACCATACGGGTATGCCCACTTATACCTAATCTCCTCCCGCCTTAGGACCTGCTATTCTTGCAAGAGTATAAGCTGATAAATCTTGGAAAATCTTAACATTCTCATAAGGAGGTATCATATTTTTCTTATAATAAGCAACTTTGACAATTTAGTCCTTAAAAGTAAAATAATGTATCCTATTCATGTCTTTTAATAGATAAATCCTATACAGTGCATCAATTTTAGAGTCTTCTTTTGGGTAATCAGGAAGCAGCTTTTGAAACTTGTCCATGACATACAGTATTAAATCTTGACCTTGAACTGTCTCAGGGATACCTCACACACAGAGGTTATTTTCCTTGAGCGATCTTCCATGCTGTATATTTTCTTAGTTAAGTCCTCTATTTTATCCTCTAGAGATGAGGTATATTTTAGTAAGGCATTGTTGTCCCTAGTTAACTTATCACATGTCTTTTCGATAAACTCAAATTTTTTATTTACTTCCTTGATCTTCTTTGTCAGATTTAATATACGATTTTCTTGAAAACATTCTAAAAGTTCTTTAATTTTAGAACAGGTGAGTATTTCCTATGCTATTTTCATTTAGGCCTTGAGGGGTCGTCTCTGGACATATAATTACCGAATGGTCTGGAGTAGTTTCTCCTTGAGTTATGCTGGGCAGAGTCGCCCTGTTTCTTGGAGAAGGCAACAAGAGGAATTTGGAGATTTCACTTTTTGTATCCTTTGTCTTTATTTTATGTGCCATGTTCTTGATCTGCCAATTCGATTTTTGGGGAGAAGAAATATTTCTCTTAAAGTCCACTCATTACTTGTGTCTCCTCTATATTGTTTCAAAGGCTGGTAGCCTAGATAGACTGGAGATCTGATAGAGCTTTATCCACTTGGGTCTAAGGTGCGACTTTATTTGAAGATATCTGTTTTGTTTTTGGAAGCACTAGGCTTCTCCTTCTAAGTGCTTTTTATAAATCTTTGATGGTAGACTTTTAGTTTTTACAGTCCATCCCCACTGTAACAATATTATAAAAGTATAGTTAATTGATTGCTGACATTTTTTACAATTAAACAGGATCTTTATACATGTATTCTTATGTAGGCTATTATAGCTTGTCAAGAGCCTACTACTTCTGTTTTAGCCTCAGTTGCCTATTTAAATAAGATCAATTCATCTATCTTGAACTAAAGTTAAAAAAAAAAATTGTATTGACTAAATTAATTTTTATGATGTTAATTACACAATTATCAATATGGTTTCAATAATGTTTATTTTACATCTCCTGTTTAGAAGCTAAAAGAGATACATTGTCTATCATATAATTTATTAATTATATCACAAAAACAGAATTAAATCTATACATTACCAGATATTAGTATCAAAAACCCAAACTGGTGTAAAGTGACAATTCCAAAATTGATTTTTTATAGGAAAAGTATTAATAATATCAGGAACCACAAAATAGATTTAGTCCCACCTGAATACACAAGAAAGTTCTTAGCCATTAGGTGAAGCTCAGGACACTGCTACAAGCCTCCAGCAACCATCTTGTAATTTCTACTCTGGCTTTGGCTCACACTGCTACAAGCCTCCAGCAACCCTCTTAAAATTTCTCCCCTGGCTATTGCTCACACTGCTTTCTCTGCCCTCCCTCCCTGCTCCACTCCCACCCACCCTTGCGTTGTCTCAACTTATAGATACCCACCTAACTTACGCTTGCTCACTCAGCATCACCTGCTTCAAATGAATTAATTAATTTAATACCAAAAAAAAAAAAAAAAATATATATATATATATATATATATATATTTTTTACACACAACCCAGCTACTCTCCCATCACGATCACTAACAATTTTTCTTTTTACTTTCTTTCTTCTTTTTTTTTGTACTTCCTCACCTTTATCTCATCTACTCCCTATACCTGCACACTGTGTCGAAATGCTCTCTCACTTTTTTCTCCTCCTCATCTTCTACTGCCTCTCTCTCAGACTTTCATTTGCAGCCTATCCATATCACCCCTCCAATATTACAACCATCTCACGTTCCTTGCTTTCCTCTCCTCTTCTCTGCTCCCACGAGCTACTCTCCCTCCTCCAATCACAATCCCCTCCCCAACACTCATAAGCAGAAACATCACTGTAAGTCCCACTCCCAATATTCTCTCACTCCTCCTTCTCCTGGCTGCTGGAGACCTATCCCCTAACCCAGGTCCCTCCCTCATTTCTACTTGCTTTCAGCCACACTCTGCTCCAAGGGCAACAAACCTGAAACACCCAGAATTTGATACCCATCACTTGTCACAGACGTTCCACTACCTTTCTCCTGTGCTCTCTGGAACGCACAATCTATCTGCAATAAACTCACTTTCACTCACAACCTTTTCATTACCAACTCCCTCAATCTACTGGCTCTCACTGAAACTTGACTCTCATCCTCAGACACTGCCTCCCCTGCAGCGCTCTCTCATGGTGGTTTTCACCTCAGTCACACACCTTGACCTGGGAACAAACAAGGTGGTGGTGTGGGTGTATTACTTTCTTCTCGCTGTACTTATCACCCCATCCCTCCAATTTTCATCTTTTAAAGCTCATACTATCCGCCTCTTCTTTCCTATCTCTCTACGTGTTGCTGTAATCTATCGCCCCCCAGGTACTCCCTCTCAATTTCTCGATTACACTTTTCCGCCTGGCTCCCACACTTCCTTTCCTCCAACATTCCCACACTGATACTTGGTAACTTCAACATTGCCATTGACACCTTCACCTCCCTAGCAGCCGCCAACCTACTTGCACTCACCTCTTCCCTCGGCCTCTCACAGCTTACAGATTCTTAGACTCACCATGCTGGACACTCTCTTGACCTTATTTTCACCAATATTAGCCATGCCTCCAACCCAGTCATCCACCCTCTCCCTCTATCTGACCATCACCTCCTTACCTTCAACCACACCACATCTTCCTCCCATCACTCTTCTTCAACCCCAGCCCCAATAACCCACAGAAACCTGCTAGAACTTGCCCCCATAACAATCAAGTAGATGCTCTCAATCTCATCCACAACCATGGCACACTACACACACATTTTACATTCAGAAGTGCTCTCGCACTGCTGAATGACTATGAAGGAAATCACTCTCCATAGCAGATTTCCTTCACTACAAGTTTATGCTATGTTCCTACTCCTTTGCCCTCAACCTGGCCAAATGGCATTACTTCACATCACTAGTATCAACTCTGTCCTCCAAACCCAAACATCTGTTTGCCACCTCCCCCATCCCTTCCTGTCTCATGGCTGAAGACTTTGCCAAACATTTTACACATAAAATTAAATCTATCCGCAATGGACTCTCATCTCATCGTTGCTCACACACTCCACCCTCTCAACTAACCAGCAACACCCAATCTACTCCTCTCCCCATTCCCACAACCACTTTGAACTACTTTACCCCTGCAACAGAGGATGAAGTCTCCATCCTAATATCATCCTCTCACCTCACTACCTGTCCTTCGGATCCTATTCCATCTCAGCTCATCCCTCCCCTCTCTACTACATTAATCCCAGCTCTCACATACATCTTCAACCTTTTCCTAAACACTGGCACATTTCTATCATCTCTAAAACATGCCATAATTTCACCCACTTTCAAGAAACCCTCATCCAGTTCTGACGTTGCATTTAACTATCGCCCTATCTCTCTACTTCTCCTCGCTTCCAAACTGCTGGAGCGGCTTGTCTATAACCCCTTACCAGTTTCATCTCCTCTAACTCTCTTCTGAACACTTTCCAATGCGGCTTTCGGCCCCAACACTCCACTGAGACAGCCCTCATAAAAGTCAGCAATGACTTGCCCACCGCCAAGTCTAAAGGCCACTTTTCCATTTTGCTTCTTCTGGATCTCTCTGCCGCCTTTAACACAGTTGACCATTAGTTTCTACTCCACATTCTCTCCTCCCTCGGCATTCGAGACACTGCTCTCTTGTGGTTGTCATCATCCCAAGAACGATCATTTAGCGTCTCCTTCTCCAGCACATCTTCTTCTCCTCACCTCCTGTCTATTGGCGTACCCCAAGGATCAGTCCTAGGCCCCTTCTCTTCTCCATTTACACATCCTCACTCGGCACCCAATTAAACTATTTTGGGTTCCAGTACCATCTCTATGCAGATGACACACAAATCTACCTCTCAGCACCAGATCTATCCCCCTCTCTTCTAGCACACATATCCGAATGCCTCTCTAGTATATCCTCTTGGATGTCTGCCCACCATTTGAAACTCAACATGTCTAAGACTGAACTCTTAATCTTCCCACCCTCTACTACAGCTTAAATTCCTCACATCTCTCTCTCTGTCAACAATGCCATCATCACTTCCACCTCCCAAGCCCTTTGTCTCGGGGTTCTACTGGACCTGCCCTCTCTTTCATCCCACACATACAGTCTTTAACCAAATCCTGTCTTTTCCATCTAAAAAACATATCTAAAATACGCCATTACCTTACACAAGACACTACTAAAATTCTAATACACTCTCTCATCATTTCTAGTCTTGACTATTGTAACTTGCTCCTTGTTGGCCTGCCCATCACTCGCCTCTCCCCACTTCAATCCATAATGAATGCCTCCGCCAGACTCATCTTCCGTACACATCGTTCAGTGTCGGCAGCTCCTCTTTGTCAATCACTTCACCGGCTTCCCTTAGCCTCCAGAATAAAATGTAATATCTTAACCCTAACTTATAAAGCCCTCAACAACAACGCACCTCAATACATCTCTGCTCTCATCTCCAAATACTCCCCCACACGCCCTCTTTGTTCTGCTAACAACCTTCTTCTTTCTACCACTCTTGTCACCTCTTCTCACTCCCGCCTCCAGGACTTTTCTCGTGCTGCCCCTATTCTCTGAAACTCCTTGCCTCGCTTCACCAGACTATCCTCCTGCCTTAAATCCTTCAAAACTTCAATAAAAATGCACGTCTTTAAAGAAGTCTATAACTTTCCTCCCTAATATGCTCAGCACTACTCTCCCCCTACTGTACCACATACACATTTCAACCTTTAGATTGTAAGTCTGCGAGTTTCAATCCTGCGTCGGTGCTTTAGGGAAAGCGCTATGGACACTGGATTCCAAGCTCAAAGACAGGGCCCTCCATTCATTGCAATGTGTGAATCCTGAACTTGTCATTGCCTGTAACTTAACTTATGTATAGCGCTACGGAATATGTTGGCGCGTTACAAATAAACTCTAATAAAAAAAATAATAATATTAATATATACATATATATATATTTGTGGCCATGTTTGTGTGTCCCAGCTCAACTTCCCAGAATGCAGTGTAATAACTGTTTTTCTTGGAACTCTGAGCTGGAAGCAGGTTTTTTAACTTGCTTTAGACATTCAAATGTGAACACAGATGTACTTTTTATTTACTATATATATATATATATATATACATCAATATGTATAATTCAAGTCACATTTAAAAGGATTATATTAAAATAAATAAATCAAATAATGTATTTATATCAAAATCTCTAATATTATGTTAATATTCTTGTTAATATCTTTTCATGTACTGTAGTCAATTCAAAATTAAAGAGATTAATAATTATATTGCTGTTCTAAACCAGAATATCTTCTCTTATTTCATCCATGGCAGTCTTTTGATTTTTTATTTGGTTTTCTTCTCATCTTAGAGTCATTAAATTACAAATAGGTTAAACATGTGGCTGTTCCTTTAAATGATGTTGTTCCTGGCTTGTTCTTACTGGGCATAAGATCCTACTTGGAGCCACATTCAATTTGACTCCCTCTTAGAGAGCCGACTGTCTGCGGGTGTGCTGCGGGCTCCCATTCGTCGATTGCGATGCTATTCAGTTGCTCAAGCCCGTAAGTTACTGTCCCAAAGCCGAAACCGTAAACCATACACTCGTATGTAGCATTTCAGGGTGGGAAAGCACGTAATCTCTCATTTCAAATCAGCCAATAGAAAATGAGTCATTATTACGGCAGTAAAACATGGTGGTTACATGGCAATCAGTTAGGTTTGTGGAACCGATATGCGATCAGACTCGCAAACCAACAAATTACAGAATAATGAAAATGAATACCAATACGGTTCTAGTCCATATGGGTGGCCTGATATGTATTACCTCATTGATACACGAGATCCATTTAACCCCGAAATGACACATTACTTTTTTTATTTTATTGCCGATTTGCAAGCTTGAGACTGTTGTGCAATTAATTGTAATGTCTATCATCACTTTCCCTGCTATTTACAGTGCAGCATTGATTTTTCTTTTAAAGTGCTACAAATAGGTTTTTAACCCCCTTGCGGATCTTCTCTAGCACTAGTAGGATTTTCTCCTTCATATGCCATTTATGGGTAGGAAATCATTTGGGGGCTTGGAGAAATTGAGCAATTGAATAGCGATTTGCGAATTTAGCTATGCGAAAGTGAGAGATCAAAGGCTTTGGGAGGCTGTAAGATTTGGGTTTATTAACCGCAGATTTTTCCAGGCGGTAACTCGTAACCCATCAGCAGCCCGTAAAAAGACGCCAATTGAATAGCAAATTAACTTGAGAGCTCATTTACGTGCTTGAATGGGGGCCTTGGTCTTTTGCAAGGCTTTAGAAGAACTGATTCCTTCTGCCCTTGTTCTTGGTCTGATAAGACAGGTTTTCTTACTCTTGGGCCTTACTCCCTGCCTAAAAAAGGATCTAGGTATTCTCGGTTTACCCTACATCCTCTGCTGGGAGCACTGACTTGGGTATATTGGAAACTTGATAGTGATTCCTGTTAGGAGGCAAGTGGTGAAGGTCCAAGTGGTAAAGGTGCTTTCAAATCAGACTATTCTGATGAGCTTTTATCTGTGGGGTTAGCCACTTCTGGACGTCTCACAAGATTTTTTGAGGGTTTTTTGGAAATCTGTCTTGTCCCTAAGAAATGTATTTTGTTTTCTATAAGTCAGATTGTTCTTATATATATCCAGTTGTTCTTGAAATTTGTATTAAAGTTATCAAAGTCTGTTGTTACTTGGACTGTTTGAATTTCCACTTGTTCAACATTGTTCAACTTTATTATTTAATACTTCCAAGTTTGGTTTTTCTTTTTCAAGAATGAGCGATATTAAATCTAAAGAACATTCGGTTCACAATTTCCAACCACTTATGGGTGAAATTTGTATTAATAAGAAGGTTCTGCAGTAATAAGCAATATCCTTTGCCCTCTCAGTACTATGCTATTTTTTTAAACTTTTTTCCAGAATTTTTTGATCAGTCACTTACAATTTGAACAAACAAGTTAAGAAAATTGGCTCATCAAAAATAGCGCTTAAGAACTAGAACAAAAATTTCATATGACTTTAGCGACTACCTAGTGAATGAATTAAAGTGATAATCCCCACAATTTCTATATACCTCTTTACAGATTTTAAATCAAAGAATATATCTGGGCGATTACATATCAGTGTGTGTATCTAACTGTTGTATTTTTACTACCATCACTCATGTGGCAATGTTCATTTAAATTATGGAGAATGACATGGAGTGGCTATTTTATGGCTTAAGCCTAACCCCCTTAGAATAGAAACAATATAGAACTAGCGACTTGAAGGGGCAATAAAATGTGAAACCATGGCAATGCTGTTTGCCACAAAATGTAAAGCTTTTTCTACTCTGAGGGCTTTCGGCGCTCATTGCGAGGCTCTCCTCTCGTGTATTTTTGCTCCTCTGAGCACCTTTGTTGCTCATTGCGAGCCTCTCCCCTTGTGCCCTTCCAGTTTTGTGCTTTGCAACGCTCATGTTAGTTGCTCATCACAAAGACAGATATATATATATTTTTAATACTAATTAATTAATTACTTACTTAATACATTAATATACTTTACCTATTTCTAATTAATATATTCAACAATCAATAGCCTGATGCACTATAGGCTCTACATATTGATAGAGTTATTTAGAGTCAAAATTTATTTTCTGCATTATTTATTATTCTTTCACATATTATGACATTTTCCTTATGTCTAAGAAGGTATCCTCCTGCCTACCCAATACTAGCACTAGTTCAATAGTAGAATACTCTTTTTAAAGTTATCTCAAAATATGTTTATGCGCATGACTTACTGTTAATGTTGTTATTTTTGTTACAGACTTTATAAAGATGTCAGTTTTTTTTATTAAACTCCATATCATTTAACTTACATATACTGTTTATCAGACAAAATCTTGCCCTGTTTTCACTTTTTCAGATACAGGATATATTTGCTGTATGATACCGACCATCTTTAGGTGTAGCTCCTCCCATCTTCTCTAAACTGTAGCAGATTGTGGAGCTCAGTTGCATACAGCTGCCTATTTGCTGCAAACCTTTGGTGGCACAGTGTAGGAGAGTTGCTTTAAAACCTGCCCTAAAGGCTCACCAACAGACCTAGAGCCTCATTCAATTGCTGCTTTTTTGGGATCTGGGCTCGCAAGTGGAGGTCACAAGTTGCTTCCCTATTCAAATGCTTCCTACTTGCAGGCTCCGATCGGGTTACTTGCTGCGCGCTACTATCCTTTACATTTTCAAAAGTAGCAAGTTAATTGCCTCAAAGCCTTTAATCTTTCACATCCACAAGAGTTGCGGCCGCAAAAATGCAAAATCGATATTCTATCGCTCTGCTTTCCCCAACCGTCAAGCCTATAAATGGCCCAGAGCATATCAGAGCCTACTGGTACCAAAAAGGTTGCGCAAGGGCTACTAAAGCCCTTACTTATCCTTCCACCTGGTCCTAACCTTCTCCTCACTCTCTTAAATTAACCCCCAATGATGCGGGGGAACCGATCAGGACCCCCACAGGATCCACACATTTACCCTATGATACAAGGGTCCCATTTTGGACCCCTGCATCATTTAAAAATGTAAATTTCCTGCCGTGGGTCCTAAAAGGGCGCGCAGCACGCAAATGGTTAACCTAACTGTAAGTACCCCTGTGGCAACTAACATTAACCCCCCTATGCTGCGGGGTCTCCATCAAGACCCCCAGAGGGTCCCCACATTAACCCTTGCTGTGGGGGACCCACGCAGCATTTAAAATTCTAATTTCCTGCCACAGAGGTCCTTAAAGGACCTTAGAGGTCCTTAAAGGACCCGCAATGCAATTTAGATTAACTCTATGACTCATGGGGGTCTATACAGACCCAATTAGCCCCATCAGTCCCATAAGGGTCTACATAGACCCTTATGGGACAATAATAAACAATGACATTAACCCTATAAGTGCGATGAGGGTCCTCCAGGACCATCATGACACCAAGTACAAGCACTACCCTACACTACACCATTAACCCCCAATAAACCAATAAATCTAAACTAACTCCCTGTAACTAATTACCCCGGCTACCTTACCCTATTAACCCCTACACTACCTACCTGTCACAGACCCCTTTTTCCAGGCCTGGGTGTTGGCCCATTAAAACAGACAGTTTGTTTACAGCCACTGGATTGTGTGCGTGAGCACCTCCATTGTAGTGATAATCCCCTCCGGCCCATTATTGCCAGCTAATCCCATCAGGAAGAAAGAAGGTCAGACATCAGTCTGAGACATTTACTTATCAGCAAACACCCATGAGACCTCACACCCATGGGGGTATTATTTCCTTGTGATTGACAGGTGACTACAAACACAATACCCCTATTTTATGAGTGACCCCCTGCTGTTGTATTGTATTTTGGGTATAAAACTGTGGTTGTGGAATCAGTAAGGGATGCATATGTTTGAAACACATGGTGTGTCTTCATTCTTATGAGTACATCTCTGTTATACTGATTGCCTATTTACAGCCTAGCTGTTCCTGCAACTTGGTCCAACCAGGGAGTGTCCATCCAAGGTCTGCTGTCCTAACAGAAGGGATTTTCCAAATCAACCGAAAACAAATCTGTGGGGTAGGATTTAGCTCTAGTTTGCCTTATCAAGCCCCATAAGAAGAGCAGATCATCACAACTGGTCAGCAGTGGTGGAATCTTGATGCAAGAACCAGCAGCAAGGATGGTATATGTTGATCTATGCAGTTTTGAAGTTGAGTACTTTCGGCGGCTTGGCGGCTTGCAAACCTTCAAATCCAGGCCCAAGTCCAAAAAATGCCAGCCCTGGATAGAGTAGGTCAGGGACCACATGGAGGCCTGCAGAGCAGAGGTGATCAGGGAGAAAATGAGCCTCATCACCAGTATGCTGGAGCGGCCAAGGCAACGGATTGCCACAGACGAGGATAGGTGGACAGCTATTGTAAATCAGTGGATGGTTTCCCTTAGACTCCAGTTGGGTGAGAAGCTAGTAGAATGGCTTGAGGACTTAGTGTGGTTGAAGCTTGACTTGGAACTTGAGTATGTGGACCTATTGCTTCCAACTCCTGCATCAAAATGGCCTATCTTCCACATGCTTGGGCTGATGGAAGGGCTCCTGGATGTGCTGCAGGGAGATCAAAAGTGTGGCCTTGGACCCACAGAGCTCTGAGAAATCATATTTGCACAAAAGCCAAAAGGACATGGAAATAAACCCAGGGATAGAAGAGGAAAAACTGGTCAGACAGTTGGTCCATAAAGAAATGGAGTTGGAAAAAGAGTATGAAGAACTGCTTGAGGAGGTGAGCCCAGGTGGAACCTGGCTCAAGTACTTGGAGCTACCCCATGCTACTCCAGTTGAGCTAGCAGAGAATACACTACAAGAGGAAATGGACTGTTAAATATACCCCTATAAGGTGGAGGAAGGAAACCAGAAGGTGCCTGGAGATCTGACCGCCACAGAACAGGCAAGATCAGAGGGATTGCTGGGAACTCACCAGGATGGGGAGGCCGGGAGAACAGTCCAGACCCTGGTATATACAAGACCTGGGAGCAGTGTAAAGCAGCATCAGCCACTGGGAGATGGCCAACAAATAGAAAAGTGCCAGCCGCTAACCAAGGGCGAGAAGCTGGAAACGGAACAGTTGGCAGAGAAGGGTGCAAGCCCTGAGTCGTCCCATCTACCCATAAACTGTTACTTGTCCGGAACCACAGACCGCTGATGTCCAGGCACCAAGCCTGACAGTCTTGGCTGTATGATGCCAGATCGGGGCAGGAGAGTGGGCATCCCCTGAGAACGTGGAGTTCTTGCCCAGCATGGATCAGGTGAATCCAATTAGGGGTGGGAGTTCAGGTGAGGGCACTGTAGCTGAGACCCTGATGAAGGAGCAAGTTGAGACTCCACTCCCAAACCCTGCAGAGTTACAAGCAGGGCTGACAGGGATTGCTTCAGTCCACTCATGATTCAAGCCCGTAGGACTTTGAAATCCAACCTCCATATTTCATTTAAGTCCTACAGAATTGAACCACTATTCACGACCTTGCGTCAATGATTGTGTTTAAGCCCGTAGGACTCCTGTGACAAAAGGGAAGTGGGATTTTAAAGTCCTATAGGCTTGGAGGTTGACGCCGTACGACTTCACATTGATTGCCGTGCTCAATATAACACGAATATTAAACATGAAATAAAGTATTGGAGAATGTTGTGCTATTAATTCTGAGACCTAACATCACTTTTATTCTTCATAAAAGTACAGTATTGCTTTTTTATTTGCTTATAAAGTGCCCCAGTTTGTCAGTAAGCCCTCCTTGGTACCATTAACTTGTGGTTAGATATTTGCCATTTGCGGGTTTGATAGAGGGGTAATCGGAGCAATTGAATAGCGACTTACAATTTTAGCCTTTGAAAGATCAAAGGCTTGGTGGGCATTAACTTGCGATTTTACAAATCCAATGGACTGCAATGAATCGCAGCTCACAGCAAATAACTCGATCAGGGTCCGCAAACGGAAGGCAATTGAATAGCACTATAACTTGCAACCTCCACTTGCGACCCTGGATCTTCAATTGAATGAGGCTCTTTGACTGTAGTTTCTGGATAAGATACCACTGTTGGCAATCATAGAGGTCAGATGTTTCTTGTAGTTGGCCCCCAGGTTTGCACATATCCCAGGAAGGGATTTTGTCCCACTCCTCTTTGCAGATCCTCTCCAAGTCATTAAGGTTTTGAGGCTGATGTTTGGCATCTCAAACTTTCAGCTCCCTCCACAGATTTTTTATGGGATTAAGGTCTGGAGACTGGCTAAGCCACTCCAGGACCTTAATGTGCTTCTACTTGAGCCACTCCTTTGTTGCCTTGGCTGTGTGTTTTGGGTCATTGTCATGCTGGAATACCCATCCACAACCCATTTTCTGAGGGAAAGAGGTTCTCACCCAAGATTTGACGGTACATGGCCTCGTCCATCGTCCCTTTGATGCAGTGCAGTTGTCCTGTCCCCTTAGCAGAAATACATCCCACAAAACATAATGTTTCCACCTACATTTTTTACGTTGGGGATGGTGTTCTTGGGATCATAGGCAGCATTACTCCTCCTCCAAACTCTGGGTGTTGAGTTGATGCCAACACTTTCACCCAGTTCTCCTCTGAATCATTCAGATGTTCATTGGTAAACTTTAGACGGGCCTGTACATGGTCTTTCTTGAGCAGTGGGACCTTACGGGCACTGCAGGATTTTAGTCCTTCACGGCGTAGTGTGTTACCAATTGTTTTCTTGGTGACTATGGTCCCAGCTGCCTTGAGATCATTAATAACACCCTCCTGTGTAGTTCTGGGCTGATTCCTCACCATTCTCATGATCATTGAAACTCCACAAGGTGAGATCTTGCATGGAGTATCAGACCGAGGGAGACTGGCAGATATTTTGTGTTTATTCCATTTGTGAATAATCCCACCAACTGTTGTCACCTTCTCACCAAGCTGCTTGGCGATTGTTTCTTGTAGCTCATTCCAGCCTTGTGAAGGTCTACAATCTTGTCCCTGACATCCTTGGACACATTTTTGGTCTTGGCCATGGTGGAGAGTTTGGAATCTGATTGATTGATTGATTGATTCTGTGGACAGGTGTCTTTTATACAGGTAAAAAGCTGAGATTTGGAGCACTCCCTTTAAGAGAGTGCTCTTAATCTCAGCTCGTTACCTGTATGAAAGACACCCGGGAGCCAGAAATCTTGCTGATTAAAACGGGATCAAATACTTATTTCCCTCACTGACCTGCAAAACAATTTATAACTTTTTTGACATGCGATTTTCTTGTTTTTCTTTGTTGTTGTTCTGTCTCTCACTGTTAAAATACACCTACCATTAAAATTATTGATTGATTAATTCTTTGTCAGTGGACAAATGTTCAAAATCTTTAGGGGATCAAATACTCCCCCCCCCCCCCCACTGTATATGGCTTATCTAAGTACCATTTTGGGAAAGAGTCCTATGTAAAACTGAATTAAAATAGGAGACCAGTATAGTTAATTGCAATTATATGGTGGTAAGTGTTGGATCCCCACTAAAGCCACTATTTTCCCATATATCTTTATATATTATTTCATATTGGATATTACAATTTTGATTAACTTAGGAGACAGTGATGGGCTCCAAAGCCGGCACAACAGACTTTTTAGGGATTTTTGATTTAGACTTTAACTTTATGCACTTTTTAATTGTGGTATATGGTATAGGTCTTTATGAGAAATTCCAAGAATTCTATATCTTTTTTTAAAATTTAAAATTAACTATTATTTTTCGAGAATAGCACTTTATGCACTTTTCAAAGTATGTTTATAGATATTTTCAAGAGCACCTGATAGTTTGTATTTAAATTCTATCATTATACCACTTACAGTTTGTTAAACCTACATAAAATTTAAGTAGAATTATAGTGGGTGGTTGATTATATCTGACTCAATTGGGACAGCCTACTGTTATAATATATTTTAATCATTGTGATTTTACCTTTTTATAAAAAAGCTATTTGTGTGTCTTTCCCCTTCTTTAAAAATGAATAGTCTTTTACACTCGCTAACGGGATGGTTCTTTGAAGTAATGTATTAATATAGAGTATCTTAACAAGTACATAAAAATATTGACGACCCACCATAAATAACTAACTATAAACTTTAGTTTGAATTAAATTCAGGCTTAACATACAGACAAATCACTCCTCCTCTTTTACCATTGTCACTATCTTTCCTAAATAGGTTATAACCATCCAGATTAACAATCCAGTCATGAGATTTATCTCACCATGTTTCAGTGATACCTATTAAATCCCATTTCTCATTAACTGCTAATAATTCTAGCGCTCCCATTTTTCCTGGCAAGCTTCTGGCATTAGTAAGCATACACCATGTTATGAGTCTGAAGTTCCTGCCTCTGTACTTGCGTTACTTAGTAATACCTCACTATTAACTATACTAACCCTCCCCCATCCCTTACTCCATGAGTAGTCAATTCATCAATTATCCCCTCTATACTTGCAACCCTATTACTTCCATCTAGTCCCCTCCCCACCTCCTAGCTTAAATACTAATCCAGCCTTTCTACCATCCACTCCCCTAGAACACAAGCTCCCTCTTCATTAAGGTGCAATCCATCCCTACTGTAGAGATTGTACCCAAGTGAGAAGTCAGCCCAGTGCACTAAAAACCCAAACCACTCTTTAGTGCACCACTTTTAGTTATGTCTTATGCTCCATCTTTCTCCCTGGGCTAGCACATTGCACTGGTGGTATCTCAGAAAATATTTTCTTAAGATTATTCCCTAGTTCTCAAAAATCATCCTTTTGGATACTCCATCTACTACAAACTTTATAATTGGTACCAATATGTACCAAGACCGCTAATTCATTTCCAGACCCTCCAAATAATGTATCTACCTAATCCACAACATGCTGAACCCGAGCACCCAGGAGACAGCAAACTGTTCACTTGCTCGATGACAAATCACCCTGTCTACCTTCCTAATAATAGAGTCCCCTGCCACCAAAACCTATATTTTGCTCTGCCTAATTTGCCCTCCCTTTCCTCCAGTAGAACTGTTGTCCTGGCTGTTAGAGGGAACAGCTCTATCTGGCATTGCCATTCCTGAATGGACATCCCCAACCATTTCACTTAATCTTGCAAATCTGTTGGTGGTTGCCAACTCAGAACTGACCACACATCCTCCCCCTGTCCTCCTGCTTCCCTTGTAACTAAAACCAATCTACCTCCCTGAACATCCTCACTAGTCCCATCTCCACCTTCCATGCTACGCCCAGACAAACTTTGCTCAGTGAGCACCAACTACATTTCTAGTGGAGCAATATCACTAAGTGCTGCAATTCTCCTCTCCAGTTCTCCAATTTGAGCTTCAAGAGAGGCAACATGCTTACACATTTCACAGAGGTATGGACCTTGAATCATCTGTTCCAGTAGTGCATACATGTGGTAGGATGTACACTGAGTGAGGTTGTCACTGGACTTACTCATAATTACTAACTACAAAATAAAAAAACAAAAAGTAAAACTTTTATTTTTCCCCTTTTCTGCACTACAATATTCCCCCTTTTCTTTGAACTCCCTCCTTTTAGTTAAACTCCTACACTTAGACTAAAACTGCACTTCTATTAGAACTGTTTGCAAGCTCAAAAGTTCGCTCCTTCCCCGGTTTAAATGAGATTCTTACCTGCAGAAAATAAGTGCACACAGCAAATAAACCTCAGTTGCAAAAACATGACCATGAGGGAGCCTTATTCATGGAAAATTAATTTCTTTAGTTCTTATCATGGTATCTAATATTAATGACCTATCTTCTTACAGGCCTTCTCTACAATATTTACGACATATCTCGGCTTTTGTCTTTGCTATTGAGGAGATAAATAAACAGCCAGATCTGCTGCCAAACATTACACTGGGATTCCAGATTTATGACACCTGTGTATTGGAGAGTCGAGCCATAGAGACCGCTCTAACAATAATATCAGGACAAGGAAAAATAATTCCAAACTACAGCTGTAATATGAAACATAAAGTGTCTGCCTTCATTGGACACCGTGTTTCTTCATCCACATTTTCCGCTGCTATTCTTACTGGGATCTACAGATATCCACAGGTAAGAAAGAGACACAGCTAATATATTATAGTCTTATGATAGATGACTAATCATAAATATGTGTAAATATTTTAAACAATATATCAGAACCACTGGAGGACTCCGGCAGATGTATTAATTTCCTCTCAATTTACCTGAAAGAAACCTATTGCAAATATATTTATATATGCACAAAGTAAAATAAATAAAAACAAGTTCACTGTTTTTTTTCTGTATTTTAAATGTGCTTCTCACTCTTTTGTTCACAATAAGCTTAAATGATTTTTAGTTTGTGGCATTTTCACAATAATAATATGCCAGAATAACCGGATAATACAATATATATTAAATGGCAGACGATTATGATACATGAGTATTTATCTAAATACAACAGTGTTTGATTTAAATAACTACTGATCTAGAACAAACTCATGAGTTATTTATTGCTGGTACTTTTCTATTTCTCAAAATATGGTGGCCATATGATTAATTACATACAAACAGTTATACCTCAAATTTGAGGGAAACTTAATTTAAAGTCTAAGAGCTGGTGTCAGCATATTTATGGAGTAATATAATAATAGCTAAATAGCTAATAGGCTACAGATTTTTTTAATTTTTTTTAGAGCCTTATGATTTTTTTATGGTGGGCCCTTTCCTGGTTCAGAAGTCTAGGACCATGGACTTCAAGCAAGACTGAAGAGGACCAGAACATCTTCAATCAAGTTAGATAGGCCACCTAACCCAGGGCAGAAGATTGAGGATCATGGCCTAGGTAAGTGTTGTTAATTTAGTTTTTTTACAGGTTTAGTTAATTTTTTTATTTATTTTAATTATGTTCTTTTAATTGTATTTTTAATTTTAAATTGTAATTTTTGTTTTTGCAATATTTTTTTTTAGACATTTTGACAAATTTAGTTTTTTCTTGGTTGTTATATATTTTTTTTAATTTACATTTTTTTTATTTTTTGGTAGGAAGGTTTTATAGTATGGCAGGTAGGTTTTATAGTATGCCATGGGGATCTAGATAGACCCCTATGGTAGGCAGGGGATAATATAGTATACCAAGGGGGTCTGTATAGACCCCCATGGTATAGGACGAATTGATTAGTTGCCCCTGGGGTACTTAAGATCTCCTGATACAGGGGTTGATTCTTTAGATGCCATTGGTCCGGAAGGTGGGGTTAATATTTAAATTATAATTTTTCTTTGTTTTCTTTTTTTCAATTAGTTTTTGAACCTGTGACCAAACCTGTTACAGCACCTTCACTCTTTAATCAGCAGCAGCACTTCAGACATGGCTGGAAGAAAAGGAACCATACTGTGTTGGCAGTCAAGAGTTGTTCATATGGGGAATTTTTAATGGATTATTGATATATATAAAAGTGTAGGTAAACTCTGACCAGGGAAGAAGTAGTAACCAGTCATCTTGTTATTTGGAAATATAAGTGTAGGACTTTCTCCAAGACTTGGTTTGCCCTTTCAAATGCTCCATTGTTCTCTGGATAAAAATATGAATATTACTTGATGAGTGAAAAAAGTTCTCCATAATTTGGTTATGAATTGCTGCCCTCTATAACAAATGATTTCCACAGGTATACTTTGTATATGGAAGAAATTTAGCAAAAAGTTATCTGTTAGTTCAGAGGCTGAGGGACCTTTGCTAAGTGGTATAAAGTGACTTTGTTTCGAGAACCGATCTACCATTGTAAAACTGCATGGATGTAGGTCCACAACGAAACCCATGGAATTGTTGGACCAAAGCTTTTGTTATATGGGCAGTGAAAGTAGAGCATAATATGACTACTTCCTGGATGTTTGGTTCTGAGAACAAACATTACAGGCAGCTACAAACTCTGAAACCTGACCCTTGAGTGAAGGTCAATTGAAGTTCTTTTCCAAGGGTTCAGAGGGTCTGGATGACCCAACATGGGTGATTCATGAGCCCATTTAATAAGCTTTGTTCAAAGATGGAACCAAGACCTTTTCAAACTAAGCTAATGGATTAATGGGATCCCAATTACTCTATTTGTATTTCTGACATACTTTTAGTTTTTGAAAACATGAATAAAAAAAATGAGACTTTCTTTGGAGTTAGAGGCTGCTTTATCTGGTGCAAGTTGTTGGGTTAAAGTATTTGGTTTACCATTATAGCTCGCAAGCAGACACTTAATTACAAAACTGAATCTGACTTGTCTAGAATTCAAGTGAATAACAGATAACAGATACTATGAATAACAAATTCTTATGATTAATGATAATAGTTATAGGTACAGCAGCCCCTTCAAGCAGATGTCTCCACTCATCCAGTGCCATTTGGACAGCCAATAATTACTTTTGTTCCAATATTGTAGTTTGCCTCAGCATAGGAGAGTTTCTGTGACATAAATGCACATGGATACAAACAACCTATTTCCATAAAGTGTTAAGAGAGGCTAGCACTGGCAACACTATCTGAGAACGAATTAACTAGTCAAGGGGGAGGAGATGGTGGGAGCGTTAGTATTGCCAATAGGAAGGTATTGCTAAGTAGCTCAAGTACAGAGGCAGGCACTTCTGAACTACAGACTCATAACATAAGGTGAATGCTTACTAATGCCAGAAGCTTCCCAGGAAAAATGGTAGAGTTAGAATTATTAGCAGTTAATAAGAAATGGGATTTAATAGGCATTACCGAATCATGGTGGGATGAATCTTATGACTGAACTGCTAATCTGGATGGTTATAACTTGTTTGGGAAAGATAGGGGCAATAGTAAAAGAGGATGAGTGAGGAAATGCAAGTATTGTTACAGATTGGAAATGCAGCTAAGCATGGGCAAGTTCTAATAATGGGAGATTTTACTTACCCTGAAATAAACTGGATAAATGAGACCATCAGTTCAGCTAAGGGGAGCAGGTTCTTAAGTACACCCAGAGATCATTATCTTGCCCAGAATATTCAAGAACCTACTAGAAATTAAGTTATCTTGGATTTAGTCATCACAAATAATATTGATATAGTATCAAATGTTGAAATAGGGCTACCTTTGGGAAACAGTGATCGCAGCACAGTTTAATTTAAGATTGAATTAAAATTTTAAAAGGGCAGATTTTTATAGTCTAAAGGGAACAATACAAAGTATAGACTAGGACAGGGAACTGTTGGTAAAAATACTAACCATAAGTGGACAAATTTCAAATCCTTTCTAAATTAACATACTAATCACCATATGTGAAAATAAAAATAAAAAAGGAATAAATCACAACCCATGTGGCCCAACAATGACTTAAAGATGAAGATGAAGGGTAAAAAACAGGCATTTAAATTATACAAACAAGTGGGGACAGAGACTGCTTTACATGAATAAAACGGAATCAACAAGGCTTTAGTGATGTCCCGAACAGTTCGCCGGCAGACTATTCGCGACCATTTTTGCATGTTCGCGTTTGCAGCGAATGGCGAACACATGCGCTATTGGGTTCGCCCCCTATTCTTTATCATTGAGGAAACTTTGACCCTGCACCTCACAGTCAGCAGACACATTCCAGCCAATCAGCAGCATACACTCCCTTCCAGAGCCTTCCATCTGAAGGACAGCAACCCAAAAAGCCCTTTTTAGGGCTAGAAAATCATTTATTTTATTTTATAATTTTTTTCTGTGTAATCTAATTGCATATGCCTGCCTGCCAGCGTGTGTGTGTGACAGGCTAACACCTAACAGCTTATATTGTGCTCAGTGAAATAAAACAACACTTTTTTGACTGTAATAGATTGAATATCAGTTGCCTGCCTACAGTCGTGTGTGTGAAGCCTATTGCATCTACTCTGCCAACATTTGCCAGTGCACAGTGATATGTCATATCTGGTGCAACCGTAGTGTACAGTGACATAAAACAACACTTTCTTGACTGTAATAGATTGAACAGCAATTGCCTGCCTACAGGCGTGTGTGTGAAGCCTATTGCATCTACTCTGCCAACTTTTGCCAGTGCACAGTGATACGTCATATCTGTTGCAACCGTAGTGTACAGTGACATAAAACAACACTTTTTTGACTGTAATCGATTGAATATCAGTTGCCTGCCTACAGGCGTGTGTGTGAGGCCTACAGCGCCTACTCTGCCAACTTTTGCCAGTGCACAGTGACATATCTGGTGGCACCTTAGATTGCATGCGCAGTGCCCCAAATTTGAAGTGGGAGGACCAACCAAGCAGCTTTTTCCATCTCCCGCTTCCAAAAATCCATGCCATATACACATTCCCTGATAGTGGACGTAACAGGGATTAAACCGATAGGAATAGTACTACTTAACAGTACACACCTTATAATAACGCAGACAGAGGCAACGCGTATAATCTTCCATGCTGTGCAGTGGAAGCCCCCAGACTCTGACCTGTGTATAATATTCCATGCTGTGCAGTGGAAGCCCCCAGAATCTGACCTGTGTATAATATTCCATGTTGAGCAGTGGAAGCCCCCAGACTCGGACCTGTGTATAATATTCCATGCTGGGCAGTGGAAGCCCCCAGACTCTGACCTGTGTATAATATTCCATGCTTGGCAGTGGAAGCCCCCAGACTATGACCTGTGTATAATATTCCATGCTGTGCAGTGGAAGCCCCCAGACTCTGACCTGTGTATAATATTCCATGCTGGGCAGTGGAAGCCCCCAGACTCTGACCTGTGTATAATATTCCATGCTGGGCACTGGAAGCACCCAGACTCTGACCTGTGTATAATATTCCATGCTGGGCAGTGGAAGCCCCCAGACTCTGGGAGTCTGAAGAAGAGGAGTCAGAGGAGGAAGGTGGCTTTGAGGAGGTGGAAGACCAAACACAGCAGGCGTCCCAGGGGGCTTTTTGTCACCTTTCGGGGGCCCTTGGTGGCTGGGTGGAGGAAGAGACCTTCAATGACATCAGTGAGGACAAGGAACAGGACATGGCTAGCTTGGTATCCAACCTTGTGCAAATGGGGAGTTTGCGGTTGTGCAAAGGGACTGTTTGCGGTGCATTAAACGGGGAGATTAGTCTGTTACTGTGAAGCGTGTGTAACCCTTACACTACCTGATCGATACAACATCATACCTGATGTTTTAAAGCATGTTATTCCGAACAATTTAGGAATGTTAGGTGATTTATGCCCTTTATGGCTTAAAACCAGACTCTGCATCAACTATGTAATTTTCCGTGGGAGTTTTGCCATGGACCCCCCTCCGGCATGCCACAGTCCAGGTGTTAGTCCCCTTGAAACAATTTTCCCATCACTATTGTGGCCAGAAAGAGCCCCTGTGGGTTTTGAAATTCGCCTGCCCATTGAAGTCTATGGCGGTTCACCGATGTTTGCCCGTTCGCGACATCACTACAAGGCTTGCAAAAGGGCTATTAGACCGGCTAAAAAAGAAAATGAAAAGTTTGTTGCAATGGAGTGTAAGACTAACCCTACAGTTTTTTTTAAATATATTAATGGGAAAAGACCAGTAAGGAAGCTATAGGAACATTACAATGTGACACCGGCCGTCTGACAATCAGTGACCAGGAAAAGGCAGATGAACTAAATAGGTTCTTTTCTTCGGTATACACAAGGGAGGTACCAGTGGTTGGGACACCGCAGCATAATGGGGCTACACTACCAACACCAAATAACTGGTAAATGCAGGAAGAAATCCAAAAGAGGTTGGAAAAAATTAAAGTTAATAAAGGCCCAGGACCAGATGGAATACATCCAAGGGTTCTGAGGGAACTGAGCTCTGTAATAGCAACAAAAAAAATTATATCAAATTTTTGAGGATTCTTTCAACACAGAGTCTCTACCAGATGACTGGAGAAAGGCAAAGGTGATACCTATATTTAAGAAGGGAGCAAGAGCAAATCCAGGGAATTATAGACCAGTGAGTCTCACTTCTGTAGTGGGAAAGTTTTTAGAAGGGTTAATAAGGGATAATATACAAGAATATGTCTATTCAAACAGTATTATAAGTAGGAGCAAACATGGATTTATGAAGGATAGGTCATGTCAAACAAATCTAATTGGTTTCTATGAAGTGGTTTGTAGGAACTTGGATCAAGGCAACTCAGTGGAATCAGTCTTTTTTGGATTTTGCAAATGTTTTTGATACAGTGCAACATGGGAGACTATTGTGCAAACTAAGGGATACAGGAATTGCAGTAAATATTTGCTCATGGAGGTTCCTCAGAGTTCAATATTAGGTCCCCTCCTTTTTAAAATATTTATTAATGACTTGGAAATGGGATTGGAGTTTGGTGTTTCCATTTTTGCTGATCACACATAGTTGTGCAAGGTAATTAAATCAGAAAATTATGTACTTTCCCTCCAAAGGGATTTGCATAAATTAGAGAAATTGGCATCTAAATGGCAGATGAGATTTATTACGAATAAATATAAAGTTATGCATCCAGAAAGGAAAAATAGCCATGCAATTTACAATCTTAATGGAGCAAATCTAGGTGTATCAGATATTAAAAGGGATTTGGGAGCTTGTAGACAACCACCTAGGTAACAGTGCTCAAAGCAAAGCAGCAGCTGCAAAGGAAAATAAAATATTAGCATGTATTAATAAAGGTATAGAAGCCAGGGAAGCAAATATTATTCTGCCACTATATAAATCCCTAGTACGCCCTCATTTGGAATATGGAGGACAATTTTGGGCACCACTACATAAAAACACATTTTAGTGCTGGAAAAAGTACAGAGAAGGGCAACAAAAAAATAAGGGGAATGGAGGGGTTAAGTTATGAAGAAAGACTAACCAAATTAAATGTATTTTCTCTAGAAAAAAAGTGTTTAAGAGGAGATATGATTACCTTATATAAATATATCCAAGGTCAATACAAGGCTTTGTCAAGTGAACTTTTTGTGCCAAGAGGTTTTCCACTGACAAGAGGACATCCCTTGAGGTTAGAAGTAAAAAGATTTCACCTTAAAGAAAGAAAAAGGTTCTTCACAGTAAGGGTGTTTTATCTGTGGAATTCTCTACCAAAGGAGGTGGTGACAGTGGATTCTATAGATAACTTTAAAAAGGGACTGGATACATTTTTTATTAAAAAGGGCATTCAGAGCAATCCTGGATAATTAGAGAGATAGTATTGATCCAGGGAGGAGTCCGATCGCCAGTACCTGAGGTCAGGAAGGAATTTTATTTATTGTTCCCTTTTGAGACAAATGGCAAAGTTTCACATTGGGTTTTTTTCTGTTGGTTTTCCTCTGGATCAATAAACAATTAACAATTAATCAGCATATTGCAGATCAGAGGAGATCTAAAAAAAAAAAAAAAAAAAAAATATGTACTTTTACCGGAGTGTCAGTATAACAAAGAACTTACAAAGGTTGCTGTCATGACTGATTTGGGGACTCCCTGCACCTCACAAGCAACCCTGTTATTTGGGGGACTCTAGCACACTGGATTGCTATTATCAAATATTATTAAAATGGACCTGAGACTTGTTGTGGGGACTGTGACATATTGTTTTTGTGTGCAGTGTGGGCGAAAATAATTAATGTTAGGGTTCTATGTGGTGTTATGTAATAGTGTTATTTTTCCTGTAACTAACAGAGATACACTTTCTGACATGTTTGTTAGTGTGACAATGTGTATGTGAATTTTTATATGGCACCCAGATAAACCAAGAGATTGCACAAATGGGGAGATGGGGGTTGCACATTGAGAAGAAAACGTCTGGTGCTAATGTATAGTTCAAATGGGTCTTGAGCTATTTAATCTATTTCTTTGATTAACCCTGTAAATCCTATGTTATGCCTATTGCTGATAAGATAAAATAAAGTAGTTTATTGCCCCATGGGGTCTCAAAACAGACCAAGAGAAATGTAGCCACCAGTACCTATTGACAACAGAAACATACCAACAGTTATTTCAGAGGAAGGAATGTCAGGGGAGGATGATTTTTTGTTTTTTTTTAAACATCTGTGGAAGAAAGAATAAATGGTCAGTCTGACTCCACTAACAAATGGTGTGAGCTGTTATTTCTTATATGATGTCAAATCCTTATTAAGGGATCTTATTTGTCCTGCTTCTCCGTGAAAGATGTTCTGATCTGAATTGAATTGCTGGGTGCTGAAATGAATACAGTCACAGCCTGCAGAGCTATACACAAGTACTTCTTACAGACTCCCATGAGGCAAATGTAATGAGGAAGAAGGCCAAACATTATTCTCCACTGGGTTATCTCTGAAGACAGAATAGTCCTAATTCTTAAGAATCTTTAGGTATCCAAGTCCATTTGTGGATTCTTCCCATCCTGGCCCTTAGGCTACAAATGGCATTTGCTTAACCAATTACTCATTCTGGTGGCTACTGACAATCTAACTCTCTCTTTTTGAGACAACATTTTTACTCGCCAGTCTTCTAGCATTTATTTTTTTCACCACCATACCTAATATAAATGAATGTATAGTGTTTCTAGCTGGTGTTGAAGAAACAGCTACTTATCTCCATTTTCCTATCTCAATGAGCGACATATCAGTACCTAGCATGATAGGCCAATATTTATTATAGGTTTCGATTATTATTTCCTAAGTCTAATAAACATTTTTGATGTTAAATTGTTGGTCAACAAGGTATATTTAATATTGACATGCAACATAAAATTCACAGCTCAGACTTTTGTATCAATTACATTACTTTCTCAAAAATCAAGCAATGCTTTTATTACAGCAACTAGTCAGAAGCAGGGGTGTAGGAGCCAGAATAATTGTATACACAGGCCGTTAATTAGCTTCTATACACATACATACAAACATTGAAAAATCTTGGGGGGATTTGTCCCCCTATCTCCCCATCTACACCCATGGTCAGAAGCGACAGTGTTTCTATTCTGTAACACAGGTAATATCAAGCTTGGATACAGTCTCTACTTAATCACACAAATTATGGACTTGAATCTCCTTTTCATACAGAGAGATTGTCAGAACATTGACATCTGCAGACCATAGAGTTAAGAGAGGAATTACAGATTTAACATTTTTGTTATAATTTAAAATGATACCGCTATACTAAAAAAAGATGAAGATTTCCAAACATCCAGTCTTAATAACATTGGATCATTGTCTCATGATAATATTTGAGTGGGCAGCCTTGGAAATTACTAAGTTTTGACATCACACAGAGCTATCATAGTTAGAGATAGCAACCACATAGTAATTAGTAAATTTAAGGAAAACTGAGTAAAAATTATTATGTAAAGATATATATAAAAAATATTAATTTACTATTCCAAGGAAGGACATTACCCATCTCAGCAGATACGTTTTAGCCATTGTGCACTTTGAATAGACAACATCGGGGATAAGGTTGTTTAGCAACATCAAGTAAACATTGCCCAGGTAAGAAATGTTGGTACCAATTTTATTATAAACATATTTTAGGAGGATCTCTCCGGATATCGCATACAAGATAAGTATAATTAATAACTGGATTCTCATATGATTAGATGTAAACCACTGCATTAGATCTTTTGTGGCTACTGGTCATTTTCAACAAGCAGCACAGAGTATTATGTTGATTAGCAACACCAAGTAAACAATCTCTTTGAAAAATCTATCTAAGAAACACTGATGTTACTGATCTTCATTTTAAATATACATATAGGAAGGTTGAGATCATAATATATTACATACACTATTTTCCAATCATTTATTAGTCTTCCATATATGTGTTCTTATGTTATTCACTACATTAAACATACATTTTTGCTGTAATCAGGAAATGGCTAAGGGCAGGATGTAAACAAACATGTCACTTCCGGTTACTAACAAGAAATGACGCCACTTCCGTCATGTTATACTTCCAGTTTTTTTACTTCCAGTTAACACTAGCAAGGAGTCACTGCCGCTCTTTTTAAAAAGCCACTTTCTCTGCGTAAGCCATTAGTCTGATTCATTTTAAACATATAGACCTTTTTTGCATATTATGCTAGAATAATTGAGAAGCTCCCAAATAGGACATTGGTGAATTGTCTCCTTATGTTACAGCCTAATATTATCCTTTATTTGTAACGCGCCAACATATTCGTAGAGCTATACAGGGGTTAGGTACAAGTATAAACAATTTCCCCACAATGAAAATAATGGAAGATCCTGTTATTGAGCTTTCAATCAGATATACACTGTGCTTTCACTAAAGCACCTTACAAGATAGAAAACTTGCAAACTTACATTCTAAAGGGTGTGGGTGAGGTACAGGAGAGCCATAGATGCATAGGGAATGAAGAGGCTAAAGATGATAGGCTTTTTTGAATAGATGCGTTTTTAAAGATATTTTGAAGGATTTGTGGCAGGAAGATAGTCTGGTGGAGTGAGGTAAGGAGTTCCAAAGAATAGGGGCAGCATGAGAAAAGTCTTGAAGGCGAGAGTGAGAGGAGGGGATGAGAGAGGAGGATAGAAGAAGGTCATTAGCATGGCGAAGAAGGTGGGTATGAGAGTATTTTGGGAAGAGAGCAGAGATGTAGGAGGGTGCACTATTGTGGAAGGCTAAATGTCTTAGGGTCATGATTTTGAAGTCTATTCTAGAGGCTATGGGAAGCCAGTGGAGTACCTGACAGAGAGGTGCTGCAGACACTGAGCGTTTAGTATGGTAGATGAGTCTAGCGGATGCATTCAAAATGGATTGGAGTGGAGACAGACGGTGATAGGATGATCAGCAAGGAGAGAGTTGCAGTAATCGAGGCGAGGTATGATGAGAGAGTGAAATAGAATTTTAGTTGTGTCTTGTGTAAGGTAGTAGTGTATTTTGGATATGTTTTTTTAGGTGAAAGTGACAAGATTTTGTGAGTTTTTGAATGTGAGGAATGAAAAAGAGGGAAGGGTCCGGTAGGATTCCAAGACAGCAGGCCGTGGAGGTGGGAGTGATGATGTGGCATTATCAACAGTGAGAGATAAGTGAGGGGTGGGAGCTGAACAAGAGGGTGGAAAGATAAGGAGCTCTGTCCTAGACATGTTGATCTACTGGAAATATAAAATTGCGTCCATTTGTGTTTTTGTTTTTATTACACTCTAGCGACTTGCCCGTCAAAAATGATGAAAATAACATTTGAAGGCTGGCAATGCTGTTTGCCACACAATGCAAGGCTCTCCCACATCTAACTTATGGGCCTTGCGATGACCGCCTTTGGCGCTCATCGTGGGCCTCGCAATGAGTGCCTCCCGTGTTCATTGTAAGCATTTCCGACTGTCGGAACCTCTCCCCATTCTCTGACCCCTGTAACTGTTTCCCCCTCTCCCTTCCATGTATCTTTTCCCCCCACTCTCCCTCCTCCCTCTCCCTGTCCTGTGATTTGTTTTCCCTTATTTCCCTCCCCTGTGTCTCTTTTTCCCCCTTTCTCTCCCCTGTGTCTCTTTCCACCGTCTCCCCCTGTGTCTTTCTCCTCTCTGTCTCTGTTGAAGTTTTATGTGCCTCGCGATGACCCGCTTGTATTTTCAAAGTCTTGCAGGGCTTGCATTGAAGGGCTAAGTGTTATGGGCTTTGGTCTAGATTTGAGCCTTTTAAAAAACATTTACGTCTTTACGGCCTCGATTTTTTCTCTCGCTTAGCCGATTTTCAATCTCCCGAAAACGCCAATTAAGCCACAAATTAGAAGGGGGGGGGGGGGGGGGGGGGGAAAGCGCAATAGATACTCCTAGTGCAGATTACTTAGTGCCTCTTCATAGTATTAGACAATATACTTCTACAGAGTTGTCTCTCACCTTTGGTGACCTCCAGAATGTGAGGTACTTAAAAGCTGGATGTGATTCTCTCTCACAGATAGGTGTCAGAAGGGATGTTTCAAGAACTACTTGTGGTTTTCGTACTGCACCCCAATATATTCTATGATATATGAGGTGTACTTGAAATTACCTCTGTGATGTGTCAGGTATACTGACAAAAACACTCAAATGTCTGTATATCTCTATATAAGAGTATGCACCAATGATTCTCCTGGCCAATGTAGGAATTGTACAAAATATCCTAAAAAATATAGATACAACTAAAAGGTAAAAATTGGTAAAAAACACAATATAAACCGTGATATTATAAAAGACACTAAGGTCTCAATGGTCATCAGTGGTAAAGTACCCTAAAAATGTGTATGTATGTAAATGGTAAGTCAAACGCATTTCACTGCTCGTTGTCGCAGCTTCCTCAGTGATTGGTGTTCCTATAATAAGCACAAATATTGGACAAAAAGATTGTATGCTTTATATACTATAATATTTTTAAGCTTTTATTTGTCCATTATAGGGATGAAGGCGGGTACATGTGTCTAGATAACTAGAACCTATATAAAATAAGACATAACATCCTTTAATGTATGGATATATACCCATACATAGATATACATATACAGATATATATATATACATATATATATATATATATACACATATATATATATATATATATATATATATATATATATATATATATATATATATATATATATTCATGATTGTAAATATATATGTGTGTTTATTGATTTTTGTATTTTTTAAATTTTTTGTTCTCTGCCTTCATCCTGAGTTTGGTTACAGCTCTATGGTTCCTTAGATATGAAACTATTTTCGACCCCAATTTACTTATTCTGGTCTGCACCCCCACACACTTGCACGGCTGGCTGATCAGAACATTATTTGTTAATCCTGGATTTTTTTGCTGTATTTGTGAATCTATAATCAGTATTGACTCTGACTCGACAAAGAGAGAAATGCTCTCGAAAGCTCGTCATGAAACCTATGAATATGTTTGTTGAATAAAAAAGGTATCACTATATACTGCAATACATATATATACATACACATACACATTCATGTATACATGCAACTATGGAGACCTCTAAGGTCAGGGTCTTAGTTAGTAACCAGGTTAGCCTTAGTGAATTTTGTAAATGTCATGGACTAGAACATATAAGCTAGGACATCCATATAAGAATGCTTGACATGATCCTCTCCTGTATATAAATTCGTGGCAATCCCTATTCAATAACAAGTATGCGTGAACAGTGAGTACTCCAGTGTGTTGACATAATAATATAAAATACAATAAAATACTGTACTGTAACCTTTGAACAGCCCGCACATATACAATTTATTTCCTTTATACAGTAAAGCTGCCTGCGCATTAACAGTATCAATATAAAACTATATGTATTTGTTGAATTTATATGTGCATTTAGATATCTGTATCTTTCACATATCATACATACAGAGATAACATCATAAAAAATAACAATAACATAATAAAATAATATACTATAATATATTATAAAAATGAAATATAACATTATCCACACATATCTATTCCATGGTAATCAAATGACATAAATAAGGGGATCAAAATAATAATAGTATTACTAATGTTGTGAATCGTACACCCAATGTAATGGGGCCTTATCTGAGAAATTTGGTGCTTGACATACTGACATAAAGGCCCCATACCCATAGCAAAGAAGACCTATAGGCTGGCTCACTCCTGATAGTCCCCGGCCTATATCTAATATCCAACGCGTACTGTAGAAACGCACAAACCTGGTGTCCAGTGTTGTCTGTCTGGCCAGGAACTAGTTGAGTTGTGCTGTCATCTAGATGCTTGACAATAATGGCGCCCTTCTGTCTGGGAATCTAATAAACACTTCCTGGTTAGCCTGACCTATGATGTCAGACACCTGGTAGCCATGGTGACCGAAATGGAGCAACTGGAGGGGGAACTAGATGATAATATTTATGGCAGTGGATGGCCTTTGGGAACAGATTACTATAGACAGTAGAAAAGCACTCTCTCTACTGTTTTCCCCTTATATGCCAAAAGAATATACACAACACTGTGGTTGCCATGGAAACATAAACAAGTCTGTAATCTGCCTGGCAACCATTAAAATATTCTATTCTGCCTGTGATTCCATAATGGTTTGCAATGGGGAATGATTATAACATTTCAAACTGTTTATGAAAATCTCTTCAAGAATTTATACTCCCAAATCTGAGGGAATACAAAAAAAGATGTCTAATTGACTGCATACTTAAAAATGCTTAATAAAATAACCTTTACTAATATATATGTATATTTAAAAAAAATAGTATAAAAAATACTGAAATAAATATTCATAAAGGCTGTGAAAAGCCAAGGCGACTTATGTTGTAGCCTAGATAGATGCGCATATTAGCAAGTATTTGTTAGCTACCAAGTGGACATGTTGGACTTTTTTTACTAGTTAGGATATTTTAGAAAAACCTAAGAGGAAGTGGAAATATTAGCATCTAGTCTCCCAGAATGTTTCATGAGGATTTGCTGTTGCCAGTTTAATCTTGATTCGTTATAGGCTAATCTGGAACCAGTTATTATAAATAGTTTTTGTGTTACAATTTCTATATAGCGAGTTGGTATAAACTACCGGTGGAATGACACTATGGCAGTTATCCAGCCCTACATACTAGAGTGAGGTGGGCAAATGGAATTCAACCTAGGAGTGATCATCCCTGCTTATTTCAAAAGGCCAGAAGCCTAAAAATGTTGGGGAACCGCCCCATATCGTGTTTATACATGGGTAGCAAAATATACAAGAAAAAACCCTGACCCTGCATACATCCCATATAATGGTACAGAAATGCGGCAATGTCAATGTCTCTATTTAGACCCTCTGGTTCCAAGGTTCATAATTGATGGATCCATTGTGTTTCTGCTTGTCTCAGGGCGATGGTTCTGTCTCCACTCCTGTTGTTCGGTTTGACATGTTCTTCTGCTTGTATGGTGATGTTTCTAACATCTTAATTGTGGGCCTTGGTTGCATGCGCTGAGAATCCATTCGTAAGTAGACCTCTCTGGGTATTATAAAGGTGCTCTCTAAATCTCGTTTTGAGTGGTCTGGTTGTGTGTCCCACATATTGTTTCCCACATTGACATGTGATAGTGTACACCACATAATCTGTTCTGCAGTTCAGAAGTTTCTTAATCTTGTAGTCTTTATTTTTCTGTGTAGAGTGTATTACACCTCTGTTCTTTTTCTTTAGATGTTTACAAGTGGAGCAGTTCTTAATTCCACATGGATATGTCCCCCTAGATTGGCTGATCTGAGAGGTACGCCTTGTGGTGTTTTTTTCTTCTTTTTTAAGTTGAATAGGTGCAATTAGATTCTTTAAGTTCATGTTCCTTTTAAACGTGATGGTTGGAATTCCGGGTATAATTTCATGGAAAAGTTCATCTTCTGTAAGTATCGGCCATAGCTTTTTAAAGCTCTTTGTAATTTCTTTAGATGCTGCATTATACCTAGTAAGGAATCTGCACGTATTACTTTGCTCATCCCCGGATGTTATTTTTTTGTTGTTGTTGTTGGTCAAGAATAGAGTAGATATATCTATTTCCCATGCTCTGGACTTGGCATTCTCCACTAGAGAGGCCTTGATTCCCTTTTCTATGAATTTCTCTGTTAGGGTCTTGCTCTCCTTTTCATAGATATCTATAGTAGTGCAGTTCCTTCTCACTCTACTGAACTGACCAAATGGAATGTTGTTAATCCATTCTTGTTTGTGTCCACTTGTGGAATGGAGATAGGCATTGGAGTTGGTTGGTTTCTTATAGAGAGTAGAAGTGATGCCCTCCTCTGCACCTTGTAGGATCACATCTAAAAAGGCAATTTCTGATGGATGACTATTCATAGTGAACGTAAGGTTCATGTAATTTTCATTGACATATTTGAGGAATAGTCCTCCGTTCTCTTTTTCATCCCAAATGATGATGATTTAATTGATGAATCTGCCCCAGTGTTTAATATTTGAAATGAAGGGATTGTTGTTCCAGATCTTTGTTTCCTCCCATTCACTCATATATAGGTTTGCGAAACAAATTTTGTGCCCATCGCAGTGCCACTTGTCTGTAGGTAGAATGCTTCCTCAAATAGGAAATAGTTGTGTTTCAGAACAAATTCTATGGCTTCCATGATGAATTCCGCCTGTCTGTTTTCTATTTTCCCTTCTATATCCATGGCGTGTTTCGATGCTAGTGGCCCTTTGTGATGTGGTATCGACGTGTACAGTGCAGTCACGTCCAGGGTTATCCAACTATATGTGGACTTCCAAGGGAGCTTTTCCAGAGTAAGAAGAATATGTGGAGTGTCTCTTATATATGCTCTAAGGTTGGTGAAAGTTTCTCTGTCAGTGGTTCTAATCCTGATACAATAGGTCGTCCGGGGGGCTTTGATGGATTCTTGTGCACCGTAGGTAGATGATACAGGATAGCTTTTTTGGGGTGTTTCATCTCCAGGAATTTAATTTATTTTTGTGTGAGGAGACCCTCCTCTTCTGCTTTTTTTATCAGTCCACTGTACTCCTTGATAAATACATCAGTGGGATCCTTCGTTAGTGGTTTATATGTTTCAATATCTCCAATAAGGTTGAAGGCTTCTTCGATATAATCCTTCCTATTCTGGATGACGATTCCTCCTTCCTTATCTGCTTGTCTAATGACTATGGTGCTGTCTTCCATTGCAGATATTTCTCTTCTACTCAGATTGTTCCGATGGATATGTTTCCTTCCACAGATCTTTTCAATCTCTTTGACCATTAATTTTTTGAATACCGGGATATGGTTCCCTAGTGATTGGGTCGGGAAGTATGTAGATCTTGGTTTACAGTTGGAATTTAGTATCTTTGGTTCTTCATTTAAATCATTGCCGCTGTCTTCCATGTAAATGCTAATGTCGCTCATGGATGGTTCCTCTTCTTGTGAGGTGTTTTCTTCTATTTCTTCCAGTTCTGAAAGTATCCTCAGGTCTCCTTGGGTTAATGAGTCATGAAAATCTTGTAATGGACGTGCTTCTGTGGGGTATTTCTCCAGTTTGTTGAAGTGTCTTTTTAAAGTGACTTTTCTGATAAACTTATGCAAATCTATAAACAGTTCAAAGGGTTCTGGTTCCACCTCAGGTAAGAAAGATAACCCTTTCTTCAAGATCCTTTCTTCTAGGCAATCCAGGGATCTGTCTGACAAATTATAGATCTTAATGGATTCTAGATATTTTTTCTTGACTTTTTATTTCAAATCTATTTTCCACCTCTACAGCCCCTTCTTGTTCTCTGCTGTGGAACCTTTTTCTCCTCAGTGGTGGAGGAGTTAGTATCGGTTTCTCCCATTCTGGCTGTGGATTTACGTCTATAGTTTGCTCGGCCTGGGATAAAAAGAAGAAGAAGAGGAAGATGATGTTCCTGCAGTCGAAATGGAGGAAGTTGGGAGGAGGGGAGCATAGAGTGGTGCTGCTCTCTCTTTCAGGGGAGATATCCATCCTTTTCTTTGAGTTGTAGTCTCTCCTGCCACCCTCTCCCTGTTTGACGTATGAAGATGATGATGATACATTGTCTTTTGTTCATTGTCTATTGCTTCTCCTCCATAGTACATCCTTCGTGCTCCATTGTTTCTTCCATGTAAATCCAGTGGATCTGGATATTTGGGTAAAGCGTAGTTTCTTTCTTCTTCAGTGGCAGGGATCCTTCCTTTGATTTTTAACCTGAGATCCGGGGTCTGTAGTTATTCCTAGGTTCCTCATAGGAATAGTTGCCTCTATAATGGAGATCTCTTGTGGCTTCCGATCTTGATATGGAAGAGTGGGACCACATATGTTAATCCTTCCTCCTATTCCGTACTTTTTTGTTATTGAATGTTCCTTGGTATATTCTTCTTTGTACCTTGAAGTTATATACCAGTTTTTTCGTGTAGTCCTCTCTGTCCCTATGAAATTTTCCTCTTTTTTTGATGTATATCTCATGTTCTAGTTTATTGATCCGGACTTTAATGTTCTGGTCTATCTTCTTACAAAAGCTGTTGTCACTAAATGGTTCTAATTTTTGTATCCCTGAACTGATGTTCATGGAGATGTTTTCAAAATTTTCTCGACTGAACCTGATTAGTATATCCATCAGTTTGAAGGAGCACTCATCTAGGGCTGATCGCCACTCCGTCTGGTAGGAATTTTTGTCCATATCCAGGGTGCATGTCTTATTGATTCTTAGGCCTCTTTTACTTCTAAACTGCTCAATTTTTCAATTAGTTTTTAGCTATTGGATTTTGGGCAGTGTTTGGATGGGTAATGTTGGAGCTTTCTTTTGACCCAAAGATGTTCTTATCTCTCACAGAAATACTTACATATGATCTATATGCAAAGTTCCTTGTTTTATCTTGGAGTCTTGTCTGTTGCATTCCCGGGTAAAAAAGCTGCTAGCCTTAAATAAGTAGTGTATCGTACTAACTTTCTGTGTGCCAAAAGAAAAGATGGATATGGTATTGGGCTTTTTGTATTCCCAATTTGGGCTTTAGCGCTCAGATAATATGTTGATGTGGATAATATGTGGATGTTAGTATATTTCTACACTATTTCTATGGGATCTTGGATGGGTCTTGTTGTTATATTCCAAGGGCTCTTGGAGGATGCCGCTTCTTCTGGTACACCAGCAAATGTGGTGTATCTGAAGTACTAGATATAAGAAAGAAGGGATTACTTTGTGCCTCTTCGTAGTATTAGACAATATACTTCTAGAGTGGTCTCTCACATTTGGTGACCTCCAGAATGTGAGGTACATAAAAGCTGGATGTGATTCTCTCTCATAGGTAGGTGTCAGAAGGGATGTTTCAAGAACTCTTTGTGGTTTTTGAAGTAAACCAGAGGCGCTCCTTGCCAGCAACTGAGACACTCGCAAACTTGCCGCCCGCCCCTACCTCTGTATCGCACACAGACGTGTCTCTCCCCGGTTCTCCGTGCCCCGGGTTCCCTGTGCTCCTGCCCTCAATACATTGTTCAAATACATGACCCAAAATCTCCATAACTAATATGTCACTGCTAAATGTTTCTGGGGCATGATTTTAATATTGCTTTTTTATATAATTATCTCTCTAAATTATATTAAGTTTTATTCGAATTGCGTTTTGTTGCTGTCCCAGACACCTTTGTTCCTTTGGTCTTTCCATAGTTGAGCACCAAAGACGTGTGCACATGCTCAGAGAAGGGCAGCGCAGGGCCTGCTGGGTAAGGGCTGTGTATTGTAATGTTGGGAGGAAAAGGGTTTTAGAAAACAAGCAGAGCAAGGACTGGAACCCAGAGCATATGTATATTGTGTGTGTGTGTGTGTGTGTGTATATTGTATGTGTGTATATATATAATGTGTGTGTATATTGTGTGTGTGTATATATATAATGTGTGTGTATATTGTGTGTGTGTATATAATGTGTGTGTATATATAATGTGTGGGTATATTGTGTGTGTATATATAATGTGTGTGTGTATATACAATGTGTGTGTGTATCACATATATAGTTGTGAGCATGCGAGCTCGCTCGAGCTGTTGCTCACGCTTGCGGGCTCGCATAGCGAGCCCGTGGCCCTCGCGAAGCAAGGGCCGCAGTTGCTGGCAAGGTTAGCTTCAGTGAATTTTGTAAATATCATGGACTAGAACATATAAGCTAGGACATCCATATAAGAATGCTTGACATGATCCTCTCCTGTATATAAATTTGTGGCAATCCCTATTCAATAACAAGTATGCGTGAACAGTGAATACTCCAGCATGGTGACATAATAAAATTAAATACGATAAAATACTGTACTGTAAACTTCTTATACATTTGAACAGCCCGCACATATACAATTTATTTCCTTTATACAGTAAAGCTGCCTGCACATTAACAGTATCAGTATAAAACGATATGTCTTTGTTGAATTTATATGTGCATTTAGCTATCTGTATCCTTCACATGTCATACATACATAGATAACATCATAAAAAATAACAATAACATAATAAAATAATATACTATAATCACATATATAGTTGTGAGCGTACGGGCCGTTGCTCACGCTTGCGGGCTCGCGTGAGCAAAGCGAGGGACGCAGTTCCCCGCAAATGCGGGTCCTCGCGAAGCGAGGGCCCGCATTTGCGGTGATGGAGCATCCCAAAGTCCCCGCAAATGCGGATCCTCGCGAAGCGAGGGTCCGCATTTGCGGAGGTGGAGGCTCAACGTCGGCTGTGTTAACACACACATACACACACACGACTTTTTAACAAAATAAACCCAACCGCCCAGCCAACAAAAACCCAACAACGTCCCCGCAAATGCGGATCCTCGCGAAGCGAGGGTCCACATTTGCGGTGGTGGGAGCATCCCAACATCGGCTCATTTAACACACACACACACACAACTTTTTAACAAAAAAAAACTCAAAAGTCGCCTCACACCCGCTTACACCCAGAAACACAGAAGCAAGACTTAACAAAAAAACAGTAAAAAAGGCCCCTCACACGCTCTTAACACACATACGCACGACTTAGAAACAAAGACACTGCGTTGTACACGTAAAAGCTAACCGCGTCTATCGCAAAAAAATACGACAGCATCGCAACAACATACGGCCGCATCGGGAAAAAAAACGGCCGCGAAAGACCCATTCCAACCGCCGCGCATCAAAACATCACAAACACAAGAAATCACATAAAAAGCTTACTTACAGCAAGGGGGGGGGATCTGGCACCTCCAAAAGTTAATTTACACGTCCATTTAACTTTAAAAAAATGAGTTTAAACTGCCGAAAATCGCCTAAGCGAGACAAAAAATGTCCGCCAAACAAAACGAAAAACGAGGCTTCAGACGTAACTACACTGCAGTAACCCGCAAGAATGAAACACATACTATGCGGAACGTACCACAGTCACACTTAAACACCATTTTGAACACTACTACGCACAAAATGGCGGATGGAACGCAAATTGTAAGCTGGAACTAATTTACTACTTTACACTGTGCAAATTACAACTGAGAGGTAAGCTATAATATATTACATTTTATTATCAAGACAGCACAAAAAAAAAAAAAGAACTATGAAAATGTGATTTATGTATAGTGACATGTGGCACGCACATTTATGTGTGTAGGCCCACCAAAAAAATAAGGTTCATTTAACAAAAAAAAAAAAAAAAAAGTATTTCTATATCAAAAAAGGGATTTATCTATAGTGACATGTCACACGCATATATATGTGTATAATTAAACAACTACATTTAAATGACATTAGAAAAAAATAAATTTGGAATATTAAAATAGGAGTCATGTATACTGATATGTGACACGCACATATATGTATCATCTATAGTCACATGTCACACACACACATTTATGTATGTTGGCCAAAACAAAAAATAAGGTTCATTTAACAATTAAAATATCATTCATGTATAGTGATATGTCACACGCACACAAAAAAATTACATTGAACTCTGAAAATGTGCTTCATGTATGTAACATATGTGTGTAGCCCCCCCCCAAAAAAAGGTTAATTTAAAATAATTACAGAAGTATATTTAAATGACATTAATTTCTTGCAATTTAATATATCACCTAAAACTCAATCTTTCTACTTTTTTTAATATTCAAACAGACTCTGCATCAACAGCGTCACTCAACAATTTGCACCGTGCACTGTGAAGCACAATCCCTTTTAAATAACACCAACAAAGAAGAACAGGTAAGATAGAACAATACATTACATGCTCAAAAGGCCATGCTTTGCTAAATAAAAAATAAGAAATATACAATTAACCATTTCACTTTCTTTTTCAAATAGACACTACAAGAAGACTGGCGGATTAAGATTGGCAGGAGGGGACCCTCTGTCATTCGACACTTCAATCAAGGTAAAGTATTAAGTATAAAAAAAGAACCGAACCATGAGCCTCATTCAATTGCGAGTTGGCCAATTGAATAGGGCTGTATATAAGCACATAACATATTTTTAAGACAGAACTTTTTAGTTACTGAACTTCTATCCACAATCAAGGTCTTCACTAACTAAAAACTTTGGTCAAAAAATATGTTATGTGCTTATATAGAGCCCTCTTCAATTGGCAAAATTGCAATTGAATGAGGACCTATATATGTTTAATGGCCTCATTCAAATGTGATTTCACCATTTGAATAGGGCTCTATATAAGCACAGAGCATATTTTTTTACATAAGTTTTTAGTTAGTGAACACGTTGCTTTTGGATACAAGTTCACTAACTAAAAACGTATGTAAAAAAATATGCTTGAGCCCTATTCCATTGCCAAAAACGCAATTGAATGAGGCCCTGACAATATAACAAATGCAGCAACCAAAGGCCCTCATTCAATTGATATTTTGGACAATTCAATAGGGCTCTAAATAAGCACATTTAGAGCCCTATTGAATTGGCCAAACTGCAATTGAATGAGGGCCAAAGTATGGTACACACAAAGTGGTACACACAAAACTGGATTGTAACAAACACATAGCAAACTAAATTAATATTCTTTTTCAATGTTTAACAACCTATAAGCCTTACAAAAAAGACTACATAAGCATACCAAAAGTGGTGCGCATCAAACAGGATTGTACAAAAACTCACACAAATACATAGCAAACTACATTTATATTCTTATTTAATGTTTAACAACCTATAAGCATTAGAAAAAAGCCAAAATAAGCATAACAAAAGTGGTGCGCACCAAACAGGATTGTACAAAAACTCACACAAACACATAGCAAACTAAATTAATATTCTTCTTTAATGTTTAACAAACTATAAGCCTTAGAAAAAAGCCTAAATAAGCATACCAAAATTGGTGCGCACCAAATAGGATTGTACGAAAACTCACACAAACACATAGCAAACTAAATTAATATTCTTCTTTAATGTTTAACAACCTATAAGCCTTAGAAAAAAGTCTAAATAAGCATAACTAAATTGGTGCGCACCAAACAGGATTGTACAAAAACTCACACAAAAACATAGAAAACTAAATTAATATTCTTCTTTAATGTTTAACAACCTATAAGCCTTATAAAGAAGCCTAAATAAGCATACCAAAATTGGTGCGCACCAAAGAGGATTGTACAAAAACTCACACAAACACATAGCAAACTACATTTATATTCGTATTTAATGTTTACCAACCTATAAGCATTAGAAAAAAGCCTAAATAAGCATAACTAAATTGGTGCGCACCAAACAGGATTGTACGGAAACTCACACAAACACATAGCAAACTAAATTAATATTCTTCTTTAATGTTTAATAACCTATAAGCCTTAGAAAGAAGCATAAATAAGCATACCAAAAGTGGTACGCACCAAACAGGATTGTACAAAAACTCACACAAACACATAGCAAACTAAATTAATATTCTTATTTCATGTTTAACAACCTATAAGCATTACAAAAAAGCCTAAATAAGCATAACTACATTGGTGTGCACCAAACAGGATTGTACGCAAACTCACACAAACACATAGAAAACTACATTAATATTCTTCTTTAATGTTTAACAACCTATAAGCCTTAGAAAAAAGCCTAAATAAGCATACCAAAAGCGGTGCGCACCAAACAGGATTGTACGAAAACTCACACAAACAGATAGAAACTAAATTAATATTCTTTTTCAATGTTTAACAACCTATAAGCCTTAGAAAAAAGCCTACATAAGCATACCAAAAGTGGTGCACACCAAACTGGATTGTACGAAAACTCACACAAACACATAGCAAACTAAATTAATATTCTTATTTAATGTTTAACAACCTATAAGCATTACAAAAAAGCCTAAATAAGCATAACTACATTGGTGCGCACCAAAAGGATTGTACGCAAACTCACACAAACACATAGAAAACTACATTAATATTCTTCTTTAATGTTTAACAACCTATAAGCCTTAGAAAAAAGCCTAAATAAGCATACCAAAAAGGGTGCGCACCAAAAAGGACTTTTGACTTTCATATTTTGACTTTCATATTCATCAGGTGAAATGTCATATAATGTTTCAACAACAGGTTGTTGCTCAAACATCAGATGACATTTTACCTGAAAAAATACAACACATACCAAAAAAAGCAACGAAAAAAACAAAGCATTTAGAACCGGTTCATGAAACATTACATGACATTTTACCTCAAACAATACAACATATACCAAGAAAAGCCACGAAAAAAACAAAGCATTTAGAACCTGTTGTTGAAACATTATATGACATTTCACCTGATGAATATGAAAGTCAAAATCCTATATTCTTTGCAAATTGTCCTCTACTCAAGTCTTTAGCAGTAGAGGTTCATAGTTGTGGGGACATGACTACTCAATGTCAGTTTTGTGAGGCTTATTATTTTAAACAGGAGAGACCAAGAGATGGCCAATTTATTAGTTGCTGTCAAAAAGGCAAGTTCAAACTTCCAGAAAGGAAAGAATTTCCTCTCAATTTACAAAACATTATGACTGGACCTACTTTTCCAAACTACAAAAATTTTAAAACAAACAAAAGATCCTACAATAGTGCCATATCCTTTGCATCCATGGTGGCAACATTGGCTGCTAATGTACCAGGACATGGTCCTTACTGTTTTAAAGTCCAAGGACAAATTTATCATCGCACTTCCCATTTACATCCAGAGGAAGGAGATCAAAGAAAATTCGCTCAACTATATGTCCTAGATACAATGGAAGCTGTTGACCAACGTATGCAGATGGAAGAAAATAAAAAATGCTTACACAGTGTTTTTATAGAGCTAAATAACATTATGGACAACAATCCCTACAGTAAAGCTTATAAAAAATTGGCAGAAGTAGAAAATGAACAACTACTTCATGCACAAAGACATCAATTACCAATGCCGAAGGTTAATATGGTGCTTAAAAGAGACAGACATACTGATAAACGTCGTTATAACTTGCCAACATCAAATGAGGTTGCAATGGTGTTTCAGAATGATGAAGGAGAACCACCATTTCAAAGAGACATTCGAATATATCCCAGAAATGAGGAGCAACCGATCATTAATATGAGTATCTTAAGTCCAAATTTAGATCCAATGACATATCCCATCTTTTCCCCACACGGAGAAGCAGGTTGGCAACCAAAATTAACTCTTCCCAGTTACCCAAATGCTAAAGCCAGAATCCGAAATAATGTTTCTATGCTTGAGTATGCTTTAAAGTAGCTCAAATTGCCATTCGCAATGTATTTAATCCAATTTTATGTGGTGGAAAACTAACACAACAATGGATTATTGATTCTTATTTGCAAGTTGAGGCAAATAATTTAAACTTTATCAAATATCAACAAGATAAACTCTGTGTAGAACAATATTCTGGATTAATAGACTATGTTGCTGACGTGGCTACAAGCAGAGACATGACAGCTGGCAAAGCCATCATTTTACCATCTTCCTTTCAAGGATCTCCTCGAAATATGAGAGAAAGATACAATGATGCTATGGCTATTGTCACTAAATTTGGCAAACCCGATTTATTTCTGACATTTACATGTAATCCACAATGGCCAGAAATTACACAAAATCTACTTCTTGGACAAACTGCTTCAGATCGACCAGATTTAGTAGCCAGAGTTTTTAAGATTAAATTAAATGAATTAATACGTGACTTCACTATAAATCAGTTATTTGGCAAATGTCTTGCTTATGTATATACCATTGAATTTCAAAAAAGAGGCCTTCCACATGCACATCTTCTAATAATACTTCACGAAAAAGATAAATTAGATACTTCGGACAAAGTGGATGCAGTCATTGTTGCTGAACTACCAGATCCAGAACTATATGGTAGACTATATGAGATTGTTACTCATCGCCTGATTCATGGACCCTGTGGTGACCTTAATCCACAATCATCATGTATGGAAAATAATAAATGTTCCAAAGAATTTCCAAAAGATTATAGAGACAAAACCTATGCCAATTGTGATGGATATCCACTTTATAAAAGAAGAGAAGGAGATAGTGCCATTATTCGTGGAAAAAAAGTGGACAATAGATATGTAGTACCCTACAATCCACATTTACTCATGAAGTATAACGCCCACATCAACGTAGAAGCCTGCACTTCCATCAAATCCATTAAATATGTCTACAAATATATTTACAAAGGTTACGATGCAGCTACTGTAGTCGTCAAAAGTGCAGACAACCCTGAAAGTAGTGAGTTAGTACATGATGAACTTGCATCTCATGTAGATGCTCGCTATGTCAGTGCGCCAGAAGCTATGTGGCGGCTTTTAAAATTTGAAATGCATGATAGATCACATGCAGTATATAGGTTAGCAGTACATTTGCCACAACAACATTTAGTCTATTTCCATGCTGGAAATGAAATGAATGCATTGGCCCAAAGTGAAGATCGTCACACTACACTAACTGCATGGTTTGCATTAAATTCCACTGATGCTGAAGCAACACAATACTTATATATTGAAATTCCATATCACTATGTTTTTGTGAATGGATTATGGAGACCAAGAAAAAGCAGAGGCAATAAAATAATTCCAAGAATTTACACAGTCAGTCCAAGAGATGTTGAAAGTTTTTGCTTACGGATATTACTTTTAAATGTTCCTGGAGCACAAAGTTTTGAACACTTAAGAACTGTTAATGACATTGTATATGAATCCTTCCATTTAGCTGCAAGACATAGAAACTTACTATCTGATGATACAGAATGGGAAAGATGTTTAGAAGAAGCAGCACAATGTCAACTGCCACGACAGATGAGAGAACAATTTGCTTTTATTCGTATCTTCTCAAATGCTCCAAATGCATTAGCTTTGTGGGAGACTGTTAAAAGTAATATGGCTGAATACTTTATGCGACGATACAATGAACCCATTGCACACTTAAAAGCGTTAATGGAAATCCAAGAAGTATTTTTAACTCATGGATTAAGTTGTGCAAGTTTTAATTTGCCTGATCCAGGTCTTATAGATGACATAAACTTTGAAGACTATGACATTCAACTACAAGCAGAAAGAACAGAAGAAAGATTTGCAACTTTAAATACATTACAATTGCAAGCATTTAATGCCATTAAAAATGCAATAGATGATGACATGGTGACAGAGCGCTATTTCTATCTTGATGGACCTGGCGGATCAGGAAAAAACTATCTGTATAATTTATTAATGAGTTCAGTACGAGCACAAGGTCAAATAGCAATCGCGTTTGCCACTACTGGAATTGCTGCACTTTTGTTAGAAGGTGGAAGAACTGTTCATAGTGGATTTAAACTGCCAGTGCCTATTTTAGAAACTTCTGTGTCAGATATTCGCATGACATCATTACAAGCAAAGAAATTGAACAAATGTAAATTAATTATAATAGATGAGGCCACAATGATGTCATGCTATGCCCTCCAATGTATTGACCGTTTGCTTCATGAAGTCATGGATAATACTTTTCCATTTGGTGGAAAGGTAATGTTGTTAGGTGGCGATTTCAGACAAACATTACCTGTCGTTGTACATGGAAATCGAAGTGACATTATTGAAACATGTATAAAGTCAAGCACACTATGGAAACATTTTACCCATCTTCAACTGAAACAAAATATGAGATCAGAAGGCCAAACTGATTTCAATGATTGGCTTATTAAAATTGGAGAAGGCAGAACAGAAAAAATACCACATTTACCTGACGACACTGTAGAGATCCCACCTCATATGATTTGTCAACAAGATATTATATCGGCTATATTTGAAGGGAGCATAAATAACGAAGAATATTCCGAGCTTGCCAACCAAGTCATACTAACGTGTAAAAATAAGGATGCATTAATACTCAATAATGAAATCTTAAAAAAAATTAATGCACCACAAAGAAATTATCACAGTGCTGATTCTGTACTTGCTGATGACAATGAAAGTCAGTCCAACTTTTCAACTGAATTCATAAACTCACTAACTCCTTCTGGAATGCCACCACATATTTTGCAGCTAAAGAAAGGTGCAATTATTATGTTACTGCAAAATATGAACCCCAAAAAAGGAGTATGCAATGGGACAAGATTAATTGTTCAACAATTAAAGGACCATTTAATAGATGCTGACATTTTAACTGGGACCCATAAAGGAGAGAGAGTTTTCATACCAAGAATAAATTTAGCACCAAGTGAAAGTAGTCTCCCTTTTATCCTTCAAAGAAGACAATTTCCCATTATTATGGCATTTGCCATGACCATCAATAAATCACAAGGTCAAACATTCAAATCTGTGGGTATTTTCCTGGAAGAAACAGTATTTGCACATGGTCAATTGTACGTTGCGTTGTCACGGTGCAAAAATCCACAGGCTATTAAACTTTACATTGAAAAGAATGAAAGTCAAGGTGATTTATTAGAAGATGGACGTATTTTTACTAAAAACATTGTCTACTATAAAGTACTATAACTTTGCAGTAAAGAAAGAAAACACAAGCAAAACACATTTAAAAACATTCAAAAATAATAAACAAGAAACAATTTCAGTCATAATTTATGGAAGGACTCTTTATGGATGATTCGAATCACAAAACACTTGCCTTGCAACTATATATATGTGATAATTATATTAAAATGTTAATTAACTATGTTACTGTTTGTAATGTTACAAGTTGCAAAACAAGATTTTAACTTTCTTTACTTCAACATATTACAAAGTTCATGTTAACAGCTCCACCACGTTTTAAGACACAATGTAAATATTGTATGTTATGTTAAGATTACTCCCTCTATTAAGGTTTATCGACAGTTCATGTGGTCATGAAGGAATTTATTTAATTGAGTACATTTTACAGAGAGTTTTTACTGTTTGCCTTCCTTTGCATTCAATGTATATTGAAGTTAACAATTATTCGGATAGAAATTGCATGTTAAAAAACCATTGCCTTAAGTTTTAAATATTGAGTACTTTGAAGTTAAACTGTTTTTACATTCAAATGTTAATACTTTCAATACAAAATTATGTTACAATATTTATTCACTATGTTACTGTTTATACTGTTTCAAGTTGTACAAATCTTTTTTACAGTTGAAAATGTACATATATAAGAAACTTGAAGTTTAAAAATATATTATGTCAAGTTTCGTACTTAAATATATTACAAACTTCATGTTACAATTGGGTACGTTTCAAGCTGGGTTTTTACTGTTTGTTTTCATCGGGATTAAATGTAAAATATTGAAGTTAATAATTCTTCTGATACAAATTGCATGTTAAAAAAACATTACCTCAAGTTTACAATACTGATTAGTTTAAAGTTAAACTGTTTTTACATTCAAATGTTATTAATTTTAATACCAAATTATGTTAAAAAATGTGTTCACTATCTTATTGTTTATAATGTTCAAAGTTATATAAATGTTTTGTCAAGTTCCAAAGTTACACAAATAATAAAGTTAAACTTTCACAAAATATAATTTCAAGTTTATTACTTACATATATTACAAAGTTATATTTGCTTTTATTGGGATTTCATGTATATTGAAATTAACAATTCTTCACATACAAATTGCATCTTAACAAACCATTGCCTAAAGTTTACAATAATGATTACTTTTATTTTCAAATGTTCTTACATTAAAAGGTTAATACTTTTAATAGAAAATGTTTGAACACTTCTTGTTCACTAAGAGAACATTTTACTAAACTAAACATGTTTTAATATCACAATACTTACAACTGTCACATAGATATATTTATAACTAAACAAATTTCCAAACATACACATCTCATTGCCGTCATTTTTTGACGGGCAAGTCGCTAGTATAATATAAAAATGAAGACCACAAATTAGCTTGCAGGCTCACTCACAGGCTCCCTGTCTCTCCCCCTGTGCTGTGTGTGAGGTTGTAAGTTATTTTTTTTTTTTTAATTAATTAGCGTCTTCCAAGTTACTGCTTCCAAGTTACGGGCTTGAAAAAAATGATGGGCCATTAAAAGTCTTGCGTGCCTTGTAATCAGTGCCATAGTCTTACGGCCTTCGGTGCTGATCGCGGGCATCGTCATGAGCCAAATTCTAATAAAACTGCTTGATGTTAAATTCTTATCACTCCTCAAATCAGCAAAGAAATAAACGTTTTGAAAATATTCTCTGACAAATAGCATTATTAGATACACATTGGTGCTTCTAACATAATGTTTATTTCACAGTTAAGTTTTTATGAAGACTTACATACAACAAAAATAAATTGATATCATACTTTTAATATATATAATAATTAATTGATATTGTTTATTTATCTTATACTAGTAACTTACCCGTCAAAAATGACGAGATAAAATGTATTGTATCTCTTACCCCCCTACCCTTTGTCTCTTTCCTCCTCCCCTGCATCTCTTTCCCCCTCCTCCCTCCAATGCGTCTCTTTCCCTCCCTCTCCCTCCCTGTGTCTATTTCTCCTCCTCCCTCCCTCCACAGTGTCTCTTTCCCCTCCTCACTCCCTCCACTGTGTCTCTTTCCTCCTCCCCTGCATCTCTTTCCCCCTCCTCCCGCCCATGTGTCTCTTTCCCTCCCTCTCCCTCCTTGTGCCTCTTTCCCCTGCTCCCTCCACAGTGTCTCTTTCCCCTACTCACTCCCTCCACTGTGTCTCTTTGCCCCCTCTCACTCGCCTGTGTCTCTTTCCCCCACTCTCTCCATTGTATGTCTTCCCCCTCCCCTTCATCACTTCCCATGTATCTCTTCAGCCCTTCCCCTGAGTTTTTTCCCCTTTGTCTCTTTCCCACCTGCCCTGTGTCTCTCCCCTCCTTTCTCTCACATGTCTCTTTCCATCATCCTCCCTTCCCTGTGTCTCTTTCCCCCCACTCTCCCTGCATCTCTACTCCCCTCTGAGTCTCTGTTTCCCCTCCCCTCTGTCTATTCCCCCTCCCCTCTGTCTCTTCCCCTCCCCTGTATCTCTTCCCCTTCCCATGTTTCTACCCCCCCTGTGTCTCTTCCTCCTCCCCTGTCTCTGTCCCCCTATGTCTCCCCTTTCCCTTTGCTTCTTTCCCTCTCCTCCATCCCTATGTATCTCCCCCTCCCCTGTGTCTTTCCCTCCCATCTCCCTCCCCTGTGCCTCTTTTCCCCCTCCTCCCCAGTGTCTTACCCCCCTTCACCCCTCCACTGTGTCTTTCTCCCCTCCACCCATGTGTCTTTCTCCCCTCATCCCCGTGTCTTTCTCCCCTAATCACTACTCCCCTGTAACTTTCTCTCATCCTCGTCTGTGTCTCTTTCCCCCACTCTCTCCATTGTATGTCTTCCCCCTCCCCTTCATCACTTCCCCCCACCCATGTGTCTCTTCAGCCCTTCCCCTGAGTTTTTTCCCCTTTGTCTCTTTCCCCCCTCCCCTGTGTCTCTCCCTGTAACGATATAGGAATCACAAGGTTTTGGAGACCAGCAGCCTAGGTCAGCAATGATCCAATTCAGCACTTTGTAGGTGAAACAGGAACAAGCTTTATTGAAGGGAACAGGAACCACAATAATCTGGCAAGGTACATAGACAGAAAGTGCTTTATATAGGCCAAGGACCAGACACAGCTGAAGAGACTAGTCACTGATACTATTGATAGCAGAGTCAAAAACCAGCAGAGTCAATTCCTCACATTACCCCCGTCTCTATAGGTGCAGCCTCTGGATGCCCTATTACCCGGTTTAACAGGGTACTGCACATGAAAAGACCGAAGAAGATCAGGAGCGTGAATATTGTCCACTGGTTTCCACAAACTATTCTCCTCACCATAGCCTTTCCAACGAACCAGATACTGAAGCTTGTTGCGGAAGATCCTGGAGTCCTGAATTTTCACCACCTCGTATTCATCCTCACCATCCCCGAGGACTGGAGGTGGGGCAGGCTGGGCTCGGCCAGGGAAAGTGTTGTCATGGAAAGGTTTCAGCAGAGCAGAGTGAAACACCGGATGTATTCTCATGGAATCTGGAAGTTGCAAACGAAAAGTGACAGCATTGATCTGAGCGATGATCTCAAAAGGTCCCATGAACCTCTGACCCAATTTATGAGAAGGAACCCTAAGCTTAAGATTCCTTGTTGACAGCCAAACCTTGTCACCAACATGATAAACTGGGGCCTCCGTTCAATGCCTATCAGCAGCTCACTTGTAACATTCCTGAACCTCTGAGTCTCCTTCAACAGGTCTTGGGAATCTCGTAAGGTGGTTAGCCGATCAGTGACTGCAGGAATGGAAGTAGTAATTGGGAGACTCACTAGAAAGGTTGGATGGTACCCATAGTTGGCAAAAAATGGGCTCAGAGAAGTGGAGCATTGTTATAGGCAAACTCCGCCGTGGGTAGAAAATCCAGCCAGTCATCCTGCAGGTAACTAATATAGCAACGCAAATATTGCTCTAAAGTCTGGTTGGTTCGCTCAGTCTGTCCATTACTTTGTGGATGAAAAGCTGACGACAGATTTACATTAATACCTAGATTAGAGCAAAAATGTTTCCAAAAACGAGATGTACACTGCACTCCCCTGTCAGAAACTACTTCATCAGGCACTCCATGCAGGCGAAATATTTCCCGAATAACCAGGTCAGCCATCTGTTTAGCTCAAGGGAGACCACGAGCTGGTATGAAATGACCCATATTAGTTAACCTGTCCACAACAACAAGAATGGTAGTGTGTTCCTTAGAGGGAGGTAGTTCCACAATAAAGTCCATGGATATAGATTCCCAGGGACGATGAGGAATCGGAAGAGGCTGAAGCAAGCCAACAGGGGATGAGCAAGGAGTCTTATGTCTGGCACATACATCACAAGAGGACACATACTTCTTAACATCCTCATGATACTTCGGCCACCAAAAGGATCGGGCGAGTAACTCTTGTGTCTTTCGGATTCCTGGATGACTTGCTGGTTTTGAGTCATGGTAGAGACGTAAAAGGTCCAGTCGCACTGACTCCGGAGTAAACAGACGTTGTTGAAAAATCCAAAACTCATTAAGCATCGTCATATGGAGATCACGAGGAGGATCACAAAGAACTGGATCTTCAGCGTAGCCCTTTTTAAAGGCGAGACATCAGATCAGAAGGAGATGTAACTGCAATAAATATATCCTCCGGCAAAATGGTGGTCTTGGTTACGGTAGTAAGGAGGGGGTCAGCTATTCTAGACAAGGCATCCGCCTTTCCATTCTTGGAGCCAGGACGGTATATAACCAAAAAATTAAACCTTGAGAAGAATAGGGACCAGCGTGCTTGTCTGGCTGACAGTCTCTTAGCTGATCAAATACATTCCAGATTTTTGTGATCTGTGAGGACAGTAATTGGATGGGTAGCTCCCTCCAAGAGATGTCTCCATTCGGTGAAGGCAGCTTTTATAGCCAATAGTTCTTTATTCCCTATGTCATAGTTTCTTTCTGCTGGCACCATCTGGCGGGAATAGAAGGCACACGGATGTAACAGCATCTTGGTTCCAGTCCTTTGAGACAGTATAGCACCAACAGCTGAATCAGAAGCATCAAATTCCACAATAAATGGTAATTCCGGCTGAGGATGTACCAGGACGGGGGCAGATGTAAACAGAGTCTTTAATCGGGAGAATGCGGTATCAGCCTTATCGGATCACTGAAAAGGAGTCCCTTTACGTGTAAGTTCAGTGATCGGTGTAATAACTGCAGAGAAATTCTTAATGAAACGCCTGTAAAAATTGGCAAACCCCACAAATCTCTGAATATCTTTTTCATTCTTGGGGATGGGCCAGTCCAGCACAGCTTTCATTTTACTTGCGTCCATACTTAAACCTTTAGGAGTTATTACATACCCCAGGAATTGAATTTCTGTTTGTTCAAACTCACATTTTTCCAGTTTAATGTATAGGTGGTGGGTACGAAGGCACTCCGGAACTATACGGACCTGTTTTCTGTGGTTTTCAAGATTATCAGAAAATATTAGGATATCATCCAAATATGCCACAACAAACTGATCCAGGAGATCTCGAAGTACATCATTGATAAGATGCTGGAAAGTTGCAGGGGCATTACAAAGCCCAAATGGCATTACTAGATATTCGTAATGCCCGTACCTGGTTCATCATTTGGTCTTATGCGAACCAGATTATTTGCCCCCTGAAGATCAAGCTTTGTAAATATTTTAGCTGAGCGAAGTCTCTCCAAAAGTTCAGGAATGAGAGGCAAGGGGTAGTGTTTTTTTAACAGTGATGTTATTAATGTCCCTGTTGTCAACGCATGGCCGTAGGCTGCCATCTTTCTTTTCTACAAAGAATATAGGAGCTCCTGCTGTAGAAGTAGATGGTCGAATAAAGCCTTTGGCAAGATTTTCTTGTATGTATTCATGAAGAGCTTTCAATTCAGGCTCAGAAAGGGAATATATACAGCCAAATGGATAGCAGCCCCAGGTAACAGCTCTATTGGGCAATCATAAGGCCTGTGGGGTGGAAGCTGATCAGCATTCTTCTTATCACAGACATCTGCAAAATCCCAATATTGTAGAGGAAGCTTAGTCAAGTTTGTAGCAGCCATTTCATTAATTGTTGTGGCAACAGGTGTTACCTTAGTGGGTTGACAATTCATTAAGCAGTGTTCTGAAGGAATGGACAAAGTTCTGGTCTTCCAATCAATCTGTGGGTTATGCAGAGCAAGCCAAGGTACCCCGAAATCACTGGAAACTGTGTTGAGGAAATTAGGTGGAAAGATATAGCCTCATGGTGATTCACTTCCAGAGTCAACTTTAAGGGCACAGTATTATGTGTTCGACAGTAGGCCTGACTTAAGTGGAGAACTGTCTACTGTCTCCATTAACACAGGTGAAGAATTAGGGATAGACTGAATTCTATTTCCTCCTGCAAATTTGATGTCCATAAAGTTTCCGCCTGCTCCAGAATCTATCATAGCAGTAGTTGAAATTTTACGATCACCACATTGCAACGTGATAGGCACCACAAAATGAGGATGTTGAGTCAACATACCCTCTTCACCATGAGCCAGAGAAAACAAGGGTTGTGTGACAGAATCCAGTTGATCTGAAATCTGGGATTGGTGTCGAATCTGTGCACCCTCAGCCGCCATAGCTATTGTTCTTTTGGATTTACTAGGGCAATTGATGGCATAGTGCCCTGCACTACCACAATACAGGCATAAATTGTGAGTGGCCACTGTTTTTCTTCATTGGATAATGGCCCTCTTATTAGATTTACCTGCATAGCCTCAGGCACAGAGTCTGTAGGTGTTTGTGGGGTTGGAGTAGAAATTCTTGAAAAGGAAATAGGAGTAGCACTTGGTCTAAAAGAGCCCTGTCTTTCCAATCTTCTTTCAGAAAGTCTCCGGGGTGTCATCTTTGAATAGGGAGAAAATAAATCCCACCTTCTCTCTTTCAGATGGAAAACGGTGAGGTAACATCATGAAGTGCAAATGGCATTGATTCAGGAAACCCCTAAATATTTTGTGATCTCCTCCAAACCTTTCTGGTAAGGTGCAAACGGGCATCTTGTGCAGGTGTAACAGTAGCAGCCGCAACAGCACGTGCCCTGTAGCTGGTATACTCACTGTGCATTGACTGAACTTTATTTTGCAGTTCAGCTACCTGGTCCTGCAGCACTTGAATGGTCTGTGCCTGGGTCTGCACAGTTCTTGCAGTAAAAGCAACCTGCTGGGCCAATGCAGAATCTGACCCGGCGGTTTCCATAAGAGGGCCAGTTTATTCTGTCTATTCCCCCTCCCCTCTGTCTCTTTCCCCTCCCCTGTATCTCTTCCCCTTCCCATGTTTCTACCCCCCCCTGTGTCTCTTCCTCCTCCCCTGTCTCTGTCCCCCTATGTCTCCCCTTTCCCTTTGCTTCTTTCCCTCTCCTCCATCCCCTATGTATCTCCCCCTCCCCTGTGTCTTTCCCTCCCATCTCCCTCCCCTGTGCCTCTTTTCCCCCTCCTCCCCAGTGTCTTACCCCCCTTCCCCCCTCCACTGTGTCTTTCTCCCCTCCACCCATGTGTCTTTCTCCCCTCATCCCTGTGTCTTTCTCCCCTAATCACTACTCCCCTGTAACTTTCTCTCGTCCTCGCCTGTGTCTCTTTCCCCCACTCTCTCCATTGTATGTCTTCCCCCTCCCCTTCATCACTTCCCCCCACCCATGTGTCTCTTCAGCCCTTCCCCTGAGTTTTTTCCCCTTTGTCTCTTTCCCCCCTCCCCTGTGTCTCTCCCTGTAACGATATAGGAATCACAAGGTTTTGGAGACCAGCAGCCTAGGTCAGCAATGATCCAATTCAGCAACTTGTAGGTAAAACAGGAACAAGCTTTATTGAAGGGAACAGGAACTACAATAATGTGGCAAGGTTCATAGACAGGAAGTGCCTTATATAGGCCAAGGACCAGACACCTGACAAGACACAGCTGAAGAGACTAGTCACTGATACTATTGCTAGCAGAGTCAAGGTTTATCAGATCTCAAGGAAATTCACAAAGGCAAGCTTGGGCAGTGGTAGGGAAGAGGTTCAGCAGCCTGGGGCCCAGGGTTCAAAACCCATCATCCTCCCTTCCCTGTGTCTCTTGCCCCCCACTCCCCCTACATCTCTACTCCCCTCTGAGTCTCTGTTTCCCTTCCCCTGTGTCTCTTCGCCCTCCCTGTCTCTGTCCCCCTATGTCTCCCCTTTCCCTTTTTTCTTTCCCTCTCCTCCATCCCCTATGTATCTCCCCCTCCCCTGTGTCTTTCCCTCCCATCTCCCTCCCCTGTGCCTCTTTTCCCCCTCCTCCCCAGTGTTTTAACACCCTTTCCCCTCCCCTGTGTCTTTCTCACCTCATCCCTGTGTCTTTCTTCCCTAATCACTCCTCCCCTGTATCTTTCTCTCCTCCTCTCCAGTGTTTTTCCCCCCTCCTCCCTTCATCCTGTGTGTCTTTCTCCCCTCCTCCTTCCCTCCCTCCCTAGCGCACAATGGCGCACAGTGTGCAGTCACGGCTACCGCAACGCATGCCTGGACAGTACACACACTAAATTTGTTTTATTTATACCCTTATGTATGCTATTTTTTTTATTTTAATGTTATTTTTACAATTGAAGTGAGGGTGGGAAATGTGCTGCCTCCTGTGTGAAAAGTGAAAAAATATCACATGTTTATAAAGTATATAACAATCTAGCATTAGGAGTATAAAACCCTTTTTATAGTAGGTGTGTACTTATTTATCAGTGGCAGCATGGTAGAGGCCATTAGATTTTGACACCTAACCTTTCCCTATACAGAAGCTGGCCGTATGCAAGGATATCTGGGTGTTCATTCTAAAGAATAAAATATTGACTTTTGTGTAATTGTTTCCTTTCTACATCTTCTTCTCATTTTCCATACAGATCACTTACGGGCTTGTAGATCCTGTCTTCAATAACAGAATAGATTTCCCATCACTTTTCCAAATGGCACCTAGTGAGCAAATCCAATCTGAAGCCGTCGCTCTGTTATTACATCACTTTGGTTGGCGTTGGGTTGGGATCATTTCATCAGATAATGAGAGTAACCAGAAAAAAACCTTGGACCTGCAGGACGCCATAGTGAGGAGTGGAGATTGTGTGGAATTCATCATATACATTAATTATAGAGAAATTGATGGCCTGAGCATCTGGAAAGCTATGGATGTCATTAAGAAATCCAGCTGCACAGTGATCATTTTAAATACTAACATATCAGTATTATTTTATTTGTTTGAGAGTATAATACCAAACTTACATACTGGCAAAGTGTTTATTTTACCTCAAACTGACAACACGTTCATTGTTTTAAATGGCTCTCTGTGTGTTATGGGGCATAGAGGAAATATACCAGGTCTACGGGAATTCCTCCTTAGAGGTTATATTGGTAAGTATGCAGATAGCACAATACTCAGCGATGTCCATTTTTTTACATCATATTTTGTTTGTATTAATACATATTGTGAGAATAAGACCAGCTTCGAGACCTGGGATCCAGCTGAATATGATGTGGATAATTTCCGTGTGACGCACTACGTATATGCAGCTGTATATGCGATCGCACACGCATTACATTACATGAATTTACACAGTAATCACAAGTTCTTAGACATCAATCAACTAAAGCAAGACTGGCAGCCATGGATGGTACGTATTGTGACAAAATGAGCAAACATTTGATTAATTACCGTATATACTCGAGTATAAGCCGAGTTTTTCAGCCCTTTTTTAAGGCTGAAAAGGGTCCCCTCAGCTTATGCTCGAGTCACTCTCCCCCCCCTATGTCTCTTTTTCCCCCGTGTCTCTCTAACCCCCCCGTCTCTCTTTCCCCCCGTGGCTCTTTCCCCCCCCCATCCTTATTATCATCAACCCCCCTCCTCATCCTCAACCCCTTCCTTATCCTAAACCCCCTCCTCACTTTACCCCTCGAAATACCTCCCCTTCTCCCTTTCCCCTCACTTACCTCCATCTGCAGCTTCTCCTTCGCGCTCCTTCAGCCTGCGTCAGGACCCTGCATATGCTAATGACGTGCGCGCCACGTCATTAACATTGGCTGGGTCAAGACGCAGCCGAAGGAGCGCGGAAGGGCAGAGGAGCAGTTGCAGATTGAGGTAAGTGAGGGGAAAGGGAGAGGTGGAGGCATTTAGAGGGGTAAAGTGTGAAGGATGAGAAGCAGGTTTAGGATGAGGATGGGGGGTTGAGGATGAGGAGGGGGGTTGAGGATGAAGAGGGTGGTTGAGGTTGAGGAAGGGGGCTGAGGAGAGAGGTCGAGGAAGGGGTTGAGGAGGGAGTTTGAGGAGGGAGGTTGAGGAGGGGGGTTTAGGATGAGGAGGGGGGTTGAGGATGAGGGGGTTAAGGATGATGATCGGGGGTTGAGGATGAGGGGTTGAGGATGAGGAGGGGGGTTGAAGTTAAGGAGGGGGGTTTAGTATAAGGTTGGGTGGTTGAGGATAGGGGGTTGAGGATGAGGAGGGGGGTTGAGGATGGGGGGGTTGAGGATGAGGATGGTTGAGTTGAGGTTGAGGAGGGGGGTTGAGGTTGCGTAGGGGGGCTGAGGAGGGAGGTTGAGGAGGGATGTTGGGGAGGGGGGTTTAAGATGAGGAGGGGGGTTGAGGAGGGAGGTTGCGAATGAGGAGAGGGTTTGAGGAGGGGTGTTGAGGATGAGGAGGAGAGGGGTTGAGGAGGGGGTTGAGGAGGCAGGTTGATGAGGGGAGTTGAGGAGGGAGGATGAGGAGGGCGGTTGAGGAGGGGGGTTGAGGAGGGTGATAAGGGAGGGGGAGGGAAAGAGACACAGGCAAGGGAGAGGGGGGAATAAATACAGGGAAGGGAGAGGGGAAGAGACACAGGGAAGGGAGAGGGGGAAGAGACACAGGGGAGGGAGAGGAAGGGAAGAGACATAGGGGAGGGAGAGGATGAGAAGAGACACAGGGGAGGGAGAGTGGGGGAGAGACACAGGGGAGGGAGAGGGGAGAAGAGACACAGAATAGAGAGAGAGGGGGGACACAAGAAGGGGGCAAAACACAGAGGGCACAAGAGGGACACAGGAGGCAGCACATTTCCCACCCTCGGCTTATACTCGAGTCCCTACGTTTTCCCAATATTTCGTGGTAAAATAGGTGCCTCGGCTTATACTCGGGTTGGCTTATACTTTATATACCGTACCTTTGCAGATATCCCTTCAGATCGCCACCCTTGGAAAAAAATAAATATTAGTACAACACAGTACATGCTAAAAATAAACATTCTAAATATTCTAAATATTAAATTCACCTTTCAAGCATGATCCCGTCCTTCTTATTTTCTTTTACAGCACGGCCCCTGTTAAAACAGTAGATTAGTACAACATATACACACAAAATCACATATAATAAACATAATATACATTCAACTTACCTTGTATCGATGTCCCCGTGCTCCCCCTCTTTTGCACTGGCTGGGCACTTCAAGAATCTGTGGTCTAAAAAAAAATAAAAAAAAATGGAGCTCCACACTTGCAGACCTCCCCAACGCTAATGAGGCCCCTAGAGCTTTTTCCGCAAGAAAATTGTCAATGGCGCCTTCTGATTGGATGAAAACTCTGTCAATCAAATTTCAGACAATCGAAAGGAGCCAAGGTGTGAGCCAATCAGAATGGGATACACCCCCATATCTAACTCTGACTGGCTAATGCACCTATCAATCTTTTTTTCAAACCAATGAGAAGGCTCTATTGCCTTCAGCCAATCACAATAGGATACACCTCCATGTCACTGTCAATCAGATTACAGCTAATAAGAAGGCGCACATGCCTCCAGCCAATCACCCAGTGGGGTTGTATCTATTGTGATTGGCTCACACCTTGATGCCTTCTGATTAGAATGTTTGTTTATTTTTAGTATGTACTGTGTTGTACTCATTTTTTTCCCTAGAGTGGCGAACTGAAGGGACATCTGCAAAGGTAAGTGGTCTTAATTATTCTATTTTAGGTTAGATTTAGGGTTTGTGTATGTAGATAGGATTTAATGTATGTTAGATAGGAAGTATGTATTTTAGATAGAGGGTATGTATGTGTTTTAGATAGGGGGGTATGTATGTATTTTAGATAGAGGGGTATTGTATTTTAGATAGAGGGGTATGTATGTATTTCAGATAGGGGGGTATGCATGTATTTTATAAAGGGGGTATGTATGTATTTTAGATAGGGGTTATTTATGTATTTCAGATAGGGGTATTGTATTTTAGATAGAGGGTATTGTATTTTTTTTGTATTGTATTGTAATGTATATATTTTGTATGTATTTCCTTTTCAGGTGTGTACTTTTATTTTATTTTCTGTAGTGGGTTGGGGTTGTAATGTAGTTTTTTATTTTTTGTAATGTAGCTTTTTTTATTTGTTGTAATGTAGCTTTTTTTTATTTGTTGTAATGTAGCTTTTTTATTTTCTGTGTCAGTCTTTTTTATTTTCTGTGACAGGTTTTATTCTTTTTTGTGAGTTAGGTTTTATTATTTTCTGTATTTAGTGGGGTGGGGGGTTTATTAGGGGAAGGTAGTGTAGGTAGGTAGTATAGGTGTTAAAAGGGTAACTGTAGAGGGTGGTTATTTTAGATTTAATGGTTTATTGGGGGTATCGTTCAGTCTAATGTTTGTACTTGAGGAACCTCATGGCACTTATGGGGTTAATGCTAGGGTTCTTAATGCCCCATGAGGGTCTTTATATAACCTTATGGGACTGATGGGTTAAATAGAGGCTTACGAAGGTCTGTATAATCCCCATAAAAGATGGGGCTAATTAGGCTTATATGGGGTTAAATAGGGCTAGTTAGGCTTAAATAGGTCCGGTTAGGGTTAGACAAGTACTGTTAGGGTTAAATGTGTAGGGTTAGCATTAAATAGGGCCAGGGTTGGGTTAATGGGGTATAGTTAGGGTTTATAGTTTAGTGCTTAAACTCCTGGATGACCCTCATGGCACGTATAGTGTTATTTCATGGGTTAATTAGTGTCCTATATGGGTCTACATAGACCCCCTATTGGACTGATGGGGTTAATTAGTGGCTTATGGGGGTCTGTATTGACCCCCATTAGTGACAGGGTTAATTAAGGGTTTATGGGGTCTTTATTTGCCCCCATGAGTGACAGGGTTAATTAACGGCTTATGGGGTCTGTATTGACCCGCATGAGTGACAAGCTTAAATAAGGGTTTTTTGGGGGGGGTGTATTGACCGTCATGAGTGAGAGGGTTAATTAAGGGGCTATGGGGGGTCTTTATTGACCCCCATGAGTGCCAGGGTAAATTAAGGGCTTATGGGAGTCTGTGTTGACCCCCATGAAAGACAGGGTTAAGTAAGGGTTTATGAGATCTTTATTGACCCTAAATAGTGACAGGGTTAATGAAGGGTTTATGGGGGTCTGTCTTGACCCACATGAGTGACAGGGTTAATTAAGTGTTTATGAGGCTCTGTATTTACCCCCATGAGGGACATTGTTATTAAGGGCTGATGAGGGTCTGTATTGAGCCCCATAAGTGTCAGGGTTAATGAAGGGATTATGGGGGTCTGTACTGACCCCCATAAATTCTAGGGTTAGTTAAGGGATTATGGGGTCTGTATTATCCCCATGAGTGACAGGGTTATTTAGGGGCTCATGGAGCTCTGTATAGAGTCCAATGAGTGAAAGGGTTCTTTTTTTTTAATTGAGGTCCATTTAAGGGCCTTTACAATTCGAATTTTGATTGCAGGAGGGGTCCCCGATTGCTTGCGATCGGGGACCTCCACTGCTTGGGTTAATGTGGAGACCCTCCGGGGGTCCCAGTAGGAACCCATAGCTTTGGGGGTTTAATTTTAAGCGCCAGTGGGGGTACTTGTAGTACCCCCGCTGCCGGCCTTAAGTGTTTGTTTGCCACGGGCCCTTTAAGGACCCGCTTCAGGGAATTTAAACCTTTAAATTCCATGGGGGACATGATCGTGACCCCACTGCAAGGGTTAATGTCGGAACAATGTTGGGGGTCCCCCATTGAGGGGAAGAGAGATACAGGGTAAGGAAGCCTGGTCCCGGGTCGTGGAGCCTGGTTTTAATTTTTTCGGCTGCCATTTTTTTTTTGGCTTAGCCGATTTTTGAGTGCTGAGACTGGGGAATTTTGGCTTAAATTCGTGTGTAACCTCACTTCCAGACATCCTGGCTGTCCCCCCGTGTTTTTGGGAAGAGAGACACAGGGTAAGGAGAGGAGGAGGGGAAGAGACAAAGGGGGGGGGGAGAGAGGAGGAGGGGAAGAGAGACACAGGGTTAGGAGTGGAAGAGAGACACAGGGTATGGAAAGGAGGAGGGGAAGAGAGACACAGGGCAAGGAAAGGAGGAGGGGACGGGAGACACAGGGTAAGTAGAGGAGGAGAGGAAGAGAGACAGGGTAAGTAGAGGAGGAGAGGAAGAGAGACACAGGGCAAGGAAAGGAGGAGGGGACGAGAGACACAGGGTATGGAGAGGAGAGGAAGAGAGACACAGGGTAAGGAGAGGAGGAGAAGTTAAACACAGGGTAAGGGGAGGAGTAGGGGAAGAGACACATAGGGTAAGGAGAGAAGGAGGGGAAGAGAGAAACAGGGGAGGGAGAGGAGAAGGGTAAGAGAGACACAGGGTAAGGAGAGGAGGAGGGGAAAAGAGACACAGGGTAAGGAGAGGAGGAGGGGAAGAGAGACACAGGGGAGGGAGAGGAGGAGGGGAAGAGAGATACAGGGTAAGGAAAGGAGGAGAGACGAGAGACACAGGGTATGGAGAGGAGGAGGGGAAGAGATAAACAGGGCAAGGAGAGGAGGAGGGGAAGAGAGACACAAGGTAAGGAGAGGTGGAGGGAAAGAGACTAAGGGGAGGGAGAGGAGGAGGGGAAGAGAGATACAGAGTAAGGAGAGTAGGAGAGGAAAAGAGACACAGGGTGAGGAGAGGAGGAGGGGAAGAGAGACACTGGGTATGGAGAGCAGGAGGGGAAGAGAGACACTGGGTAAGGAGAGGATGAGGGGAAGAAAGACACAGGGGAGGGAGTGGAGGAGGGGAAGAGAGACACTGGGTAAGGAGAGGAGGAGGGGAAGGGAGACACAGGGTAAGGAGAGGAGGAGGGGAAGGGAGACACAGGGGAGGGAGAGGAGGAGGGGAAGAGAGATACAGGGTAAGGAGAGTAGGAGGGGAAAATGAGACACAGGATAAGGAGAGGAGCAGGGGAAGAGAGACACAGGGTAAGGAGAGGAGGCGGGGAAGAGAGCCACAGGGTAAGGCGAGGAGGCGGGGAACTGAGACACAGGGTAAGGAGCATACTTAGATTAGATTAGATTTTATTGTATTTATTTATTTGTCATTTGGGTCTTATTCTGTTCTATTTTCTTCCCAAGTATATTAGCATTTTTCCACATTTTTCTTTTTATCCGTTCACTTTCCATATTGGTGGATAAGGTAGTGTCATGTTGTGCCTAGATACTGTTTTTTTTTTGATAAATCCAATTCATATTAATCAGGTGTTAAGCACCAACAAAATCCAATAGTTTAGAAACCATAGTTCCTTTATTCACTGGACCTTTTAGTGACATTAGTAGTTGTGTATATTGGTCCTTGCAGTACACGCTATGTTTGTATGGCATTTTCCAAACAGTGTGGCCTATGCCTTTTATAGGCAGTCTTTCCAGCAGGTGATCAGGTCCTGCTTTTGCCTAGGCTCTCTGTTTCCTACTATTTGTTGGTTAACATGATTTAGCCAGATTTGGGGCATCGTCTAGTGAGCCTTCCAGGTAGGAAGACCCACCGAGTTCACAGGCCCGCTCTTCGCTCTATCCCTTCCCTTGTGTGTGTGCCATTTGGCCAAGAGGCCCATATATGTGAAGTGTAAATGACCTATATTTCTACTAATTGTTTATTACAAATTACAGGAACCAACTGTTTTACATTGTGATATGATTTAATAAAGGATAATTTTAACAGTTCATAGTAGGCACTCACCACTTTATGACTTTATGATTTAAAAAAATTTGGTGTCAGGCAACATTTACAAGTTCAACAAGTATTTAGTACTATTTTCTATTACATTAATAGTGTGTCATTTAGGTGTAAACTTAAGGCATCTTTTTCCTAGTTATTATCTAAGTTGGTATCTATCTCCATTAGTATATTCTTCCTATTTTGTAGTTATTACTTTTTTTTTGTAATTCCAATAAAAGTATTGTTACTGTGTGGCTTTTCTATTCACTTAGGATTTATTATATTTGCAGAGATACCTGTGCTTATCACATATTATAATTGTCGAACTACGAGCCGTTAAACTCGGAGCACTTAAGCAACGAGCACTGAAGAGTCTTGTGAAGCTAGGCGAGCTGTTAAACCACTAAAACGCACTGCACAGGCGATGAGCACCAAAGATGCTCATTGCCTGCGAGCCTCGCAAAGCTAGGCGAGCAATGGAGGAAATGAAACACACAGGACTTAGCCTACAAACACTTACAAAATGCGGGATCGCCTTAGGCTGCAAGCAGTTGATGAACGCAGGACTAAGAAAAAAAAAATTATGAGACACGGAACTTAGAAAAAAAAAATACGACATTGGAAAAATACGAAGTTAACGACCGAACCAAAAAACAAGAGAAACACAAAAAAGCCAAAAATAAATTCAACAAAAACATCAAACATAGCACAGGAGAACTGCCAGAACGTCTGGAAGTGAGGTGAAACGCGATAGAAAAATGCCAATTGTGGCACTCTGATCAGTTATAGTCTTGTTTTAATGGTTTTGCACTATTTACAAACCCTACCTGAACCCATTCTTCCATCTCTTCATAAAAATGATCCCGAATGTTTTAATTCCGTACGCGGTAGAAAAATACTAATAGGAAGGCCGCAAAATGCTCGCGAAACGCGTAAAACATATACTAACGCCGCCATTTTACAACACTAACTTACAACAGTTTTGTCTATATATGGGGAACACTTGCCACAGAACTGACACTTTCTCCTCAGGTTATGACAGTCTGAGTGGACATTTTCTGCTGCCAGAAAATCCAAAGAGATGGTTAGCTCTTCAGGATACTGATAGCTGAATATTAAATACAAATAGGTAAAGTATATTAATAATTATTAATAAATAATTAATAAATGAATTATACTTAAAAAAAGATATTTATTATTATTATTATATATTATTAGTTAAAAAAATTGAGCAAGAAAAAAAAACAAAAAAACATTTATAATAGTTCCAAAAATATGTACATTTTACAAAGCACTTACATATCTTGAGTGCTTATAATTGCCTGACAGGGATAGGACCTTCAAAGTACTTAAATATTTTAAGGAGTTTCTTACATTCTAACATGTGCTACATTTAAAATGTTATAAAGATTTTATTTATGAATATATTGATGATTATGCGTTTATGTTTTGCATCTAGACTTCATTAGTTGCTGTCAGAAAGGAAAGGTAAGACTTCCACAAAGACACACATTTCCAGATTACTTAAAAAGTATCATGAGCGATCCTACATTTCCAAATTATACCAATTAAAAAAAAAAAACATCAGGTCTTATAACAGTGCAATTTCATTTGCTTCAATGGGTGCTATATCAGCAGAAAATGTCCCAGGACATGGTCCTTACTGTTTTAGAGTTCAAGGAGAAATTTACCACCGCACTTCACATTTACACCCACAAGAATGAGAGCAAATATGCACAGTTATATGTCTTGGATACAATGGAAGCTGTTGAACAATGATTGACGCATCCATATAATAAACAGTGTTTGTGCATAGTCTTTGAACAGCTGGATAAAACATTTGGCTAACAACCCATACAGTCAAGTATACAAACCATTAGCACAGGTTGAAAAAGAACAACAGCAACATGCTGAAAGACATCAATTGACAATGCCAAGACTAAATATGGTTTTAAAAAGAGATAGCAACACTGATCAAAGGTATAATTTACCAACAGTAAAAGAGGTTGCCATGGTCTTTAAAAATGAGGATGGTGAACAACCTTTTCAGCGGCATATTAGAATATGTCCACACAATGTAGACCAACCTTTTATAAACATAAATATGTTAAGTTGTAATTTGGATCCAATGACATATTCCATTTTCTTTCCAAATGGTGAACAAACTGCTATCCAGAATTATTTTAATCCAATTTTATGTGGAGGCAAACTCACACAACAATGGATAATTGATTCCTACTACAAGTCGAAGCAAATAATCTAAATTTTATAAAATTTCAACAAAACAAGCTTCGAGTAGAACACTATTGTGGATTGATGGATTATGTCGCTGATTTGGCTACCAACAGAGACATTCAAGCTGGAAGAGCAAACATTTTGCCATCCAATTTCCAAGGATCTCGTCGCAATATGCAAAAAAGATATGGCTATTGTCACAAAATTTGGAAAAACAGATTTATTCGATACATTCACATGTAATCGACAATGGCTAGAGATCAAGGAAAATTTGAATCTTGGACAAAATACTTCTGACCGACTAGATTTAGTGTCAAGAGTATTCAAAATAAAACTCAATTCATTAATACATGATATAACTAAAGAACAGTTATTTGGAAAATGTGTGGCTTTTGTTTATACCATTGAATTAAAAAAAAGAGGCCTGCCACACGCACACTTTTAATCCTGCAGGAAAAAGATAAGTTGAATACTGCAGAGAGAGTGGATTCAGTAATTACTGCTAAATTGCCACATCCAGAAAAATATTTAAAACTTTATGAGATTGTAACACACAGAATGATTCATGGGCCATGTTCACCATGTATGGAAAATAAAAAAATGTACAAAACAAATTCTAAAACAATTTCAAATGCAAACTTATGCTAATTGTGATGTTAACCCTCTGTATAATAGAAGAGAAGTTTAAACAGCTATTACCCATCGACAAAAGGTTGATAATAGATATGTCGTTCCATACAATCCACATTTGCTGATGAAGTACAATGCACACATAAATGTGGAAGCTTGCACTTATATTAAATCCATCAAATATGTGTATAAATATATATACAAAAGGATATGATGCAGCAACTGTTGTTGTCAAGGTTCACAAAACAAAAAGGAAAATCCAATTTTACATGATGAACTTTCTAATTATTTAGATGCTCGCTTTGTCAGTGCTCCTGAAGCAATGTGGCAACTACTGAAATTTGAGATGCATGATCGGTCACATGCTGTGTATCGATTAGCTGTCCATTTGCCACAAAATCAGTTTGTTTGCTTTACTGTAGGCAATGAAAGAACTGCCTTAGCCCAAAGTGAGCATCGAGAAACATCACTTACTGCATGGTTTCAATTAAACTGCCAGGACACTCAGGCACTCAAGCCAGACATTTTTTATACGTTGAGATTCCATATCACTATGTATTTGTAAATGGTCAATGGCGACAACGAAAAAGAGATACTCATAAAATTATACCACAAATTTATACTGTCAGTCCAAGAGACATTGAACGTTTCAGTTTAAGATTACTTCTTTTACATGTTCATAGTGCACAAAGTTATGAACATTTACGTACAGTGAATGACATAGTTTATGATACTTTCCTTTTAGCTGCAAAAGATAAAAACTTTAATCACATTGTTTCACAAACAGCATTTCCAGCTTTAAAATATTATTGACCATTATTTTTTGACGGGCAAGTAGCTTAATTTTATGCATAATTTTATGCATAATCTACTGTGATTATATGTCAACCTTCTCATAAAATTTAGTTTATGTCATAATTACATTGTTTAGTGACTAATATTACCAGTAATTATGGATATGGCTAAGGGAGCACGACATTGTTTTTGCCACATAATGTGAGCACCTTCGGTGCTCATCACGAGCCCTGCACTGAGTGCCTTTGGCGCTCATTGCGAGCCTCTCCCCCATCTTCTTTATGGGCCTCACGATGAGCAGCTTTGGCTTAGTGTTACTGGCTTTCTCGCATAGCTGATTTAAGTAAAGTAAAAACGCAAAATATGACTCAAATTCACTTGCAACCTCACTCACAGGCTCCCTGGCTCTCTCCATGTGCTGTGTGAGTGTTATTTGCCATTCTTTGATGGTCTTTCGGGTTATGTGGTTGAAAACATTTAGGCCGTTAAAATTGAAAACTGCTCCTGTTTTGAGGCGTTGATCGCGGCAATCGACCTTAGCGCCTTCTGTGCTCATGTCTACGCTATTTTAAAGTCCTGCAATCAGCGCCTTCAGTGCTCATTGCAGCCTGTTGTGCAGGCCTCAAGATGAGCACTTTTTTCGCTCATTGCGAAGCCCGCAATTTTTAACATTCTTAAGATCCACATCTATTATATGTGATAGAGGGAAGATGTATATAGAACAGGAGAATACACGAGGATTAGGTAAAATTGCTCTGCACATAAACTTAACTGCAGAACATTGCATTCTCACACTTACAGGCCTTGATAAACAGTAGCCAAGACAGATGCATGCACTTCAAGTAATCCTAAGCAAACACTTGAGATCAACATTAAGGTTTTTGCCCCAGCTAGCTATTGATATCTGTTATGTCATTTAGATATCTGGTGAGTTTGATCTCAAGTGCTTCTATAACCAGGCAAATGTGTTTCATCACACACATACACAAAGGTACACAAGGGTGTGGTATGGGAGATGTATAAATATGTTGGTTCTATGATTCAATAAAGGTTCAGTCTTGTTTTTTTGAGTGCTTCCTTTAACAACATTTGTTAATGTAGTAATTAGCTTTGGTTAATGATTTCTAATTCTAAACACTGAAGAAACATTTTTTTTTCATCTTCTTATTTCTGCTCTTTAGGTTACTAAGTATTTGAAAAAAGTTAACTTTACAACTCCCGGAGGAGAGGAAATATATTTTGGTGAAGGTGAAAACGCTCTGGCTAAGTTTGATATTATAAATTATATTTGGTATTATGATGGGACTATAAAGAAGAATCAAGTTGGACATATTCACTCAACTTTAACTCAAGATCTTCAAATCATCATCAATGACAGCGCCACCCAGTGGAGCCCGGAGTTTACACAGGTAATAAGAGAACAGATTGTGAGTAATATGGTGGGAACTTAAAATGTCATACTGAATTGGTTGAATGTTATAAACAATTTTTCATATAGTAAACTTACATTGAATTTGCAAAATACACTGGTAAATAAGACTTCTCTGATCCCCTCTAAGAAGTGTTCAGTCTTTTTAATTTTTATCCACAGGGATAACTATCAATTATTAACAATGCTCTCCTATAAACAAACAAAGTAGCTCTTTGGTGGGTGGATAAGAAAATATGAACAGAAAGAATATATCAGATGCAATGTATTTTTAATGTGACAAGTTACATTTTTTAAATAATGTTTAAGAGATAAATTGCTTGTTATTACCTACTAGAGAATTGCCCGTCAAAAAATGACGGCAATGAAATTGTAAGGTAGCTAATGCTGTTTGGTGTATAATAATGAAATATATAATACATTAATAAATTAATATACTTTACCTATTTTGAAGCATTGTGTTGAAGAGCTGACAATGTGTTTTGATGTTGCTGCAGCATTAGTGGTGTGGAGCTGCTGTGTAAGCGTGCTGAATGTGTGCAGTGTAACAGTGTGCGTGCGCGAGACCAAACCGTTAGCGTAGTTGTGTACTTCCGCATTGGCGTAAAATGGCGGGTAATGTGTGGTATGCATCTTAGCGGAATATCCGTAGGTCTTTTGTGGTGTTTTGCGAGTTTGTTGTGGTGTTTTGCGTGTTTAGAGTGCTGTAGCCTCGCTTTCGTTTTGGTCGGCGGCCATTTTTTCTCTCGCTTAGAATTTTTTTTAGTGTCTAAACTCTTTTATCTTTAGTTAAATGAAGGTGTAAGTTGTTTTTTTGAGGTCCTGGATGCTCCCTCTTGCTGTAGGTAAGCTTTTTATGTATGTGCTGTGTGTATTTATTGTGTTTTTAATTTTTTCATGTTCGCGGGTTGCGGACGATTTTTGTGAGGTCGTAATGAGTGGTAACGTGTCTCGTATGTTGTTTGCGTTGCAACGTAAAGTTTTTGAGGGTCGCAGTTGCTGTGTGGTGTTTTTTGCGTTACAACGTAAAGTTTGCGGGTGTCGCAGTTGCTGGCAAGGAGCGCCGAAGGCCCTCCTTGCCAGCAACTGAGGCCCTCGCTTCGCAAGGGACGCGGCTCGATGCGCGAGCCTGCAAGCGTGAGCAACGGCTCTGGCTGGCTCGCCTGCTCACAACTATATATGTGATCGGTGCAAATTAAATGACAGTTGTAATGTTTGTACTGCCTTTTAATAGAAACAGATCATTGGTTTATAATCATTGGTGTATCTATAATTACATTTGGGTTCACCATAATCTTCAAGTGGTTAATTGAATCATCATTGACAGACGTGACAGCCGGCGCAGCTCCTCACCATTAATATCGTTATACGGAGCACATTTATACAAATTATTCACAATCAACAACCTTCCCATTTCTTTCATTTCTCTTCCAGAGAGTTATAATGCACCTGATACTCTGCATACAATATTAAATGGGTATTTAACACTAGGTGATGATAATGACAATATCAGCCTTTTAGAGTGAAATATGATTATTTTTCCTCTCTTCCTTTTCATAGCCATAAAACTGATCTGTGTGTGCCGGGCTCTAGGGCTTGTCAATTTATCCTAAGTATTGCATTTTGGTTGAGTAGGAGCTTTTTTGGATGATAAAGATGCCAAAGGAAAAATATCAAAGCTCATATTAACACTTATATTTCTAAAATCATACTATTAGGATATAACCTTTTTATATGAGGCGTTCAATATCCTCTTCACACCCATCTCTCTCTCTTTCCGCATTGTTTTTGAGACTCTCACCTCCCCTATAGCTGCAAAATTACTTAAACTTACCTCTTCCATTGGACTCTCACAATGGACAGAATCCCCAACTCCTTGTGATGGACAGTGTAATATATTGAACCTCATCATCTCCTTACCTAATCTATCACTACTCCTCCCACCCTCTGCCCTTCCTCAATCCTGCCACCAGATCCCACAGAAACCTGCAAGCACTTGGCCCACAACATCTTTCCAATCTGTTTCAACCCCTTCTCAATCCCCTCACCAACCTCACCTGCCCTGGCATTGACACTACACAACACAACTTGACTTTACCTTCCACCCTTGACACTCTTCCCCTATAACCAAACACAGACGTCCTCGCTCTCAACTACAATCACACACATAAACATGCTACATCCAGAGGTGCTCCCATGCTGCCAAAATATTATGGAGGAAATCTCGAACTTCAGGAGACTTCCTTCACTACAAGTTTATTCTAGGCTCCTATCATAATGTCTTAAATCTCGCCCAACAAAGCTATTTCTCAATCTTTGATATCCAATTCGTCATCCAACCTCAAATGTTTTTTCACCATATTCAACACTCTCCTCTGCCCTCCATCACCCTGCATCTTCTTGTCTCTCTGCAGAAGACTTTGATAGTCATTTAAAAACAAAATTGAAACTATCCATAATTAATTCTCCACTCAACATGGTCCTACTTTCTATTCCCAGACCCCTCGCTCGGTCTGCAGTGAGAGTTGCCCTCTTGGATTTAGGAAAGCCCCACAGAAAGGCCGGCCCAAATGCTGCTATGACTGCGTCCCATGCTCAGAGGGGGAGATCTCCAATGGCACTGGTGAGTTTATTTCTGGTTTTACAAATATTCAAGTTAAATGGACTTTATCACCCTAAAATGAAGTAATTTTTAAAACTATTTTTAAAGATCATAAAGAATTTAATTATACAATGGGATGGATAGTCATTATAAAGAATGAAGCTCAACGAGTTACAAATAAGAAGATGGCGCTAAATCATAGCATCATGGAGTTTGCTATAGTGAAAATAACTGGTACAATGTATAGCTTGGTATTATTGCTCTTTAAAACGTAATAAACTATGAGCCGCATTCATTTGAGCAATTGTAAGTTACAGTAGCCCATAATGGAGGCCGTAAGTTATTTTGCTATTCAATTGCCGTCTTTTATGCTAGACGCAAACGGTCTACGAGTTACGGGCTTAAAATCCTTGCAGTTGTTGCAACTCTAACTTACAACTCATCTAAGCCTTTGATCTTTCACGTCTGCAAGATGGCTAAAATTGCAAAATACTATTCAATTGCTACAATTCCACAAGCCCGCAATTGTTTTACACCCGTAAACGGCACTTGTAGAAGAAAATCCTACGAGTACTAGAGAGGACCCCCTGTCCGTAGCACTGTAAATGACGGGGAAAGTCATAAAATGCAATAGAAATAATTGCACAACAGTCTCAAGCTCGCAAATCGTCAATACAAAATCATTTATTTTTATGTTTTATTTCAAAGTTTTATAGATCTCGGGAAGTAATGAGTTAGTACATATCAGGCCATCCACATGGATAAGAACTATCAGTATTTTACGGTTTTGCGAGTCCAATCGCATATCAGACTTCTAATCGCTAATTGCTAATTGATTGACATGTAACCTCTATTTTAGACTGACATAATCATGATGGTCTCATTTTCTATTTGCTGTTTTGAAATGGGTACTTACGGCCCTGCTTAATTGATCATGTTCCCATCCCGAAATGTTACGTATGAATGCATAATTGACCCTTTTGGCTTTCGGCCAGTAACTTGCGGGCTTGTTCAATTGAATAGCACTGGAATTGTAGCAGAGTTCAAGCCCACAGCACGCCCGCAGACATAAGGCCTGTATACTGTGAGATGCGGGCTTATAATTTAATGAGGCTCTAAAAGTATAACATACAAATTACATATGTTTACAACTATCCTGTTTTATGGAAGGTAATGAAGGATTAAATCACGTAACAATATGGAAGCTAGAGGAATGGAATAGTATGGATGATGGGAGTGCAGGATTTGAAAAATAAACTACAATATAATGCTCAATAATTCTAATAACCAATAACAAGAATAACATAGATCAAGTTATCTGTATCCACAGCTAGTTTAGGACAAGAATTCCCAAACAGTGATATATATTACCAGACTAGTTTAATGTTGCCAAAACTGTATAAAAAAATGACCAGCGGGTTTATTTCCTGTTAGTTCAACAATGTGCGAAATAATTTGATTATCTGCTTTCATATATATGCAATAAATTATAAAATAATTTAGGCCATCAGGTGCAATAACACATTTATAACAGTTTGTTAGACTTTTGAAGAAATAGACTATATATATTGCATAATTTAGCCCATCTATAAGAAAACAGATTAGCAAGTTGTTTACATTGTTATTAAGTATTTATCCCCCAATTAAATGGCATAACACTAACAGCATTTTATTAACCCATTATGAGTCTGTACTACACGTTACTTGAGGCGTGTATTTCTCATCTTCGATTCAATACTTTCCATTATTTGCCAATATTATTGGCCGCATTGTTCTATAACTTCGAACTGTGGCATCTTTACAGTAACTAATTATATGTCTGTCAACCTTATAACCACTGGACATACGTATACAACATTTGTATCCAATAAGATGGACAGCAGTCTACACAAAAGTATAGATGCAGACCAACATACCCATGGGAATTGGTGCTCATAAATTTACATTGGCATTATTAATGGTAGTAGAGAAAGGACCAGTCTAACTGATCAACATAAATAAGTGGACAATATTGGGGAACACCGATTAACCATTGATGGAGCACACTTAGTCGATCAAACAAAAGGCATATTTTTCATACATATATATATATACATATATATATATATATATATATATATATATATATATATATATATATATACAATTTTTGTTTGTCAGAACCATATATTTTTATTTGTCAGAACCAGTTATTCACACATTGTTGTATGATTCTACAGTAAATCACATGTAACAGGAAGAATTGGAAAGAAATATTTATACCAAATAGACATTAAATATATTTCTACAAGTTTACAGCACCATATTTATATGTTCAGAAAGTAGCCCATTATTTGGCACACTAGAAATTACATTTTTGGTGTATTGTATCATTTATGTATGTCCCCGCAGTGTGGCATATCACTGAGGAAGTTGTGGGAAAGAAGACGAAACGTGTTTGATTGTATTTTACATTGCATTTAAAAAGCCTTTTTTAACATATGTTTTATGAACAACGTTTTTATTTATACGATTTGTATTCTGATCCATTGGCAGAAAGTTGTTATTATAATATTCTATTGAAATTAAATATTATTTTTTATTGTGAAAGAGTGAGTGATTTGGGGTATTTTAGAGGCTTATTGCCCACTTCACTCAAGACATGATATCATATAATTAAGTAATTATTATCATTCACGATATATCAAGAACATACAGTATACGAATATACAATTACAAATAGACTTCTTCATTAAGAAAAAGCAGCACCAAAAGGGAAGATTGCAAGAAGGAAGACTCTCCATATTCTAAGACAGAAATGACCTCATACTTTTTGAGGTTGTTTAAGGTGAGTTCAATATCATCAGTCCACCTCTCAGTATATCGGACATCCTAAACTAGGAGTGCTTGCACTTTTTCTACCCCACCCTTATTATTTTTCAGATTAGCAAGTTGTGTCGCACAGCATTGAACTGAATAGAAATATAACCATTTCATGGAATAAATAGCTGGTTTGTCTATTTATTATTTTTCAGTGTGAGTGTGATTATTCTTTTTCTGACACATTTTTGGTAACTTTAAACTAGTTGGGATATTATTATTATTATTATTATTATTATTATTATTATAGTTTATTTATAATGCGCCGATATATTCCGTAGCGCTGTACATAAATCATTGCTGGGAATTCTAAACTAGCTTGTAGATACAGATAACTTGATCACACACCTGGGCTACTACAACATCCTCCTTCTTTTCAGTTTTCACCTCTTTCATTTTTCTTTCATTGTCTCCATCTCTTTCGCTCCACAAAGATAGCCAGCTCTGTAGTGTTGAATTTCTTACAGGTAATCTCACACTCAAGTAACACATGGAGGAACATGAGAGTCTGACCTGTGACAGCTAAAGTAAAACTAAAGATAAATGTAGGGATGAAACAACAATATGTAAATTCACATATATCATAATTTCTTCTTAGATATGGACAACTGCTTGAAGTGTCCAGAGGATCGCTGGCCTGATGTAAATAGAGTTCTTTGCATACCAAGAAGTATAGAATTTCTTTCCTATCAGGATCAACTTGGTGAAGTCTTGATGGCCCTGGCTGCTATTTTCTCTCTTCTCACTGTTGTAGTTCTGGGGATTTTCATTAAGTACAGACACACTGTGATTGTGAAAGCCAATAACCAGAATCTCAGCTATGTCCTTCTACTCTCTCTCATGATGTGCTTTCTCTGCTCCTTGCTTTTCATTGGACGTCCTATGAAGATGACCTGTCTGACCAGACAAGCAGCTTTTGGAATTATGTTCACCATTGCGGTTTCCTCAGTTCTGGCAAAAACCATGACCGTTGTCATTGCTTTTAATGCTATGAAACCAAATAGCAAGTTGCGGAAATGGGTCGGAACAAGAATACCTATCTGCATTGTCCTCCTCTGCTCACTGGGTGAGGTTCTGATATGTGTTGTTTGGTGGATCCACTCTCCTCCATTTCCAGACTATGATACCCATTCAGTACAAGGCAAAACGATATTACAATGTAATGAGGGGTCTGCCATTATGTTCTATGTCATGGTCAGTTACATTGGATTTCTGGCTTTCTTCTGCTTTTGTGTGGCTTTTTTAGTAAGGAAACTGCCAGACACTTTCAACGAAGCTCAGTATATAACCTTCAGCATGCTTGTTTTCTGCAGTGTTTGGGTCTCCTTCATCCCAGCCTATCTCAGCACCAAAGGGAAGTACACGGTGGCTGTAGAGATATTTGCCATCTTGGCATCTGCTTCAGGACTGTTGTGCTGTATATTTATCCCTAAATGTCACACTATTCTTATTAGACCTGAACTTAACTCTAAGGAATGTTTAATAAAGATAAAGTAACATTTCAAGTTAGGAACCTGTTGTATTCTAACATATTGTGGCTTGTGTACCAAATTGTAACGTCTACAGTTCTATGTTTAAATTTTTTCATTCAAGAGGGTTCCTAACTTCCCATTGCGTCCTACTGAATAGCTCATGGGTCTAGCTAAAAAAAACTGTTATGTTGAGGTTATGTTAAATGTACTAATATATCTATTTATTATACTGCATACTGAGGTAAAGTAAAAAAGATCACCTCACTGCGTGCTCCAAAATAAAAAAATGTCCTCCCTACACATACTGCATCCAATACTCAACGCACCCACCTCATATACCCCATCTCTCTATACCACTGTACATCTCCTTTGTCTCCTGCAATCTCTTCCCCCAACTGCTTACACTTAATACTGTTTATCCATGTTATCCACTGTTGTCCTCTCTTTCTTTCGTCTTCCATCTCTCCTATCCTCACAGTCTTCTCTGGTGAATCTTGACTTCTTAGTATGTAATCAAAGTATTTCATTTTTAGCTGTATCAATCCTTCCTGTAAGCAATATTTTTTTCCCTTTGGTATTGGTCGATTATGAATTTATTGTCTTGCAGTCTGGTCTTCCTTCTAGAGAAATTTAAATGGTTTTCTCCAACACCACAATTTAAAAGTGTATGTCCTTCTGCTTTCGGCCTTCCTAATGGACCAACTCTCACAGATGCATGACTATACACAATGTGATGCCTTTGTTATTTAATATGATCTCCAGATTTGCCATATAAATCCTCCCAAGAAGGAGTATCTTTAGATCTCTAGCTGCAGTCATCATCTGTAATCTTTGGAAAATAAAATATGTCACTGCCTCCTTATGTTATTCCCATAAATTTAATAAAACATTAATGCGACTGGTTGACATAACTTTTCTTTGCTATGTGCTCCTCCCAAACATTCAGAGATCACAGTTTTGGTACTTCAATGTCTACAGTCTACCATCCCATACATAAACAACATATTTAACGCCTTTATAAATAGTGAGACATCAACCTACATAACTAAATTGCAAGCCACCAAACTGGAGAATAGGCAAACTATATGGACACAGAAAGCAAAGACATTGTGTAACATTGTAGCCAACGACTCAAATTACAAAACACTGCAGTTAATTATATAGAAATCCTGCTATTACAAAAAACAATATAAACCCACTATGCCACTCATTTGTTTTCATGGATTCTTATCATAATGCCCCTTGTTTGGTGGGAGTGCCTTCAGATCAAATCTCATTATAATGCAATGCAAGGTTTGGTTTAAAGAAATATTAGGATATCAACTAAAATGAGAACCAATGAGAACTATACTCCATGGAAGGAACATCACTAGATATATGTAAACTCTTAATACAAATTCTAATGGTGGTGTGCGATGACGCCCAAGAGGATGGTGCATGATACAGCACTTTGAAGAGTTGTATGCAGGAGTGACAGAGTTAAATTCCTGCATAGTCTTAATTGGCCCAATTTATAGGTCTGGAAAGGAGCGATGGGTGTGGCTCCCATTCAGGCCTTGCTTGCCAGCAGAGTGAGTTTAAGGCAGCAATGGAGTCTGACACTGATGGAGAGTCTGTGGGACAAAGAGTTACAGACAGGAGTGATTTGGGGAGCAGAAGATTGGTGACCCTTTTTGTGTTTAAGAAGAATTGTGAACAGTGTTTCTTAAGCAGAGCAGCAAACAATACATTTACAGAGAGGAACGTGGATTGCTATTTTGGAGCTGTTTGGATTGCGAAGGAGACAGTGATCTGCAGCACTGGATGTAAGAAGAAATAAAGGCCAGTGACTTTATATTATTTGGACTTTTGGTTGTATGTTTTTGGCTCCATTCAGATTTAGTAGAATGTCAGCTCTTTGTTAGTGAGGAAACTAACTAACTAATCAGTAAAGCTAGTACTCAGACAGAGCTAGGTTTTATTTTCATTATTTTTGTTTCTAATTATGTGTGTAAACAGAATTGGGATCTATAGTGTCTGTGTTTAAGAAGGCAGCCCACACCCCTGCAAAATGGAGGAGGCCTTAAAGTCCTTAATACCAGCCACAGAGCAAAGACATGCAATGAATAAGGGGCATGCAGAAATGAACGGAGTCCTTGCTGCCAAAGAGGACAGTCTGAAAGATGCTGCTGCATGCCTGAGGGAGGCCACCGCCCATATGAAAGTACTGAAAAATGGCGGAAGCAAATGGAAGTGGACGAAGTCCCCCAGAGAGAAACTAGGAAAGTACAGAAAATGCAGGTGCAGCAACTGAGCTCTGGAAATTACACTGTGGCTTTAATCTCAAGTGGATGCATTAATTTAAATCACTTCTTAAAGAAGATCACAAGAAAGGATGATGTTGTAACATACCTCCTGAATTTTGAGCAAATTGCCACAAAGGAAGGTTGGCCTTGATTTTGTTTTTATTTTTTTCCTTTCTGGTGCACCATTCCCTTTTTCCGCTACCTTTTATCCCTTCCCCCTTTTTTTCTGAAAATTTTGCTGTTCTATTCATGAGTGTTAGCTTTATATCACGTGTTTTTAAATTAACATGAATGCTGTTATGTTTGTGCCTTGAGATGCTTTAACAAGGTTATCATTGTGTATTTTTGGCTGGCAAATAACATGTTAAAAGTCTATATATTTAACAGCCATGGAATATATGGGACCTTGAATTGAAGCATTAATCCGCAGACTAACCACTGTTTGGAGGAGTAATCAATAGTGGGCGGAGGTATGACTATAAAAAGAATGCTGTATCAGCGAAACGCGTCTTACTTTTTTGTGTTCATGAGTGCAGGAATTGAAGGATGCTACTTTTCTTTCTTTTTTTGATATTCAATATTAATCTATGCATCCATTGCACCAGTGTATATATATATATATATATATATATATATATATATATGCCAGAAAACTAATTTTGTTATTTCAGTCCTACTCTAAATTTTGTCTTTGGAAAATGTATTATGCTTATTGATTAGGTTGATCAACATAGGGAGCAATCCAAACTGAAAAAATCAAAGGATTTACGTTTCCTAAAGAAATTGGCAATGTTAACAACAGTGTAGGCTCTAATCATGATTGGCATATATCCTTTACCGAAAATAAGTTTTAAACAGTCACGCAAACTGTGGAATATATGTGCATATTAGCATTATTTGACCACTAAAATAATTCCACGTGGCTTGAGAATCAATTTATTTCCAACATTAATCATTTAATTTAATTAATCTAAGTGACAACAGTCTAACTGAGTCACAATTACAAGTATTAAGTAAATGGTTGACGTTTGTTCCAGTTGCCACTTTAGACAACTTTGACACTGTCAAAGATGTTAATCTCTTTATTAGAAAAATTATTCTTAAAAAGTTTTTTCTTTGGAACATCAGGAACACAGTGAATTTGGCTCATTGGATTATACGGAAGAAATAAAAAAGAATTGTTTGTCCTGGAATCCATGTTGGATGAAAATATGGACAATGATTCAGATCAGTTAAATGAAGCATGGTTGTATAAATTGAGATTGAAGAATACATTTTTCCACCTTATAATTAGGCACCAGCTGCGCAGACCTTTCTAAATTTGATGTGTAAAGATATTTCAGATATTAAACCATGTTATGTAAATTCTAATTTAACTAAAGCAGAGATTCAAGCACTTAAGGAAATAAGAAGTTGGTATGATGTTGTGATTAAACAAAGTGACAAGGGAGGTAATGTGGTGGTCTCGCCGACATCTATATGGAAGAGGCCTTAAGACAGTTAAATAATAAGGACTGTTACATTAGACCATTTAGAAATCCTACTACTGACTTTAGCAATAAATATCGCATTTTGATTAACTCTGCCTTTGAGATGAAGTTGATTAATAAACGTCATGTGAGGTACACAAAGATCTAATTGTATCTGGGAATAAATCCTTGTGTAAGAAAAATAGTCAATATTTAGATATAAGCCTACGTGACTATGTATGACTATGTATATATATTATAATCTTATGTTAAGGACACAATGCATGTGTTAAACGTTTTGAATGACATCGATTTGTCAGATGAGATGCTTTTATTATCTTTGGATGTAGAATCCTTATACACCTCAATTTCTCACACACATGGATATCAGGCTATCAAACATTTTCTTTGTAAACAGGCGATTCGTGGGTGTGATCTTATTGACTTCATTTTGACTTGTACAAATGTATTCTATCACATCATTACTTTCTGTTTGGTAATCAATTTTATCTCCAGTTGCAAGGGACTGCTATGGGTCCTGCTTGTGCCCCTACCTAAGCCAACCTATTTTTTGGTTGGTGGGAGGAAACAGTAGTTTTTTCAGGTGCTTTAGACGAATATACCAAATTTGTCCAACATTAGAGGCGCTATATGGATGATGTACTGATGTGCTCCAAGAAGAAAGTTGGAAGAATTTTTGGATATATTAAACAACAATGATTTGAATATTAGACTTACACACAATATCCAACTGGAGTCTATTGAATTGTTGGACATTAACATTTGCAAAAATCCACATGGATACGACATTGTTTTGGAAATCTACTGCTACTAATAATATCCTTAGGGCAGATCCTACATCCTACACATGTTATTGAGAACTTGCCTATATGAGAGTATATTAGAACTGCTCTAACCTTGGGCTTTTTAAAACCGAAGCAGGCAATGTAAGATCTAGATTCTTGCAAAGAGGTTATAGGAAGAAAACGGTACAGAGAGCGTATTATAGCTGTAAGAATTTGGAGAGAAGTGCTCTTTTAACTCCAAATGTTAAAAAGAATGAAAATGAACTAAGGTTCATTAGTACATATAACAATCAAACATACCAGGTTAAGGAGATCATATCCAAGTATTGGCACATCTTGCAATTGGATTAAACTCTGAGAGAATTGACTCCTGACAGTCCATTATTTTGTTATAAAAGAGGTAGGAATTTGCGTGATATTTTTTTGTCCTGTCATTTTAATAAAAAAAATGTGATACCATTGTTTAAAGGCTCAATCAAATGTGGTCATTGTTCCCCTTGTCCACAAATGAAGAAGACTTTCTGAACCATGGATCATTTTGGTAAAAAGCATTACATTAATAGTCACACCAACTGTCAGACAGATTTCTTTATATTTTTGTATTACTTGCCCATGTGATCTTAAATACGTAGGTTTATCTACTAGATCCCTTAGGTTCAGAATTGCTGAACACAAAAGTAATATAAAAAAAGCTGAAAGATATTTAAGAGATAATAAGAAAAAGATAACCGCAGTTGCACGTCACTTTCTCAAATGCCATCATGGCAATCCAAACAATCTTACAGTTTGGGGCCTAGATTGTTTTAAAAATTTCATTAGAGAATGTGACAAAGAAGGGATTTTGTATCAAAAGGAAAGCTGTTGTATTTACCTTATGAACGCAGTCTTTCCCAATTGGATGAATGAGTAACACAGCTTCATCCCATTTTTATGAATATATGAAGTTGTATGTAACTAATGGGCCTTTTTGAATGGTGCATACAAGTGCTGTGGGGTTCCCTGTGTTTTTGAAAATATGTTTAAAAAAAAAACATTTATCATTTTTTTATTTTATTTTACCTTTCCGATCCATCTTTACCTTTTTTCCTCCACCATTCCCTGTTGTTTTTCTTTTTTCCTCTCTTTCCCTTTTTTTTTTGCATATTTTTCTGTTTCTATTTATGAGTGTTATCTTTATTCCATGTTTTTTTTTTATTTACACGAATCCTGTTATGTTTGTGCCTCGAAGTTATCACCAAGTAATGTTTCAATAGGGTTATAACTATTTATTTTTCGCTGGTAACTAACATGTTAAAAGTTTATATATTTAACAGCCATGGAACATTTGGGACCTTCAATTGAAGCATTAATACGTCCACTGACCACTTTTTGGAGGAGTAATCAATAGTGGGCACAGCTATGACTATAAAAAGGCAGCAGGAATATGTTTTCTTTTTATATGCCAACTGATTGAGAAAGCTATATCAGCGAAACGCGTCTTGTAGCATTCCTTTTCTGTCCAGGAGCTCAATTAATCACTGGCGTTACTACATGAATGCCATTGGACATTCTTCACATTTTGTGGAGAATGAAATAACTCTTATTATCCCGTGTCTGGTTTACACAGGATCCTGAATACACTTCCAGTTTGTAAAGATGTGGCGTTCTCACCTGCTGCTGCAGATCTAATGGGTATGTGAATTGAGATGCCTGCTACTGCATGAAATGAGCAGTGGATAAAGTACATTTTATACACTATGCCATATGTTCACTGTGTTGATATCAAGAGACTGTCTTCCCTGCTTATGATGTGGAACAATAGTTGATTTATGTATCCTGTGAATGTAACTATGGAAGCCTGAAAGTATCAACTCACTGCCATTGATACAATTGGACTTATGTACTCAGTAAGCACTATAAGGGAGGTACATTGTGGCTTCATTTGTGATGACTACTATGTATCATTTTACTACCATTGAAAATCTATTGAGATTCATATATATGACAATGCTTTAGTTATTTTTGTGCTTATTTATTAGTTGTATTTATTACATAAATTGATACTATCCAGAATATTGATCTTAACAAGTGGAAAAAACGTCCCCCATTTGAGAAGTGGAACTAAAGCTATTATTATCTTTAGTGCGTGGAGTCTATGCCACTAACAAATATAGATTACATTATTTATTTCAGAGCTCTGGACTTTTTGTTTTTTATATGTTGTATATTATGGATAATTAATACAAGTTAATTTTTATACTATCAGAAACAGCATCTACTTTTATTTGTGTTCGTGAGTGCATGAATTGGCGGATGCCTCTTTTTTTTTTTTATATTCAATATTAATTTATGCATCCATTGCACCGGTGTATATTTATAGATATGCCAGAACACTAACTTTGTTATTTCAGTCCTACTCTAAATTTTGTCTATTGTATGTTGATGTCCACAACCATTGAAAACCATTGAAAACACACTGACATGGTTAGAATTGTATAACAAAGCTTTATTTTATAAACAGAACACAATCATACATGGACAAGACTGTGCATTAATATCATAGGTGTGGTGTCGCCGGGTACCGGAAGGGCAAGAGGCTTTTGGGGAAAAAGGGGATACCTGAAGGGGGTATTGTCATAGTCTAGAATCTCACCACTGCAACCGGAATCTGATGAAAAAGGATCATCACAAATCACTCCATTTAGTTGAAGAAACCATTAACATGCATAGCACTTACAACTTGTCTAGATCTGCTCAATGAAACAGATGATTCAACCTCTGGGCTGCGTAATCCATATACACATACAGTGTGGTGACAAAACAAAAATCTGAAAAAAAGTGGTCAACTAAAAAAAGGCGTAGGAGGATAAAAAAAAATCAACCTGCATGTACAGTATAGGGCTAAATAATGTAACGGTAACAATATAACAACTCCTCTGATTTCCATTACTAACTATTAGCTAAGTCGCTGGATAATCAACAATATGGGAAAATGTCCATTAATATGGAGAAGACTCAAAGGTCAGCAGCCAGATTCACTGTTACTTACACCAGACCCAAGGATCTGTTCTCAGACCGATATTGAGGTCCTGATCACATGCTTCACTAGTGCAAAAATGAATGCTGGTTGCCATTAACACGCCATTGTGAGACTTTGTAAGTCCATCACCATAGCGGTATTAGTCTACATTGAAGACTAACCTTAGATATCTGGATAAATGATAGATTTAAGATTGAGAGAGCTACATGTTAAGGGGGGCTGTCATTGAAGGAATGTCTACCTGAGAAGCACTGGGAAAACCTTACATCTCATACATTTCCCCCACAATGTATACAGATGCAGAAGATGCCTTCATGGACCTGAATTGTACCTAAAGCAAAAAAAGGTAAAAAAAACAAACCAAAACCTACAAAAAAAAGGCCTGAAAAGTCATAGGGCTACAGCATCTCTTCTCAACATCATTCATCAGTTACCATTAATTGGTGACATGTTCAACAGAACCCTACGTGTCCACAGAAAAGAGGATCATGGACCATGTGATAGGAGGTAGCCATCTGCATACAAAATATCACCATCCCTTAGGCCAAGATCCAAGACTCTGTAGCCAGGCTTCATGACGTGAACATTGTGACCAATAAGCATGGTGGGAGGAGAGGAGGGGTCGTGCTGCGGGTGTCCTGGGGATGCCACCAGGGTAGAGAAGGCGGTGCTGGGGACAAGTCCAATCCTTATCAGCCCGGCCACATAGAACTCTGTCATTAGATGATGCCTCCTCTCCTCCCTATTGCGCCTTGCCAGGCTGCACATGAGCTCTGCATGATTGGCAGAGATGCTAGCCTGGATCCCCCAAAGACAGTCCAACTGCTCCTGCATGATGGCCAGCATCTCTGCCTGCGCAGCCTGGCCTGATGTTGGGGATGGAGGTCCCTGGGCCTTGGTGTGGTGAGGAGGTGGTGGTGTGGGAGTGGGGATGGTCTGGGGCCCAGTTGGAATCTGGGAGAACACTGGTGGTGGTGTGAAGTGGGGATGAATCCCGGAGGTGTTGCTGGTGGTCCAGATGGTGACCTCACTAGCCACATCATATCCTCCTCCAAGCCAGGGCCCTCTGATCCTCTTCTTTCCTCCTCCCACTGCTCCGGTTCCAACTGGGCGGGGGCTTGCTAATTCACTTCCTGCTCCGATGGAGGTGACGCCCCCGCCTCTGGCTCGCCACTGGACCAAGACCTGCTGGATGCTGAAAGACAGAAAAGAAAGGTATATGTCATTAGTATGATGAATAGTATATTGTTATGTGCTCATTCCTATCTATGTGACATCTAGGCTTGAACCTGGATGATTCTCCTAATTGCAACTCAGATTAGCCATCATATGCTAGATATGATCTATCCTTTGGTTTATGGTCTTGATTGTTCTTGGCTCCTGACACTATCTTGATTCTGGCTGTTCTGAAACCGTATAGGCCGCAGTGGGCACATCATTACATCTCTGTTGCTTGATTACTGTTGTTGTGCCCAGGAATGGCAGTGATTTGTAAGCTTCATGGATTTAATGACACATCCATCTATCACTTGCTGGTTCCATGGAGCTGACATGTCAGTGTCCTTGTTGGTCATCATGTACATGTGTAATGTGTGTGATGCACATGTGGTGGCATATTGGTGTATGTGATATTCACCTGACATGGAGGCTGGGTCCTGCTGGGCCACCGGGCCTTAAGCTCCAGCAGCAGGCAACTGTTTTGGAAAGTCCCTGGCGACCCTCTCCCACTCATTATAGGTCACAGTCTCTTGCTTCACCTCCATAGACATCATCCTCGTCCTCCTTGCGTGCACGGAAAGGGTTTACAAACTTGCATCTCAAGCCTGTAACTCACACCATGGTCTAATTTAATAATCTGTAACGCAGCCAAATTTCAAGACCGTAGGCTTTGCAGGCTTGGAATTTAATGTGGCTGTATATATAATATAATAATAATATATGACTTGTTTTCAGCAACCACGCAAAGCTCAAGTCTCAAAAAAGAGTCTTTGATTGAAAAAGTACTAAAATAGAATAATATGTAAATTACTGCAATCCTAATATTTTTTGCCCCTATTATGTAATTGCCCATTATACAATTATGTAATTGCCCATATCAGTGGTTCCCAAACCTTTCCTCGGAGACCAATAGGCCATGTTTTGTGAATAACGTCATTTGAGCACAGGTGCTGCAATCAAAATGATTAAATCAATAATTACATATCAACACGTGAGCAAGGACATCCACAAACCCTGGCCTGTTGGTGGTCCCCGAGGACAGGTTTGGGAACCACTGGCCTATATCACAAAGCATCAACAATGTGAGTTATAAGAACATTGGGAAGACAATTTAGAAAATAAGTTTATAAACATAGGTTTCAAAGTCATAGCGAAAATGGAGTCTCCTTAGAACATCACTTGATGAAAAAAAAGTTACAAAATCAGATAGATATCTTTACAGTAGCCTGGAAATAGAGAATTATTAGACTATACTCAGATATAGAAACGTTATTAACATTTCATCCTTACATTATATGTATTTTGAAAAAAACGTATTGAAAAATGATTATCCTGGTTGCTGAAAAGAAATAGAAAACAGATTATTTAGAGAGAAACGAGGGAAACCCAATGCAGCAGAAAATACATTTCCAGTTGCAAATTTGTGTTAAATTATGCAAACATTGGACTTTCAAAAACTCTAAATTAACAACCAAAACCCCTGAGAAGAAGCATTGTTTTAGTTCTATGTCATTACATTTTTTTTATGTGTAAATATAAAATGAACTAATTAAATATTCTTATGAGGAAAGCTTTGGTATAAGAATAGTTTAATGGAAAGAAGTAAACTTGAAGTTTACTATAATATTTTAAATCAGAAAATTGAGAAAGAATTCCATCTTGCAAAAAAATGAACAATGATTCACCTACAGTGCCTTGCAAAAGTATTCACCCCCTTGACTTTTTACCTATTTTGTTACATTACAGTCTTAAGTTCAAGGTTGTTTAAGTTAAGTTTTGCCTAGAAAATGTTAAATTTGTTTGTAAAGAACTTTTCAAAAATCAGTTTATTAAATATATTTGTTGCAATTTGAATTTGGAAATATTGCAGTCATAATATCTATACTAAAATATTCCCTTTCAGACATAATTGAATTTATTATAAATTTGTTAAGCCACTAAAAGTATTGCTTACCATAAAGAAGAAAAGTTATTTGTTTTGGAGTTTGATGCAGCAATATTTTAGTATATTCGTTTCCACAAATTTTAAAAGATGCCTATATAATATTTCTAAAATGTACAAATGTACATTTATTTTAAAATCTGATATGTTATAAAACATTACAATGCACAGTGTTTAAGATAAAATGTATTTTAAATTTGTATTTACATTTAAAAGAAAAATAGAGATAGCAAAGAGTACATACATTCAGTGGCATAGAGCTTTTGCCACCCTGGGATACCCCTGTGTTTTTGTCCCCAACCTCAACCCAAAGGCAACGCTTCTTGCCCCTTCTTTCTCTCTCCCCCTTTCTCTCCTTTACTCCCCCCAAACCGACACAAACACACAGACTCTAATCTAAGAGAGAGACTCTCACACACAGACTCACACACAGAGAGACTCACGCATACAGACTCACACACACGCAGACGTGCAGACTAACAAACAGACTCACACACACACACTCACATACACACAGAGACACTCATACACACACACACAGATTCACACACACACAGACTCACACACACTCACACAGAGACACATGCACTCACACAGAGACACACACACACATAGAGGCACACACACACATAGAGGCACACACACATAGCGGCACACACACTCACACAGAGACACACATAGTGGCACGCACTTACACAGAGACACACACTCACATATACAGAGACACATACAGAGACACATTCACAGAGACACTTACAAACACACACGTTTAAAGACACACACAGACACACATTCAAGCTCTGTCTGGTTGGATGGGGGCTGTTGGTGAACAGTCATTTTTTACTCACTGGAACATTCACTAAAATGTGAATCAGTGGTCCTAAAATCTGTTTCTATTAGTAAAATATTATCATATAAAATATCCAAGAGTCATAAAAACCAGAACTGCTAACATTAGGTTTACATATACATATAAGATATACATATATATATATATATATATATATATATATATATATATATATATATATATATTTATATATATATATATATATATATATATATATATAATGTGTGTGTGTGTGTGTATATATATTGTGACAGGGACGTTCTTTGGCTACCGGCTGCTCCTGTGACTTTCCCACAAACCACTGAGTCCCGATATACTTTTATCTTTGCTTTAATAAAGTGTTTCAAAACAAACAATACCTTAACTTCAGCATAAAAGAAACATCTGCACAAACAGGCTTGCTTATTTTCTGGAACACCCTGACTAGCCCTGAGCCTGCTTCTCGGTCTGCAGGTAAAACAATACCTTTTCACACAGAGGGGTGGTCCCTTTAAGTCCATTTTCTCTCTGTCAGCTTTTTCAGCTGCAATGGATCTTCTGCAGGTCCTCTACTTTTAAAGCAAACAGTCTCTCAGGTAAGTATTGTTGCAGTCACACAGACTGATCCTCTTACTGACAGCTTCCCGTGCTGCTCTTTAAGTCCTGCCAGGTCCTGTTTAGGAGCTCTGTCTCTTTCTCCTCTCAGGTCATACTGAAGCACTTAGTGTCTCTTCTTAAGCTGCTGGCTGTAGTCTCCAGGCAATCTAACTTACTTGCCAGTGTCTCTTTGTACTTTAAGCAGTCTTCCCTGCTGCCTAACTTCAGAGCTTATCTCAGCTCAGCTCTCAGGATCCAACAGCAGCTGAGCAGTCTATGGTTCTCTTTTCCAGCTTCTCCAAACAGACAGCAGCTTCACACACAGCTCACAGCCCTTAGGCCAGAGCCTAATCAGCAGCCCCCTCTCTCTGAGTGTGTGTCTTTTAAAAAGGCATTTTACACTTGCAGCTCCAATTAGCCCAGTTCCAGGGGATTAACTCCAAGTTACTGAAGGCACTCATTGCGAGGCCCGAAAGATACAGGTTTGACGGAGACTGCAATGAGGGCAGAAGGCACTCATTGCAGAGTTCGGGATGAGCACCTTTGGCACTCTTTGCAAGGCTTGTTGCGTGACTGACTGGCTTGACGGGGCTGCAATGAGTGCCAAAGGCACTCATTGCGGTGCTTGCGATGATTGCTGATGGCACTCTTAGCGAGGCCTGTATGTGACTGGCTTAGTTACAGGCTTCAAAAAAATTATGGGGTTAACAGCTGCCATTTTCTTCAAGCCCGTAACTAGGCAGCCATTTGGGAGACTGTCACACACAGCACAGGGGGAGAGGCAGGGTGCCAGTAAATTAGGTTGCAAGTTAATTTGATATTTAATTGGCATTTTTGTGAGGTTTCAGATAAGCTAGGTGAGGAAAAAAATGTCGTCCGTAAAGCCGTAATTTTTTTTCAAGCCAGTAAATCGGAAAGCCATTTTGGGCTTGGAGAAAAGGAAGAATTTCCCAAGCCCGCCAATGGTTTCACACCCGTACATTCAAAAAGGCGCACAGAGTATGGAGAGGGGAATAAATACACAGGGGAGGGAGAGGGGGAGAAGCTAGAAAGAGACACAGGGGAGGGGGTGGGGGGAAAGAGACACTGGGGTGAGCGAGGGGGGAAAAAGACACAGGGGAGGGCAATAAGGGGAAAAAAACAGGAGGGAGAGGGGCAAACAGGCTTGTGAAGGGACAGTGAAGGGACAGGGGGGAAGAAACACAGGAGTGAGAGAGTGGGGAGAGGCTTGCAATGAGCACCGAAGGCACTCATTGCAAGTCCCAAAAGTTGTGGGTTAGCAGAAGACTGCAATGAGCCGCAAAGCAGCAAACCTTTTGAAAGTTTCTAGCTTGGTGTTCATTAATACATTTAGTTAGGGGGTCCATATGCCCCATTGCACATTACATTAATCCTTAACCCACCACTAACCACCTAAACTACCTATAAGGTACCCTTCTTACTAACACAGGGGTCCAATGGGGACCAAAAGGACCCCCAATAGGCCATAACTCTAAGGTTAAAAAAAATGATATAAAGTAAAAAAGAATTTCCACAAAATAAATAAATACAAAAAAGTATGTAATTACAAAAAATAAATTAAAAAAAAATTTAATTGCAGAAAATAATAAATAAAATGAATCCTGTAAGGGTTAAAACAATTATTTACTACTCTGTAATGCCCTCCAGCAATGATACACAATGTTCCTCAATTTTCTTGCCTGGATAAGCAGGAAATCCATGTTGCTTGAAGAATCTTGTCCTCTGTATCTGTATTGAAGTCATGGGTCTTGATCTTCTGGCCCATCAAATGGAGCCTCTACCTAAAAACTCTCTGCTCTTTAAAACAAAAATACTTTTCTAATGGGGATCCCCCTAGGAGGATCTCTCACCATCGCAAATCACTTTTGCTCAGCTTTTATTTCCTAATGGGTCTTCTGATTGGTTGAAACTAGCCGGCACCCTGCTCATTTATGAATGGGCGATTTTCTAGCCAATCAGAATTCATGTATTATAATCATTCAATCCTAAATGATCTGTGGCACGATTACTATGTGATTCTAACTGATTGAAATATGACTAAAACAGTCATTCAGAAGCCACAACATTTTATATTTAAGGAAAAAAAGCATGCAAGACTAAGTTGCGGCATGGGAGCTACATTAAAAAAGTATTAATTTTTTTAATGTAGTGTTTTTTTTAAGTTGAATGCCCCTTTCAATGGTCCATAGATGAAGAACAATGACTTCAATCAAGATAGAAGGGGACCCGAATCTTCAAGTAATATGGATTTCCCCTTATCTAGGGCAGAAGACTGAGTATCAGGGCATCCTGGATCATTGCTGGAGAGCATCACAGGATAGGTAAGTATATATTTTAATATGCACATGTTTAATTTTATTTATTTTTCCTGTATTTCTGTATTACTTTAATTTATTTCTTTTATGTATTCCATTTTTATTTTGTGCAATATTTTCTATTAATTTGTGTAATTTAGGAGTTTATATTATGTTGTATGGACCTCCATGGCATTGGGGTTAATTTGAAATCCAAAGAAGGTCCTTGGCATAGGAATTCATTATAAGTGCCAAGGAAGTCCTTGCAGGAGTTAAAATGAGTTAATTTTAATTTCCTCATTGGGTTAAGTTTTTAGATGCCATGTAAATCCTATAAGGAAATCCTGTAAGTGAGTTAACTTTAAGGTGCTATGGGGGAATAAAGGGAACCCCATGGTTATATTTAGATGATGGGATCTCATTAATGCGTTGGTTAGAGAGAGGAAGGAGAACAAATCTTCAGTGTGCTGAAGGGAACCCCGGATTTAAACCCTTTTTAGTAGCTTTAGTGATTCTTGGGCTTATAAGGTCAAGTGGGTAATAAACCCCCTTCATAATTCTTTTTGTTATTTAACCCCTTTTCTGCCACAGGAAGGGGTCTATATAGATAAACAGAGAAAAATAAAGGTATTAGGGCTAGTGTCGGTATGGAAACTTTTAAACTTTAGACTCCTGTGCGCATGTGGCGTCCATTCTATGTTGGACTAAGAATGGATTAACACAAAATATAGCTACAATCACTACAGAAACTAGTAGCACTGGTGAGTATGTTGTCAATAGAATTACTAAGTTAACTTCTCATGATATTCTTATTTATCATTCTTATCCTCATTTTGTTGGTACTAAATTATTAGGTGAGATACTAGACATGGATTATACTAATACTGCTTCAGTCTACTAATACTGAGGTGAAAGGCTATATTTGGAATTACTAGAGAGAAGCGCAGGTTCATGGTCAAATTATTTACCTTCGTACTATAACATCATTTTTTCATCTTCAATGGGAGGTATTATCTACAGACATGTGGTACTGCCATGGGTGCAGCATGTGCACCGACTTATGCAAGCATTTATCTGGGGTGGTGGGAGCAGGAGTTGTGTTACTCAGTATTCATGAATCAATACACAAAACATAAAATATTATTGTTATATAGATGATGTCTCCATCCTTTGGGAAAGTTAATGACAACAATCTGAATCTCAGATTAACCCACCACCATAATCCATTATCTGTAGATTTTCTTGATACTACTATCCAAAGAGATGAGGTTGGCAATATAAAAACGCATCTGTATTGCAAATCAAATACTACTAATAGCACATTGAACCTTGAGATTGCCCATTTTCCCAGTACCAAAAAAGCCATTCCCCAATTCATACAGGTAGGGGAAATTGCTCTGAAGTGTTTTCAAGATAAGACCACAAGAATTAAGAACTAGACTTGTTTGAGGGGGAATAGCAAAAGGAGTAAACAAAGTGTTTCATAAGGCCCTACACACACACAGGGATATACTCTTAACACCCAGACCACCAAATCCCCAGTATGGTATAGTGGGGTTTGTAGGGACTTTTAGCAAATAATGGAGGCAGATCATCAATATCCTAAGAAAACATACCAACATATTGAAGACGTATGATGTTCTTAATAAGGTCATAGGCAAAAGGATACAAGCCAGTTGGCAAAAGTCACCTAACCTAAAGGATATCATTGTTGACAGCCATTTCTCAAAACAAATAAGACAAACTGTTTAATAAGGTGAGGGACACACACAAAAATTCAAGACAGAAGAGCTACAGTTCATTATATTAACACTTGTTTAACTGCAGTACAGAAGGTGTGATATAATATCTTGAATGTCTTTGTGTGCCTAGGTACATGGGCTTGACCTCCCATGAATCGATAAAACGCCTTTGAGAGCACTTTTCGAATATACGCAGTGCACAGTCAGACATGAACCAGAGAAAACTCTACCTGTGGTTACCAGGCATGTTCTCAACTTCCATAATTCAAAACCTGTATGGAAGTTTTGGGCCCTACAAAATATCTCTTTGGGAATTAGAGAAGGTGACCTTGAGACTGCATTACTTAGGGTGTAAAGTAAAGGGATTTTCTTTCTTTATACACTCTTGCTAAATGGCTTGAATGAGAGTATTAACGTCACTGCATTTTTATAATAATTCAGATGTGATCTTGGTGCTCAATCTAACTTGAAGTTAGCTGGAAGGTGTCTCCTTGGATAATAATTTTGGATTAATTCCTATACATATGGTTCATGTATTTCTGTCTCATTATTATGTTAACTTATCCACATTTAATGTGTATTTTCACTATAATTTGATGGTTGGTTATGCTATGTAAGACATGCAAAAAATGATGGGGTTGGCATAATATGTATGTATATTTCATGATTGCCATGCCAGATAGGATTGAAATATTGGGTTGTTAATTCCTTACATTAATAATAATATTAGAGACATTATAAACATGTTTTCAAACAATATGAAATGAATTAGTATAGTGATGTGACAGAGATCATGTTGATCCTATGAGGCATGATATGTATGTGTTAATGTTCAGTTTTCCTAGCTCTTTTATAGTTCTGACAACACCTTCCTCTGATACTTACTCTTGTGATCCCTAGTGTTAAAATGGAAATAAATATAATATTACATTTTGCTTTATATCATTTAACTCATTGTTATATTTACTGTACAGTGTATTTGATACTCTGTTTAATCCATAATGGACAATAAAAGATTAACTCAGGAGGAGGGCTATGATGTCACTGGGTCTGAACCTTTAAATAGGTATACTCCCTCTATTAGCTTCAATTAACAACATATCATGTGAAGCGATGCGTTGAGTTGTTAGTCTGTGCTGACGTCGCTGGTTGCTCAGTATTGGGTATCGGAGGTTGCTGCTATAGTACCCACCAGCAGCAACTACTATATTTTGTCCTATAAAGTGATCAATCTGCAGAAAGATAAGCAGCTATGGAGGGCACTATGACAGATGGTCATCCCCAAGGAGTACTGGGAAGTTCTGCTAGTCATTTCCCATAACAGTCCCTTAGCAAGGTACCTGGGAAAACTCTGCAATCATCATACTTGCCAGTCATTTTATTAGCCAAGAGTATCGTAAAATGTCACTAGTTTTTATGCCGCGTGTGATACTTTTCAGCACTTTGGTGGCTGGGGACAAATGCCATGGGCCCCTTTCCTCCCATGCCCATAATAGAAGTTCCCTTCCACTGAGTAGCTGTAGATATCATTGGTCCCTTGCTAAGCCTAAGAGAGATATACTCACTGTAGTAGATTTTGCCACTCAGTATCTGGAGATTATAGCTCTTGGTCACATAATCAGAGCAGTAGTAGATTATGCTATGGTATCCAATTTCACGCAGATTAGGTACTCAAGTGAATTTTTGTCGGATCAGGGTACACAGTTCATGGCTGAGCAGACCCAGCAGTGGTAAAAGTGTGGAGTGACCCAGCTGAGGGTGACTCCCTACCATTCACAGACCAATGGCTTAGGTAAGTGGTTTAATTGCACCTTAAATGTTATAATTAGAGCATTTGTGGACCAGGAGAAGGATTAGGAAAAGTTGTTTTCTTATCTCCTCTTTGTCTACTGAAAAGTTCATCAATTGTCCACAGAGTTCACCTCTTTTCTTCTCTTGTGCGAGAGATGAGTGTGAGGCCATTGGACCTGATACAGGAGTTTTGGGAAGGGGAACACCAGGGGTAAGAATTCCCAGGAATTCCATATATGCTGCAGCTTGGAGATAGGTTTGGAAACACTGACTGTGCTAGCGAAAAAGTATTTACTTGCAGCCCAGGACAAGTAAAAGAGCTGGTATGATCAGAAAGCCGTAAGAAATTTTAAATAGGTGAGCAGTTATTATTGTTGGAACCTAATCCCCATAACAAAGGGTCCCTTCAAAGATGCCTGGAAACGAACAAACACCTATGTGGACCTGGATGAGCAACAGCACATTTCGAAGGCAATTCACATAAATATGCTGAAGCCATACAACAATTGGAATCCCCAATTAATGGCTAAATGACTAGCAGAATGGGAAGATTCTGGATGGGGTATTACCAGACATGCTTGCCCCTGCATATCCATCCACTGTCCCTGTATCCCAAATGATTTGTTCGATAACCAGTGACAGCAGCTTGAGGGGATGCTAAGCTGCCACCTATGCTTATTCTGAACCTGACAGGGTAGAACCGATTTGCAGGTTCACAAAGTTGTCACAACCCACTATTCATTGGGGTTGAAAATGTAGCCAGACAGATCCTACCAGCAGGTTGATTTTGTTCTTTATCTCTTCAAATAGGAAGTCTTAGCGGGATTCACAGACAAGTTGCAGATTCTTATTCCAAGTAGATTACCAGGACAAGTTGCTGAAATGAATTAAGAAAAAAATAATAATCAAATTCCCTCTAAATGAAACACACCATATACATGTGTCTCAAAAAGAGCATACTCTTTATTAGCTGGTTCAGAAAATGTATACAGTTTTACATTGCATACATCAACATATTATTTGCCCTTATCTAACACCTTTTGATACTTTAATTGCCCTACATAGGCTAGAACTTCCCCCAAGGGCCCTATGTCAGCCTGTGTACTTCCCCATCTAGTCGAAGAGGAGTCTAAGGTTTCCACTTTCAGATAACTCTGGTCAGTGTCTGAGCAAAGCAGGAGTTCGTTAGGGTACAGGGGGTCTGGGTGATGGGTTGGGTTTCAGGTGAATGTGGAACCATGGATCCAGGGTAAGCAGACTTAGGGTCTTGGAAGAAGGTCTCCAATCACCAGGGAACATTGAGGAGGGTAGTGAACTGGTAAGTGGGCCAGAGAGTCCTGCAAGTGGGGAACGGGTATTCCTAGAGCCTGGTGTGCTTTAGGTGAATGGTGTTTCTGTATCTATGTCCCTTAGAGAGGATTTGGCTAATTCAGTTTTCAATGAACTCAACTTTGGGGCCAACCAGGGCTAACAATTTGTGCTCCCTATTAGATTGTATCGGAATCTAATTGCGAGCCTGGATCTTGTTCTCATGATTTATTGAAGAGTAATAGAATAATAGAGGTTAAAGTGATACTACCCTCAAAATAATTGTATTGGCTCTATGCAATATATGACTTTCCTAAAAATGTAAATTGAACCAGAGCACTTTGGGCTGGGGTGACCTAGTGGAAATGTTTCTTGGGGCCCAGAGCATTTAACCAAGGGTTTGGGGAGACCTTGAGGAATTCCAACAGGTTAACAGTGACCTTTATGTCAAGTGATATAGTCTTTAATTAGGAAATGTCTTTGAAGCCATTATAATACCCTAAGCCCATCTGGTCTTGTGGCTAGTGTATGTAAGAGTCCAGTAACCAAACCCAAAAGTCCAACAGTTCTTTGGTTTGTGACAGCTATTTCCACTGCCGATGAGTGGAGCCTAGGGGAGGATCCTGGTGTATGATCTCCGAGCTTCAACTCTTACTTGTCCTCTTAGTGAGAAAGTCCATTGGTGTTCTTTTTTCTTGAAAAAATAGACACAATTATCAAATACATCTTCACAATTTACATAATTAGTCATTTCTGTACAGGTACAATAATTAACATATGTACAAAACAGTTAATAAAATATACATTCATACCACACCGATTCAGTCCATATCTGTTGTCCTATTACATAAAATTGTTGTAGATCATAGGGGATAAGGAATGGTCCAAAATAAGAACTATTGCACAGAGTCCCAAATTTTACATTTGAATGGGTCTTTACTCACCAAACCAGAGGACATGAATTTTCTTTTTAGTTCTTGATAACATTGTATTATTAATACAATTTAATTACAGGAGGGAATAGCATTACCTTTCTATTTGGAGACTATAGCCCATTTACTTGCCAAAATTTTTTTAATAGACAAAGCTTTTTTGTCAGCAGCTATCTCTTCTGGGAAAATATGTAGTAAACTACATTGTTTTGTAAATGGAAATTCGACCTTTACAATACTTGATATAAATTTGTAACAGTTTATCCACAGAGGTTTAATACGTGGACAGTCCCACATAATGTGGGAGAGATCTCCAACCGTTCCACAATCTCTCGCAGCATAATTTAATAAAAAATATTATATTGAAACTTGAAATGTTTTGTACCATCTATTTATGGGCTTAAAATACATTTTTCTGTATGAAGAATATTTAACAAATCTATTTGTGGTTTTGAAAGCTGAGTCACAGGTTTCTTTGTTAATTATAACTTTTTGGTCATTTTCCCATTGTTCCATATATGTTGTTTTATTATAATAATGTTAAAACCTTTAGATATTAAGGCTTTTAGATCACAACCCAAAATCATTGTTTTTTTCATTTTGATACCAAACATATTTCTGCATTGGTTCTAACCATGTTAATACATGGGCCACTATATTTGAATGATATATTGAATGATATATACCATGATATATTTGTAAAGATTGATATGCTATACCACCTTTTATAAAGCTTCTTGCAAGAATTGACTTCTTAAGTCTTATATGTTTCACTGAATGAATAAATGTATCTATTGTGTGTTGACATTTTTTAATCCAATACTTAGGGGGTACTTAATGGTATACTATGTAAGACATAATTGAACCTTGGCAAGAGAAACATTTTAATATTGGCAATCCTGCCAGAGAATGATGATTTTAATTTTCTCCATCCATTTATAATCTTCTTAAATTTAAATGTAAAGCTTTGTAATTAATTTCAACCATTTTCTCTACTTGTTTAAAGAAAATAATCCCTGAATTGGTAAATGATTTAGAATTCCAATCAAAATGATTTTGTTTTGAAAGAAATATTAATTGGTAATGTTACAGACTTTTGAAGATTTAATTTATAGTTGGAAAGTAGACTATACAATTAATGCCATCAAATGTGAAAGATTATATTGGATTAGTTAAAGACAAAACCGCATCATCTGTGAACAAGCTAATTTTGTATTCCCTCTCTCCCATCTCAATACCCAGTATATCCTGAGATGATCTTATTGCCTTGATGAAAGGTTCTATGAAGAGTGCAAATAAAATGGGAGAGAGGGGACACCCTTGTATAGTCCCATTAGATATCTCAAAAGTTTGGGAACTAAACCCTATTCCTGTCACTGAAGCGGATGGAGTCCTATACAGTGCGCCAATCGCATGGGAACCAAATTTGCCAAAACCATACTTAGCCAAAGTTAAACGCATATACTCCCACCCTATTCTGTCAAACACTTTTTCTGCAACTAAAGACAATAACAGGGTGGAAGTATCTGACCCTTTAGTGTACGCAATTAAGTTCATAAGTTTTCTGACGTTGTCAGTTCCTTGCCTACTAGCAATAAAACACAGTTGATCTATAGCAATTCATTTGTCAACTACATGTTTAATTCTTAGAGCAAGAATTTTTTAATATAATTTAACGTCTATATTTGTTTAGGTTTAGGAATCATAATTATGGTAGCCCTAACAATCTCTTTGGGAATTGTACCTTCCTTTTTAATTTCGTTAAACACTATATACTTTAAAATAATTGCTTAGTACAGGTGAAAATATCATTAAAAAAATGTGTGTATCTATCTGGGCCTGGGGTTGTATAGGGTTTTAAATCCTTTATAACGTCTTTAATTTCTTGCTCGGTTATTGGTTTGTTTAGATCCTCCAGTTCATTAACTGATATAGTAGGTAAATTTAACTTGTCTAAAAATGATTGTATTTGATCTTTAGATAGCTTTTTAAATGACAAGTAATTTGATAAATTATATAGCTTATGATAATAATTAGCAAACATGTTTGCAATATCCTTAGGGGACATACATTGTTTTCCCATTGCATTGCAGAAATTCTATTCTTCTCCTTTTTTTATTTTTTTTTATTAGCAAGTAATTTGCTTATTTTATTGTCTTGATGATAAAATATTTGTTGTATTCACCATATAGATCTGTCCGACAGCTGATTTATTTTATTAATCTTGGTTTGAATTTCTTTAATCTTTATCAAAATATTGTCTTTTGGATTGGCTTTATTGATTTTTTCTAACTTGTTTAAATGAATATATAATTTTTTTAATGGTTCTCCTCTTTGCTTTATTATTTGAGATTTCAATTTAATAATTTGGCCTTTAGTGTAGGCCTTTTGGGAATTTCACAGTATACACTTGGAAGAGGCTGATTTTTCATTGAGTTCGAAAAATGTTTCTACACCAAGGAAGGTTTTTCTAACTTAATTTTCAATTATATAATCATCTAATTTCCATTGTGGTCTTATTATTTTATCTTTTTCAAGAATCATTTTCATTTTAATACATGCATTATCTGAAAAGGAAATAGTTGTTATTTCTGATTTTGTGATTTTATCTATAATATTAGTATCTACTAGGAACAAATCTATCCTTGTATATACTTTACGCATCTTTGAATAGAATGAAAAATCTCTTTGGTTTGGGTGAAAAACACGCCAAACATTTTATAGGTTGGTGTTACTTATCCAATCAGAAAATTGTTGAGAAGATTTTTCAACTCTATTCAAGTTTTTACATGGATATTGAGCTTTTCTATCAATATCAGCGTTTGGTATCATATTGAAGTCCCCAGTTATTATTAGGGATCCCTGGGCAAATGTATTGCTAAGTTTACCAATTTGGTTCATAAATTTCTTTGTCATTAGTTGCATATAAATTGATGAGTGTAACTTTATAGTTATTAATGTAACCCACCCACAAAATAAAACGTCCGTTTGGATCAATTTGATTGAATTCCTCAGTTATTTTTAAGCTTTTAGAAAAAGGTTTGACACACCTCTTGATATTTTTTTGAGTGGTAAATGGGATCATAAAATCTTTCCCCAAAATTTTGAATCTTTACATGCTTCCAATGGTACTCCTGTAGTGATGTCGCAAACATAAAATTTTCGGTTCGCAAACAGCGGACGCAAACTTCCATCAAATGTTCTCGAACGGGCGAACCTTGCAAACCGCCATAGACTTCAATGGGCAGGCGAATTTCAAAACCCACAGGGACTCTTTCTGTCCACAATAGTGATGGGAAAGTTGTTTCAAGGGGACTAACACCTGGACTGTGGCATGCCGGAGGGGGATCTATGGCAAAACTCCCATGGAAAATTACATAGTTGATGCAGAGTCTGGTTTTAAGCCATAAAGGGCATAAATCACCTAACATTCCTAAATTGTTTGGAATAACATGCTTTAAAACATCAGGTATGATGTTGTATCGATCAGGTAGTGTAAGGGTTACACCCGCTTCACAGTAACAGACCAATCTCCTCGTTTAATGCATCGCAAACAACCGCAAACAGTCCCTTTGCACAACCGCAAACTCCCAATTTGCACAAGGTTGGATACCATGCTAGCCATGTCCCGTTCCTTGTCCTCACTGATGTCATTGAAGGTCTCTTCCTCCACCCAGCCACCAAGGGTCCCCGAAAGGTGACAACAAGCCCCCTGGGACGCCTGCTGTATTTAGTCTTCCACCTCCTCAAAGCCACCTTCCTCCTCTGACTCCTCTTCTTCAGACTCCTCTCTCTGCGTTGCCTCTGTCTCCGTTATTATAAGGTGTGTACTGTTAAGTAGTACTATTCCTATCGGTTTAATCCCTGTTACGTCCACTATTAGGGGACGTGTATATGGCATTGATTTTTGAAAGCGGGAGATGATAAAAGATGCTTGGTCGGACCTCCTACTTCAAATTTTAGGCACTGCGCGTGCAATCTAAGGTGCCACCAGATATGAGTGTCACTGTGCACTGGCAAAAGTTGGCAGAGTAGATGCAATAGGCTTCACACACACGCCTGTAGGCAGGCAATTGCTATTCAATCAATTACAGTCAAAAAAGTGTTTTATTTCACTGAGCACAATATAAGCTGTGAGCCTGACACAGGCAGGCAACTGAAATTAGATTAAAGGAAAAAAGGGTTGTTTTTTTTCAATGTATAGTACACCAACTATGACTGGTAAAACAGAGCAGAATATTAGCCTGTCCTTCAGATGGAAGGCTCTGGAAGGGAGTGTATGCTGCTGATTGGCTTGAATGTGTCTGCTGACTGTGAGGTGCAGGGTCAAAGTTTCCTCAATGATAAAGTATAGGGGGCGAACCGAAATGCAAATGTGTTCGCCGTCCGCTGCGAACGCGAACATGCCAAAATCGCCGCGAATAGTCCGCGGACGAACTGTTCGCGACATCTCTAGTCTCCTAGTCTCCTATCTGCGTTTTCATGTCTGAATAATCTTATTGCTGTCTTTATTTTACTAGGAGAGTTTAAACCCTTTACATTGAAACTTAGTATTTTAATTGTCATGACAGAAGAAAAGGAAATCTATCCATAATCAATTCCGTTTTTCTAATTTATTATTATATAAATATTACAAAATATTGGTTGGACATGCTTGGACCATACAAAAATACATTTAAAAAATCAACATACCCTCTAAAGTACTGGACATAAACACTAATAACATCTATCATACTGCCATTCGTCCATTATATCCATTTCGGACTGTTATACATGTTTTGGCAGTCCCCTTCTGCAGGGCTTTGTGCCGATGTTCGGAAATGTTAGGCGAATAATTTTTAAAGTTGACGGTTGTAAGTCATAATAACCCTTATTTTTTAAACCAATTCTTATTGTAATTCATATATTACAATTCAAATTTATTTTCCCTTTAATTGTTCATATCCCATATTCTTCATCTTTCTTGCCTTTCCATTTTCCTCTATTTTATTTGTTTTTTCCTTTCTTTTCCCCCTTTTTCTTCCCCTATCTCTCCCTTTTCCTCTCTCTCATCTCCTTACTTTCATTAACTCCAGTCTCAGGTCCTTGTTAATTGATATATCTGGTTGAATTCCTTATAACCCTTCTTTTATTATTTTATAGTAATTCTAAAAACTATCCCGGATATCTAATCTTTATGTATTTTCTTTAAATTCAAATTTTTCATATTTTAATTCCCCTTTCCCCTTTCCCCCCAAAGAAAAACAAGTTTATATCCTTTTTTTGTGTGTAACTTAGTGAAAACTTAATTTTATTTTATTATGACATCAGTGTAATTGAATTTCCTGTATTGTGTTTCTTTTAATAATACATTTTGTTCATTCTCAACATTTAAATTATTGTGTGTACTATTAATGAAGTGATTTTTAGCAAAATGTTGTTTGTTTTATCTCTCAAAGTAATTTTCTCTAATTAATCTATTATTTGTTTTTACCTACACCACTTTACTTTTATATTTTGATTTCCTAGGATGTTTTGAGTTTTTTTCCTCTTTTTTCTCTTTTTTTTTTTTGGGGGGGGGGGGGGACTTACAATTTCAACTAACTAGTATGCTTTTTGGTTTCTATAGAGATTTTGCATGGAGCAATTTGAGTTACATATTTAGAAATTACACACAAAAATAGCAAATATATAAACATGGGAAAAAAAAAAACATGGACAGCTTCATATTTATTACCATTCTGGGACTGCTAGTTGAAGAGCTTGAGGAGTTTTCTCTGCCAAATCACCCAAAATGTTCCATTTAGCTAATAGAGTCTCTCCATCTCTAATTGCCAACTGGGAATGTCCATTTATAAACAATGTTCTCTTTCCTAAGTCATCGAGTTATAGCCCCAAATTATTTTCATTTGTTGATTGTAGCCTGTGAAAAATCTGAAAAGAAAAAAGGTTTATATTTTTATAAGGAGCTTCTCATTTTTTAATTTTAAAGTTTGCCTTTGTTATAGCTTCTTTAGTCAGAAAATAATTAATTTTGACAATCACATCACTTGGACTTTATTTTGTAGATACAACGGTAGGGGCATTCAATGTACCATATCAAATTTGTGATCCATTTGGGAAAAAGAAAGTATCAGAGAGGAAAACAAATGAATTAAATATTTGGACAGTTCTTCATTTTTAATGTTTTCTGGGATTCCCCTTATACGAAGATTATTACTTCTTTATCTATCTTCTAATTTGGTAATCTGATTATTTAAATCTGTATTTTTATCTTCAAGTTTAGTAGAATGTGTTAATAGCATATTGTGATCTATTATCAGCTTGTTGAATTTTGTTTCTATTTCAACAGTTATAATATTGATATCTCTAATTGCTTTAGCATGTTTCATAATTTGATTCGTAATGTCTTATAATAAATCAGTTTGGAACTCTTGTAAATATCTCTTTCATCTTTGATGTAGTAAGCAGTTCTTCATCTTGAATTTCTAATTCTCTGCTTGAAGAAATTACAGATGAATTAATTTTACTTTGATTTAATGAATGAGGATTTTGTGGGGAATCCACCTGTAAAGCAATCTGTAAAACATCTTGGGTCTTTTCTTTGTTTTTGGGGAGAAAAAGGTGGATGGTTTTTGAGGTTGGGTTTTCTTTTCTTTCAGCTTACTTTTAGTTGGCATGTTGTCTTTAGATTTTAACATAAATCAACTTTTTATATAAAAAGTCCATTAACTTTATCAATAGTTTTTATTTTTTTATTTATTTGTTTTTTATATTTTTCCTCTGTGAAGACTGTAATAACTTTAACTCAGTGTAGTAATTCAGTGTAGCAGTGTGATCTTTAGATACGTGCTTAAGTGACCCCTACTGGGCTTAGAATAAAATCACTTTTATCCCTGAAGGGCTAAGCTTATATCAAGTGTCCTTTCCCTTTGTAGCGCTTTATAATTTGGTATAACTCTGCATAAATATTGGGTTTACTCTTTCCCGTTTTACTATGCAGGTGCTCCTGATTTTGTAAATCAGAGTATGATGACCTTATAGTGAAATACACTCTTATTTCTGAGAAAATGAACATAACCATGGTGCTTTATAGGTCCTTTTGGATGTTTGAATCTCACATACTGGACTAAGAGTAAAATCATCTTGAATCCTAAAGGGTTAAATCCCTTTATGGTGATTTATAATTTGTGTAACTCCACATAAATCTTGGGTACAACAGAAAACCCCTATTGATGAGGGGGGTGTAATCCTTCCAGATTTACTGTGTAGATATAACTGATTTTATAAATCAGCATTTGAAAACCTTAGAATGCAAAACACCCCTATTTCTGAGGACTTAAACATAATCATATTGCCTTGTCCATTAAATTTAGATCTTATATATCTGCATAATTGTATCGTAATTAAAGTTAGGATGAAAGTGTTCTTTTATTATGGGACTGACAGTCGTTTAGTTACATAGTTACATAGTATTTAAGGTTGAAAAAAGACTTTCAGTTCATCAATTTCAACCTTTTAAGATCTCCTCTGATCTGCAATATGCGGATTAACTATTAATTAATTAGTTGTATATAAAATAAAAAATAAATAAATAATCAATTCCCTCCTGATCCCAGACACCGGCGACCGGACTTCTCCCTGGATCAATTATGCCTCTCTAATTATCCATGATAACCCTGAATTCCCTTTTTAATTAGAAATAATTCCAGTCCCCTTTTAAAATTATCTATCGAATCCGCTGTCACCACCTCCTCTGGTAGAGAATTCCACAGATTAACCCCCCTTACTGTGAAGAACCCTTTTCTTTCTTTAAGGTGGAATCTTTTTACTTCTAACCTCAAGGGATGTCCTCTTGTCAGTTGAAAACCTCTTGGCACAAAAAGCTCCCTTGACAAATCTGTATACTGACCCTGGATGTATTTATATAAGGTAATCATATCTCCTCTTAGCGCCATTTTTCTAGAGAAAATAAGTTTAATTTGGTTAGTCTTTCTTCATAACTTAGCCCCTCCATTCCCATTATTAGTTTTGTTGCCCTCCTCTGTACCTTTTCCAGCTCCAAGGTGCCTCACACGCTGTTACAAACACCCACACAAGCGGCACCATTATGACCTCGCAAACCGCGCGCACCTAAAAAGTCAAAACACAATAAATACCCACTAAAAACACATAAAAAGCTTACCCAAAGCAAGGGGGTTGGGGGGCACCCAGGACCTCTGCAAGTGAAGTTACACCTCCATTTAAGTCCAAATCCCAGAGATCAGACACACGAAAATCCCCTAAGCAAGAGAAAAAATGGCCGCCGAAAAGACCATAACGGCCGTACCGCGCGCACCTAAAAACAATCAAAACACAATAAATACCAACAAAAAATGCATAAAAAGCTTACCCACAGCAAGGGGCAGGGGCACCCAGGACCTCTGAAAGTGAAGTTACACCTCCATTTAAGTCCAAATTCCCGAGTTTAGACACACGAAAATCCCCTAAGCGAGAGAAAAAACGACCGCCATAAAAAACGAAAACGAGGCTTAAAGACCCAGGACCGCCCAGCCACGTACAACTTAGCCAAGAAGTGATCTGAGATTAGCTCGGAAACCCGAATTAACCCCACATTAACCATCGCAGTGGGGGTCCCTCCATAAAGGTCCTTAAAGGACCTGTTATAAAAAATATATATAAATATACACTATCACGCATGGGGCTCTATACAGAGCCCCATCAACCATTATTTAATCCTGTCACTCATGGGGGTCAATATAGACCCCCATAAGCCCTTCATTAACCCTGATACTCATGTGGGTCAATACATACCCCCATAATCCCTTCATTAACCATGTCACTCATGGGGATCAATAAAGACCCCCATAAGCACTTCATTAACTCCCTCCCTCATGAGGGTCAATATAGACCCCCATAAGCCCTTCATTAACCCTGTCACTCATGGGGGTCAAAACAGACCCCCATAAACCCCTAATTAACCCTGTCATTTATGGGGGTCAATATAGAACCCCATAAGCCCTTCATTTACCCTGTCACTCATGGGGGTCAATACAGACCCCCATAAGCCCTTCATTAACTGTGTCACTCATGGGGGTTAATACAGACCCCCATGAGCCCTTCATTAACCCTGTCAATCATGGGGTTCAATACAGACCCCCATAAACCCCTTATTAACTCTGTAATTCATGGGAGTCAATATAGACCGCCATAAGCCCTTCATTAACCCTGTCAATCATGGCGGTCAATACAGACCCCCATAAGCCCTTCATTAACCCTGTCACTCATGGGGGTCAATACAGACCCCATAAGCCCTTCATTAACCCTGTCACTCATGGGGGTCAATATACATCCCCATAAGCCCTTCAGTAACACTGTCACTTATGGGGGTCAATAAAGACCCCCATAAGCCCTTCATTAACCCTCTCATTAATGGGGGTCAATACACCACCCCCATAAGCCCTTCATTAACCCTGTCTCTCATGGGGGTCAATACAGAACCCCATAAGCCCTTAATTAACTCCCTCACTTATGGGGGTCAATACAGACCCCCATAGGCACTTCATTAACCCCCTCAGTCATGGGGGTCAATACAGACCCCCATAATCCCTTCATTAACCCTGTCACTCATGGGGGTCATTAAAGACCCCCATAAGTCCTTCATTAATCCTGTCACTTATGGGGGTCAATACAGACCCCCATAAGCCCTTCATTAACCCTGTCACTCATGGGGGTCAATACAGACCCCCATAAGCCCTTCATTAACCCTGTCAATCATGGCGGTCAATACAGACCCCCATAAGCCCTTCATTAACCCTGTCACTCATGGGGGTCAATACAGACCCCATAAGCCCTTCATTAACCCTGTCACTCATGGGGGTCAATATACATCCCCATAAGCCCTTCAGTAACACTGTCACTTATGGGGGTCAATAAAGACCCCATAAGCCCTTTATTAACCCTCTCATTAATGGGGGTCAATACATACCCCCATAAGCCCTTCATTAACCCTTTCTCTCATGGGGGTCAATACAGAACCCCATAAGCCCTTAATTAACTCCCTCACTTATGGGGGTCAATACAGACCCCCATAGGCACTTCATTAACCCCCTCGCTCATGGGGGTCAATATAGACCCCCATAAGCCCTCTATTAACCTGGTCATTCATGGGGGTCAATACAGACCCCCATAAGCACTTAAGTAACCCCCTCACTCATGGGGGTCAATACAGACCCCCATAAGCCCTTCATTAACTGTGTCACTCATGGGGGTCAATACAGACCCCCATAAGCACTTAATTAACTCTATCACTCATGGGGGTCAATAAAGACCCACATAAGCCCATAAATAACCCTGGCACTCATGGGGGTAAATACAGACCCCCATAAACCCTTATTTAACCCCGTCACTCAGAAGGGTCAATACAATCCCCCATAAGCACTTAATTAACCCTTTCACTCATGGCGTCAATATAGACCCCCATAAGCCCTTCATTAACCCTCTCACTCATGGGGGTCAATTCAGACCCCCATAAACCACTAATTAACCTTTTCACTTATGTGGGTCCATACAGACCCTCATAAGCCTCTATTTAACCCCATCAGTCCCATATTGGTATATTAAGACCATTATGAGCCTGTTACAACCCAACATTAAGCACATAAGTGCCATGACGGTCCTCAAAGACCATCATGACACTAAGTATATACACTACACTGCACTATAACCCCCAATAAAACATTAAATATCAACTAAACACCCTCTACACTAACCTAATAACACCTACACTACCTACACTACCTACCTAACCCCTAATACCCCCCCCACTACTCTAATTACATAAAATAAAAAAAACTAGAATCACAAAAAATAAAAAATCTACATTACATAAAAAATAACATTACAGTAAATAAAAAAATACATTACAACCAAACCCCCTCCCCACAAAAAAAAAAAAAAATTACACACCTGAAAAGGAAATACATACAATACAAATACATACAATACAAATAAAATAAAATACAATACACCCCTATCTAATATACAATACATCCTATAATTGCAATTTTGCCAATTGAATAAGGCTCTAAATAAGCACATAACATATTTTTTTTAAAGATGTTTTTGGTTAGTAAACATCTATCCAAAAACAAGGTCTTCACTAATTAAAAACTTCTTTCAAAAAAATATGCTATGTGCTTATTTAGAGCCCTATTCAATTGGCCAAATTGCAATTGAATGAGGCCCTATCTATCTAATATAGATCCCCAATCTATCTAAATAAATACCATAATCTAATATACATCCTATCTATATAATATACATCACCCAATCTATCTAATATTCAATAAATACTATATATCTAATATACATCCTATCTATCTAATATACATCCCCCAATATATCTAAATAAATACCACAATCTAATATACAATACATGCTATGCTATCTATATAAAACACATACCCCTAGCTAACATACAATACATTCTATATATATATTAAATAATCTAATTCTAAGCTAAAATAAAATAATTAAGACCACTTACCTTTGCAGATGTCCCTTCAGATCAGCCAACTAGGGGAAAAAAAAATAGTGCAACACATTTACAGTAAATAAATAAAAATTCTAAATATTTTAAACATTCTAAATATTCTACTCACCTTTCCAGCATGTCCCGTCCTTCTTCTTTTCTTCTTCTCCGGTGCGGCCCCAGTTAAAAAAAAACATAACATTAGTACACATATATAAACATAAAAACAAAATAAAATAAACATAATCTACATTGTACTTACCTCCCTGCGATGTCTCCGACCTTCTCCTCTTCTGCCCCGCCCTGGATCCGTGCTCTAAAAAAAAAATAATATATATATATATAACGGACATCCGCACTCGCGGACATCCACCAAGCTAATGAGCCTCCCAGAGACTTTTGCGGAAGAAAATAGGCAATGACGCTGTCTATCAAATTCACCCAATCAGGAGGCGCCAATGTGTTAGCCAATCAGAAAGAGATACACCCTAAAATCCCACTCTGATTGGATAATGCACCTGCCAATCCTTATTTAAACCAATCACAAGGCGCAGATACCTTCAGCCAATCACAATGGAATACACTCCCACAGGGTGATTTGCTGGAGGCATCTGCGCATTCTGATTGTTTGCACTGACAATAGCCAATCACAATGGAATGCACCCCCACATACTGATTGGCTGAAGGCATTTGTGCCTTCTCATTGGCTGTTGTCAATGTCAATCAGTATTACAGCCAATGGGAAGGCGCAGATGTCTTCAGCTAATCACCGCGTGGGGGTGTATCCCATTGTGATTCGCTGATGGCAATAAAGCCTTCAGATTGGTTCAAACAAAGATTGACAGGTGCGCTATCCAACCAGAGTGGGATTTTGGGGCGTAGCCCTTTCTCATGGTTCACAATTGGCGTCTTCTCATTAGCTGAATTTGATAGACAGCGTTTTCAGCCAATCAGAAGCTGCCATTGCCAATTTTATTCTGGAACACTCCGTAGTAGGCTCATTAGCATCGGGGACATCCGCGAGTGCGGATGTGTGCTGTTTTAAAAAAAAAAAAGAAGACGAGGAGGCCGAGGACATCGCGGGGAGGTAAGTAACTGTATATTATGTTTATTTTTCTTTGTTTTATGTTTATGTATGTGTACTAATGTAATGTTTTTTTAGCAGGGGCCGCACCGGAGAAGAAGAAAAGAAGGCCGGGACATGCTGGAAAGGTGAGTAGAATATTTAGAATGTTTAAAATGTTTATTTATTTTATGTAAACGTGTTGTAGTAATTTTTTCAATCTTTTTTTCCCTAGGTGGCTGATCTGAAGAAACATCTCAAAGGTAAATTGTCTTCATTATTTTATTTTAGCTTAGAATTAGGGTTGCAATATAGAGATAGCATGTATTGTATATTAGATAGATTGGGGATTTATAGTACATAGATAGTATTTATTGTATATTAGATAGATAGGGGGATGTATATTAGATAGGGGTGTATTGTATTGTATTTAATTGTATTGTATGTATTGCATTGTATGTATTGTATTTATTTCCTTTTCAGGTGTGTAATTTTGTTTTTCTTTAGTGGGGGGGGGGGTTGTAATGTATTTTTTTATTTTCTTTAATGTTCCTTTTTTATTTTTTGTGACTTAGGTTTTTTTTTCTGTAATGTCAATTTTTTATTTTTTGTGATTTAGGTTTTTTTATTTTATGTAATGTAGATTTTTCCTTTTTGATGACTTTAGTTTTTTTGATTTCTGTAATTACAGTGGTGGGGAGGGGGTTATTAGGGGGTAGGTAGGTAGTGTAGGTAGGTAGTGTAGGTGTTAATATTTTAGTGTAGAGGGTGTTTAGTTGATATTAAATGTTTTATTGGGGGGTATAGTGCAGTGTAGTGTTTATACTTAGTGTCATGATGGTCTTTGAGGACCATCATGGTACTTATGTGGTTAATGTTGGGTTGTAACAGGCCCATAATGGTCATAATATACCAATATGATGGGGTTAAATAGAGGCTTATGAGGGTCTGTATGAACCCCCATAAGTGACCGGGTTAAAATGGTGTAGTGCTTAAACTTTGGGTCATGAGAGTCCTGGATGACCCTCATGGCACTTATAGTGTTATTACATGCGTTCATAACTGTGTTAGAGGGGTCTATATAGTTGAGGCACCAAGTACACTCACATTGTGTGGCAAACAGCATTTCAACACTTTCTTTTATTGACCGTCATTTTTTGACGGGAAAGTCGCTAGTTTACATATATATTCAAAAGGAAAGGAATACTTAGCTTGCTGACATGGACATGGACGTGGTGCTGTTGCAACTTCTGTTTTGCTGAAGCAAGTTATCAGAACAGCAATCTGGTCTGGTAATGTGGGAAAGGGACAATTGCCCACATCACGTGTATCATGTATCCTTCCACCACGTCTGCTGTGATTTTGTAGCACTCGTCGTTTGTTACAGCTGCCATTAATCCTTGCGTGGTTTCAGTGTTGCTCCCAATCCTCTCTGCGTTCAGTCCCTTCACACACAGAAACTCCCCCCACCGTAAATCTAGCCTTGGTAAGTAATAGAAGAAGGTACAAAGGGATTTTGTATTGCTCCCTAGCAGTCAGATCTCCATTCACCAGTTTTGGGAGAGCTTTTCCTGTGTGTTGAATCAGGAGCATAGGAGTAGGGAGAGGATCTAACAACCGCCACTTTCGCCTTCCAACTGACGCCTCAAACGGCTAATGTGTCATTTCCGGTTCCTCCCCATTTACCCCTCGTAGGTCTATTGCTGTTCTTATGGACCTTTCCCCACCTATGTTGGATGGTAAAGTTAAAGGATTGGAAAACTAGACTCCAGTGAATCAACCGTCTATTGTCCCCAGCCACTCGTGGCAACAAACATACAGGGTTTTGATCTGTGACTACTAAATTCTCATTCATACAAAAAGTGTTGTGGCTTCATGAAGGCCAAAACCACTGCTAAGCACTCCTTCTTAGGTAGCAGAACTACTGGGGTTAGCTAGGGAATCCTAGGTGGTATTAACCACAGCATCTCATCCTATTCACTGTGGATGCTAGCCCTGACTGTCTTCCGGACCATATAGGAGGGTTGCTTTAGAGAAGCCACTTGGCAGTGAGCACCTCATGGGAAGCTGAGGTGGTGCATCTGACAGGGTAGACAGTCATTTAGGGTATTGTGCCAATAGGTCAGATAGTTGGGTATTTTTTTAAACTTAATGGACAGGTTAATTAATTTTGTTGAACTGGCATGGATAGTTGGTTCTAGGTGGTCAGACTGGAGACCTTCCTTGGTGTCATTGCTTGTAGTCAGGCAGACCTTGAGTATGTTATGCAACAACTTCTGAAACCATGTTAAACTGGTCAATATGAGTTATTTGAGTGACTTTGTGTCCTGGGTCTAGTGCTCGCACATAGATATGGGGATTTTCTGAAAAATTTGAGCTTCAGCTGGTGGGTTCTAATTTTATGAGGGATCCCCCCTATCTGGCCAGAAGTGATCTGGTACAATAACCCCTGATTTTATACATACTCTTCCCTTTCTATTTGTGAGTAGCTTTCTGTCTTAGCCCCACTAATGTGTCATCCTGTACTAGCTCAGCCCTTACCTCCTCTACACTAGATCAAGGAGCCATTGCCCCATCAAATAATGGACTTATTCCCTAGGGTGGCTTCATCCTGAGGTAATGGCTCAGGTTTTCATCTGTGGTGAGTTGCACTGCATTAATGGGGGGGTACATCTCCTACTCCTCAGAACAGTCATGGAACTGCTTCCCATCCTCCTCCACTGATCCGGAAACCAAGCAGAGGTTACTGAATTGGTTAGCGAGCCCAGAGTTTTTTGTACGTGGGGAAGGGATATTTCTAGAGCCAGGTGTGCTTGCAGTAGTTGGTTATGCCCATTCCATTTGAGTAGGTACCCAAAACCTATAGGACAAGCTTACTGAGATATTGTGCATTCTCAGATGAACACCTCTGATTTCTTTGTTGTGTATGTAAATGACCCTTAGGGGTTTTCTCACCCTAAGGGTGATAGGGGACTCCAAATGTCGTCTCCTTGCTCACTGTGCCTTAGGGAGTACAGCTGCACCTCACTGACGAGGCCCACAGAGGCCGAAACGTACATCTGGGGTTTGCTGTTTCTCCTGTTCACGAACAATTGCCTGGTATTTAGGGACTGACTCACTCTTCTGAGTGAGACCAGACTGATATACTTCAGAATATTTCTTCCTATGCACAAGTGAGCTAAAAGAGGTTGCCCTCTGAATAGGTAACCAAACCTATAGGACAAACATATGAGGTATTGTCCGTTCTCAGATGACCACCTCTGATTTCTTTGTTGTGTATGCCCATTCCCTAGTCAAACTTTTCTTGAAGAGTTACATGGAGATACCTTTATTGAACCTAGCAGAGGTTAGTGAACTGGTTATTGGCCCCAGGGTGTTCTGTAAGTGTGAAAGGGACATCGCTAGATCCTGGTGTGCTGGTATGCTTATGAATCAACTGAGGAACCTAGCAAGGCCCTGAGACTGTGAGAGAACTGGGTATTATGACTACTTAGTGGAACTGGTTACTGGTCACCCTAAAAGTGATACTACCCTCAAATATTTAATTGACTCTTTGCAATATATAAACTCTGAAACACTTTATACACATTAAAGAGCTGCCATGAAAAGTCAAAATTGACCCAGAGCACTCTGGTCTGGTGTGACCTGGTAAAAATGTTTCTTGCGGTCCATGGTATATAACTAGGGGCTTGGGGAGACCTTGAACAATTTAAACAGATTAACAATGACCTTTTGGTCTTATACCTCTAACAAGTAAAGTCTTTCAGTAGAAAATATCCTTCTGACCATCATAAAAACAAATAGCCTTAGTCCATCTGGTCCATGTGATTAGCACAAGTAGGGGTCCAGTCATCAGACCCAAACTCCAAAATTCTGGGGTTTGTGGCAAAGGTCCTTACCCGAACACTTCCAAACTGAAGCAGTCATCTTGTAGGGACCCCAAGACTGTGAAGGGGAATATTAGGAGGGACATGGAAGATATGTTAGAGCTATGAATCATCCAGCCATCCAAGTACTTGTTCATCACCTATGATGTTGGTCCCTAATAAGAACGTGACACACAGTTATTTGTGGACTAAAGGTGGCTAAATGATAAGATGACTATTGACGCCTAATCTTTGCATAGAATAGTTAAACATGTAGATTGACTTGAAAGGGCAAACTACATGACCACTCTGGACTTGTCTAAAGGCTATTGGCAGATCCTACTTGCTAAAAATTGCTAGACAGAAGTCGGTATTCATCACCCCATTTGGGCTAAACCAGTCTATGATAATGATTTTTATGATGAATAATGCCTCATCAACGTTTCAATGGCTTGTAGACTACCTATTTCTTTTAGCTGCCAGTTGTTCACCCATGCATACCTGGATGACACTGCCAAATTAATCAAACTTTGTAGGAATATGTAGGCAGGATAGTAGTTTGCTATGAAGGAGGTGCAGTAGTGCACAGAGTATGGATTGTGAGGGTCTGAGTTGAGCCAGTATACCCCCCCCCCCCCCCAATGTGGGAAAGCCTTCTGGGACTTGAAGGTTACCCTAGTGTTCCATCCTTTTTAGTTGTCTATGATTATTTTTGCCCATTCTTGGTCCAGTCAAATGCTGCCACTTATGGCACTGGGGCTGTTTTGAGCCAGGAGGATAATCCTATTGTATGCATGAGCCACAAACTGTTGCCCAGAGAGGATTTGCAGAATGTATGTGGGAGAATCTTGAAGTGAAGACAGTGGAGTTGTGGTTTGCCACAGCAATAGTGACAGCTGACTAAGTGCTGTTTGGCTTGTGAGCTCAGAGGAATGGGAGCAGAACATTATTCTAACATTATGGATGCCTAATACTTGTTCTCTACTTATTGTTGTGTTGAGACAAATGTTAGATATGCTAGAGAAAATTGGTTAACATCACTGTTTAATTTGTTTTTTCATTGACTGTAAAACTGTAAGGCTTGGCCTATTTTAATGAAGTTGAAATGAGGAATTTGCACTATGGTGGTAAAAAAGTATTGCATTTGCATCTTGAACAATTCTTAATTTGAAGTTGAAAGTATTAAGACGTTCAGACGGATGTAGTAGGCCTTAATCCATGTTTTTGGATTACTAATCCTGTGACTGGTATTTCGTTACATTTATTTAGAGATAATAGGGTATATCCATCTTTTCATGGTCCTAATAAAGTACTCTCAAAGACAGGGCAAAATGGTTGATGAGAAGATGGCAGACTTACCAAGAATGTTTTGCATTGAATAATATTGATAATATTCAGTGAACTGTGTAGGATGTTAAACTTAGGATAACTGCCCCCACTATTAAACTAAAAGATAGTAATACCTCCACATTCAAATAATCTATATTTATGAGAAACAGATGGTTTTAGAAGATCTAGAGCCCACATGTTTATTGCACAAAAGGAGTGACTGTGGGATGTATATTATTCCTAATCTCCATGTTGTGTCTCTGGCCTTTTGCCCCCATACTAATCAGCTTCTTACAATTTTGGGGATTTATTGAATTTATTGAATGACAGATAGACTTAGTTTATGTTCCATCCAAAAGAGCAAACCCCTGATGTGCTGGCCATGTCAGATGAAGCAGCACACACAGAACCTGAGGGGGGAAATGATACAATACTATATAACATCACATAGTATTAATTACTGCCAGGCCACTCCAAACTCTGGTCTTCACAACTGCTCCCACCTTCTATTTACAGCATCCCGGTGATCATCTCTATCAGATGAATCTGGGATGGAACAACCAATAGTCAAAAATGCCCATAGTCTAAAGAACAAATTGTTACTTAGGGATGCAAATCCTGGGGAAGCACTCAGTCTCTGTATTCATTCCTTAATTTCCTGTGGCTGTGGGGGGTGGGGGGCTGGAAATAGCAAAAATAGATTCAAAGATGGGAGGACCAGGTGCACCCCAAACCTGACTGCTTTCAGTTTATCCTGGCACATGCAGAAATTATATAGATCAAAAGCATACTTAGTATCATAAATGATGAAAGGAACTATTTTTTAAGTAGAAGAGGGAACCTTTTCTGGCATTCCATTTTAGACACTACAGTTTTACTACCGACTTGCCCATCAAAAAATGACGGCAATTAAATTTGTAAGGCAGGTAATGTTGTTTGTGTGTGACATTAATTTTGTTGGTGTTCCAAGATCCTTCGGCGCTCATTGCGAGGCTGTTGGTTGTTTGTGTGCTATGAGTGCCAATGAATGCCAATGAATAATTAATAAAATAATACATCAATATACTTAACCTATTTTGAAGTAATATATGCAGGAAGCATTGTGTTGAAGAGCTGGCAATCTGTTTTCATGTTCCTGCAGCATCAGTGCTGTGGAGCTGCAGTGTAAGTGTCAGCAATGTGTGCAGTGTGTAGTGTAAATAGTGTGCGTGCGTGAGGAAATCCGTTAGGGTAGCTGTGTACTTCAGCATTGTGTAAGCTAGTGTTGTAAAATGGCGGCTAATGTGTGGTATGCAGTTGTGGCTGATTTTGCGTCCTTGTAGTTGGACCTCGTACAGCTTTTTGGAAAAGCAGTATGTGTTTGGTGGTGTTTTGCGTGTTTAGGGTCCCGTAGCCTCGTTTTTTGTTTTTTTTTGGAGGCCATTTTTTCTCTCGCTTAGGTGATTTTCGTGTGTCTAAACTCTTTCATTTGGACTTAAATGCAGAGGTCCTGGGTGCCACCCCTTGCTGTGGGTAAGCTTTTTATGTGTTTGTTGTGTGTATTGTGTTTGTCATGTTTTCAGGTTTATGTGGGTCGTCCGTTAAAGTTTTATCTTTGCGAGGCCGTAGTGTTTTTTCCAGCGTCTCATATTTGTTTGTCGTAAGTCCGTAAATGTTGCGCGTTCGCAGTTGCCTGCATGGAGCGCCTTTGGCCTGCAGCATTAGCAACGACCCACATGCTCACAACTATATATGTGATAGTTCATAACATACCTATAGTTTAACACAATGTTTTCCAGTGAATTAATTATTAAGTAATTTATTAAACAATACATTATTGTTTCTTCATATGTTCTAGAAAATATTCAACTATTTGTAATAATATAATTCTGTTATTTTCAAATTTAGAGCATGCTTTATGTGAGACTAAAACTGCATGTAATTATATGTCAAAATAATGTTCAGAGTGTAATATGTGTGAGGATAAGAAAATAGAAAAGAGACGCAAAGGGGCAGAGGTAGAGAAAATAGTTTCTATCACTCTCCATAAATGTGCGCACACTGGTATCTATATATATAAACACATCTGGAGATTAACGACTGTCATTGTGCATGTTGAGACATTTAGTATTTACAGATGAAAAAATATATTCTATTATATTTGTATGGTATTTAGAAAAATGGAATGTATTTCTTATAATGACACATGGGTTCTGATTATATTCAGTATGCTTGTCCTGTTATTGATCCCTTGCTCATCAGAGATTCGCCATTCTCTGCCTAAATCTTGTAATCTGGATACTAAGAGGTGTGCAAAGGAATATGAATATAAGAAAGATGGAGATATTTTAATCGGAGGAGTGCTCACTATCAATACCGCACATATAGAATTTCAATTTTCTGACCCCATTTGTTTTTGGTAAGTTTTCCCTTTTATCCTAATTAATACTTAGCCGGATTAAACCAGCAGGAAGAAATACACTGACAGGAGGTAATTTAGGAAATAGTATACTGAAAGGAGGAAGATCAAAAACTAAGATACAAGGAGTGCTTATCTAAAGTGTCTTTAGCAAAAAATGTACTAAATCAAGTTTCAGACACATTTTCTTATGCTGCTCAGCTATTCCAATGAGATTTACGGTTTCAGCCTTGTTAATCATTAAAAATGAATGAGAAAAGTCTGGAGTGAGTGTCATTAAGATAAGAGGCAGATATGTATGTCTTACATAAATGTAATATGGAATAAAAGCACATAAATACTAAGATGCATTAATGAAACAAAATAAAACAGCAAAGCATTGGAAACCAAAGAAGGAATCACTTGAAATGTTGGGAATGTGGTAAAAATCATTATCTATATTATGCCTTCATTTTTACAGGTAACAATTCTATTTTACTAATATTCACATTGTGCATAGTCTATAGAAACTTTTTTACAGTATTAAATCTCTGTTCCAATGGCAGCCAGAAAGTGAACCGTTTAAATGAGGCAAATGAGTGAGGAAATAAGCAAAGGTTAAAAGGAACAAAAAAGAAACTACAACAGTAGTGCATGAAGAGTAATGTAATGTGCACGTGCCCACTGACTCACACACAGACAGCAAGATACACAAAGTATGTAAAACAAAGAAATTCCAACCCCAGAAACCTGTAAATTAAATTTTCTAACAAACTGCAGACCACGGGACAGAACTTGTAATTTTTTGCTAGGAACTGCGATATTTCTCCTTTTTTATTTTGTTAGATACACAATTATTTTAAACAAAACTCTCAGAAATAATAGTAAATTTAATTAAGTAAAGTGCACTGTCAGATGTGACTCTCTGTTATAGATCTTATTATTATTATTTATATCTGTGCCCTTTTTCTAGATGTGCTGCTAGAGTTTGCAGGGAGATGTGTTGTAAGGGCGCACGTATGTGTTCTCTCTTTAGATTTTCACTTACCAATTTCCCATTCATATTTTGTTTCATGTTTGGTGGCTGTCTAAGGATGGGATATATTCGTTGCTAACCTCTGTGTCCTCTCTTAGTAGTTGATATTACTCTTTGCTTATTTTGCATATTTTTTCGACATCTGGAAGATATGTGTTTGCCAGTGGTATTCATGATGTGGTTTCTTTTGTACACGTGTTATAGGGTCAGAGCCATGGTTATTTTCTGGGTGATGGTACAGGGTGTGTACCCCTTCTGTATGAATGATTCACACACCATTTTTAATTATTTGTTAGGGTCTCCAGTCATACCTCATTGACTGGCTATGGATCATGGTTGCTTAGTGTTGGACGAAAAGAACATGGAAGTGTGAAGGTAACAAGTCTATAAATTTCCAATTTGCAATCTCCACAGGTCCACAAACAGAAAATTACACAAAATGACTGAGCAAATAAGCAAACATTCCTGGTTACCAAAGGAAACTACAACAACAGCAGATGCAATATCCACAGGCCCACGGACTCATACAGAAACTGTAACACACAAAATCTGTAAAAAAAACATTGCAACCCCAGAAACCTGTAAATTACATTTCATAATAAACTGCAGGCTAAGGGGCATACCTTTATTTTTTTACTAGGAGATTCTATGTATATATTATTTTTTATATTGTCTCTTCTATTATTATCTCTTTTGTTAGTCTCTTTTATTACTTCCTGTCACAACTCTATTTGACATATGTAAAATATGTGCTAACTAGCGACTTGCCTGTCAAAAATGACGGGGCAATACAATTTGAAGCCATGGCAATGCAGTTTGCCACACAATGTAAAGCTTTTTGTACTCTGAGGACCTTCGGCGCTCATTGCGAGCCTCTCCTCTTGTGTACTTTTGCTCCTCTGAGGGCCTTTGGTGCTCATTACAAAGACAGCTATATATATCTCTATTTTTTAAAATAATAATAAATTAATTATTTACTTAATAAATCAATATACTTTTTTTCTTTTTAATGAATATATCCAGCAATCAATAGCCTGAAGAGCTAACAATCTCTTTTTATTTTCCTGCAGCATACAATGTACAGTTGGATAGTTGCTGGCCTGAGGAGAAAGTGTCATGAATGTCCCAACTGTGCATTAGAAATATGCTGCGTGTGCAAATGCAAACCACTGATTTAGTTGTGTAAAGCGCCCTTTTAGATTTGTAATGTTATGAGTTGTAAGTTAGTGTTGTAATATGGCGTTTATGCATGTGTTACTCGCCTCGTAAGCATTTTCTTTTATTTATTTATTTATTTTTTTATTTTTTATTTTTCCAGACAAAAGAATACAAGTACAAAAACAGAATGTAAATACAAAGTACAGAACAGACAAACAATCGCAATTCATAACACACTTCTGATAATACTCCTTCTTCCTTCCTTTCCCCTCATGTTTTCCTCTTAACGGGGGAAACTTATACCTCCAGACCAGATTTAAACATCATATATATATATATATATGTACACCTATATATATACATATATATATATATATATATATATATATATATACAGAAAAAGAAAATATTACATCTGTATCCCCTATATTATCACTTAGCTTCTTTGAACCCAGGGCTGTGAGTTCTGTTAGATACTTTGACAGATCTTAGCTCCTCTCTAATATTTGCATCTATAACTATGGCTTTTCGCCATCCCCCCACCCAAAATTAATTCCAACATTATGTGAGAGAGTTTTCCACTATATAGGGACCGGGGTCTAACCTCTCTTTCAGAGAAAGGTCTATTATTCTTTATCGCTTCTCTTTCTTAACTATCTGCCTTCCTACATTTTCCCTATATTTGTGTTTTCAGTAAAAACGTCTGTATATATAGGAACAGAAATTTTTCCTTTTTTACTCATACCTTTTTTTTCCTTTCCTATGAATTCAAGGTATGCCCCCGTTTAACCTCGTTATATTTACAGAATATTTGACTATTATCTAAAGAAAATAAGAGAAGAAAAGGCGAGAAAAAGAAACACATACACCATTCACACTGTACCAGACCGATGACCTACCAATAAGTTGTTGCTGGAGAGTTTGGGTTCCTAATCTACCTATTATATGATTTATAGTCTTTTCCTTGACTACTCCCTTTTTTTTTTCCTTCTCCCCTTCTACCTCTTTTATAATTACTGAATTATGATCCGTTTGTCTATACTCCAATAGAACTTACAAATTTATCCCACTTCTGCCAAGGGAAGTGGGTACCTGTTTCCATCAGCCAATTTTTGACTATGGGATCAATAATCTCTCTATTTTCTCGTATTGCTGCCACCAGCTGTATTCTTGACGGAACATGGGTATTTTTCCATGATTTTACTATCAAACTTTTAGCTACTAACAGAATGTGACATATCAATATACCATCTGAACCACGGAATTCCTCCAAATTCCTATGGAACAGTACCAATGAAGGGGAGCACCTAATTTCTTGAGCTAATATTTCTTCTATTAATTGACACGCATCTATCCAAAACCTGTTTATTTTAGGGCACTCCCACCACATATGAAACGATGTTCCCAACTGATTACAGCCTTTCCAGCATGTTCTTTGATTTTTTGGGTCTATTTTATTCATACGTTCAGGAGAGAGGTACCAATTATTCGAAAACTTAAAAAACATTTCTATATACCTTGGTAGACCTGCTGCTTTTTTTTACCATTCTTAAACTTTGGTACCATACCATCTCTTCAAAGGTTTCTCCCATAATTGATTCCCAATACATCAAACCTGAACTTTTCCTCAGTGAACAGTTCTCATTTATAATTTTATTGCATTTCGAAATAGTTCGTAAATTATCTCTTTTTATCACTAGATCTTCCATTTTAGTTGTTTTTAAATGTTGTGAGATCCTGTAACCGCAGGCTACTAGTCTTTTTTTAATACACTCATATTCTAGCCAAGTTAATTTTATATCTCCGAATTTCCTACTCATCCTTTGTAGGTCTATAAGTTGTCCATCTTCAAACAGTTTTGCTGTGGGTGTGTCACCCTTGATTTTCAGAGATGTAATTATTGGGTTAGAGCCCCCACGTTCCAGTGTATCAATTGGGGCAGCCAGTGAGGGAAGATTAATTAGCTGCATGGATAGTCTATTTCTATACCAAAATTTGGTTAAGGAAACCAAATTCTTCGGGAGATCTCTAATCACCGTCTCATTCAAGCTAGGTAGCCACAGCACGGAGTGGATCTTAATATTTCTTAATAAGGCCTCCTCGATTTCCATCCATCTAGGTTGTTCCTTTATCAAATTCCAGCTAATAAGATGTGCTATACAAATTTGTTGGTAGATATCTAATATACAGGGGCAGTTTAACCCACCTTTCTCGACCTTTTGATTTGCTATTATTTTTCCCACCCGGGGTTTCTTCCCACCATAGATAAACTTATCTAGCTGCACTTGTATTTTTTTGATGTAGTTATATGCCAGCACTCCCGGAATACATCTCAGACAGTAAGTGATTTTTGGGATGATATTCATATTGATAGCTGCAATTTTAGCTAACCATGATAAATTTAGTTGTTTCCAATTGGTCAAGGTAATGTTTATTTTATTAATGGTTTCATCTAAATTAGCTTTAATCAACTTACCCAGTTGGAATGAGAATTTGATTCCTAGGTGGGTGATACTATTTGAATGCCAGTTACACTGTAGCATATGCTCTAGAGCATCCCTATCTTCTATCTTTAATCCTCTTTTCAAAGCTACGGACTTAGTTTGATTTATTTTAAAGTAGGAGATTCTACTGAATTCCTCCAGAATATCCAAGAACTTTTGACATGATGTCGCCGGCTCTGTGAATGTTACTACTATATCGTCCGCGTATGCTAATAGTTTAAACTCATGTTTCCCTATTCTGATTCCACTAATATCCACCTCTTCCCTTATACGTATTGCTAGTGGTTCTAAAAACAGGATAAATAGAAGCGGGGATAAGGGACACCCCTGGCGCGTGCCATTGCTTATACTAAAAGATACGGATTCAAAATCCGGGTTGACTATGCGCGTCTTTGTTTCCCCATAAAGCGCTTTAACTGCCTTCAGGGCAAAGTCTCCCAACCCGAATTTCACCAAGACAGCCTCTAGAAATACCCAATTGACCCTGTCAAACGCTTTTTCTGCGTCTAATGACAGGGCCAATATAGGCATTTCCCTGGCTTTAGCATGCGCGAGTATATTTAAGAGCCTTCTGGTACTGTCCGAGGCTTGACGCCCTGGAACAAAGCCCGTTTGATCTGTATGTATGAGTTTATGGATGACCGTTTTTAGTCTGTTTGCTAAAATTTTGGAGTAGGTCTTCAAATCTATATTTATCAAAGTAATTGGTCGATAGTTTTTACAATCATCTGGGTTTTTATCCTCCTTTAATAGATTTATTATTTTAGATTCTGACATTTCTCTTGGGATCTCCCCAGATATTTTAATCTCATTATATACATTACATTGGGGTTCTTTCATCTCTGGAAGAAGAAGTTGAAAGAAGACTGCATCAAACCCATCTAACCCTGGGGCTTTGTTTCTCTTGTTACTGTTAATTACCTCACAGACCTCTAACTCTGTAATATTACTGTTTAGATAGATTCTTTCTGGCTCCGAGATGGATGGTACATTTATCCCATCCAAAAATTTTGATATATCCACTTTAGTGGGACCTGTAAGTTGTGAGTCCTTTTCCAAATTATATAGCTTGCTCTAGAAGTTTTGGAAAACCTCCCCGATTTTATCTGGGTGATATTGATATTTTCCTTTCAGGTCAATTATTCTGGCTATTCTATTTTGCTCTCATTGTTTTTTGAGTCTATTCGCCAAAAATTTCCCCGTTTTACTGCCGAACTTCAAATGGTTTTGACGATAGCGCCACAATAAATTATCTGCTTGTAGTTGCAGTATTGCCCTAATTTCTTTATTTATAATGCATATTTTATCACCTATCTCTTTGATATATTTTCCCCCATTAATATGATGAAGCTTTATCAATTCCATATACAGCAGTTTTAGGGGTTTTCCTCTTAATTTCCTTCTTTCTGCTGATCTGGCAATTAATATACCTCTAATGAAGGCTTTGTATGTGCACCATATTGTTTTATATGAGCTCACGGTTCCTTCATTTATTTTGAAGAATTCCCTAGTTTTTTTTTTTAGTTCTTTCATAAATTCCTGATCTTTTAGTAGTGATGTATCCAGTCTCCAATTCCTGTTCTGTTTTTTTTTTACTGTGTCATATAAAACCAAAAGATTCATTGAGTGATCCGACCAGGGGGCCAGTTCTATTTCTATTTTTTTAATCAAACTTATCGTGGCCCTATCGGAGAAAATGTGATCTATTCGAGATGACGAGGAAAATCTATTAGAGTAAAAAGTGAATTGACGGTCACTTGGGTGCATTAGTCTCCATAGATCAAAGTATTCCTTATCCTTCATTATACCTGAGAAATCTATTGCGATTTTACTTAAATTATTTAATGACGTCAACTTACATTTACCTTGTCTATCAAGCTCCGGGTCCATAACCATGTTAAAGTCACCACAGATCAGGAGGATCCCATACTCCACTTTTTTTATCTCTGCTAAAATTTTCTTTAAAAAGCTACACTGTTTTTTATTGGGAAGGTACAAATTGGCCAATGTTATTGGTCTACTTTCCACCTCACCCCTCCAGATTATATATCTCCCCATGGGATCTATTATACTGCCCTGTTCTTTAATATTGAGTCTCCTATTAAAAAGAATCGAGACTCCCTTAGACTTATTTTTAAATGTAGAGTGTATACTTTTGGAAAATATATTATTTAACAGATAGGATTCATTGCCCTTCTTAAGATGCGTCTCTTGTAAACATAAAATATCTATATTCAGCTTAATATAATTATTAAACGCGATTTTTCTTTTAGAGGGGGAGTTGAGTCCATTTACGTTATGTGACACTATTTTTAATCCCATTTAAACCACATAAATAAATCTAGCTGACTACAGCTCCCTTTTCCCTCCCATACAGCCTTTAAACCTACCGGCAGTTCATTCTGGTCTGGTACCTTACTCACACTCATTTCATTCATACCTAAACTTAAAATACCAAGGGTGGACCACACCCCTCCCACTTGGTAATACAAGGCTAAAGCCTGATGTTTGGAAATGATAGATTGGTTTCTACAACCATAGTTGGGAGAGACCCAAGGGCTACCTTTTCCTCCCCTAACAGTCCTCAGACTGGACTGGGAACGAAGAAGAGGTGGTGGGAGGAGGGGGAAGCCCCAAGCTTCTCTCCTAATGGAGAGAGAGAACAACCCAACTACTCTATTGTCAACTCTATCCTCCCCTATAGTTGATATTTTCTTATGCGTTAAGATTGAACTCCCCCCCATCCCCCCATAGTCAATATGTAGCAAATTACTGACCGCGACCAACTTTGCCAGCATACAACGTTTATTCCTTTAATATCATACCCATTTGTTCTTATAATTTCCCTTATCTACTTATCAATGTTATATTTCCCATCCATAGATATCCTTATCAAGGATCTATAGGGGTTCAAGTCTCACCCAATTTTATCCAAATTTAGGGTATTTCTCTAGTGTCCTCGCAATAGAGCATATTTCGCAAATCTTTTATATATTATCGTATTTTCAGCCCTTCTTACAGGGTCCACCCGCTATCCGACAGGGTATAGAGTCGCATATTTTAAGTTTTATTCCCCTTTACTCATAACCTCAGTTTATTCAGGTGATATTAACCTGATTCCTTTTACATTAATCTCTAAACCCAGTGAATATTTCTAAATTTAACTATATGTATCTATGTACCTCAACTATCTATTATACTAAGTGATTATAGCAAATATTATAAGGGGTATTTTGGCCCATTAAGTTTCAACTAATAGTGTCCGCACCGTGTTCGTGTTTACAAAAAAAAAAAAGTAATTTTTTTACAATGTCCTTCCCCATTGATATATTTACCATACCTAACTACCATAGCTACTGCTTCCTATTATTTAGTGGAAAATTATAATCCTACTCTATATTAGTGCTTTTTGGGTTACTCCCAGATGCTTCTAAATTCTGTGACTTTCTATGTTACTAATGCATAACTTTATATCAATTTGAATATATCTTATATCACCACTTCTTATATAAATAACTTCCTCATATACCTCCATTTAAACATGTAAATTAACATATATCATTTTAAACTACTCAGGTTATATATTTCTTAACATATATTATATATTACTTGCTATCAAAAACCGTTTGATTAAGAGTTTCCTTCTACAGGGGAAATATTTGCTCTTTAGCATTATATATCAAGACATTTTCTTTCTCTTCTGGGATTTTTGCCAAAGTTCTTTAGTGGCTGACAACTGTGGCCTATTGCTCTCCTTGCTAACAGGTGTAATATCAATACCCCATTTCTTCAATAATGCTATTCCCTCAGATGGCGAATGCACTCTATGCCACAGTAGATCTTTCTGTATCGCCAGGCCCATTGGTGTAGTCCATTTGTATTTAATTCCTCTGTGTCTTAGAGCAGCCGTACAGGCTCCATATTCTCTTCTATTTGCTAATGTCTGTGCAGACAGGTCCATAAATATTTTAATATTTTGGTATGGAGCCTCGAAATTTCCTTTTTCGTACGCTATACGCTGTATGGCCTCTTTGTAAGAGATATAATGGACTCTCATTATTACGTCTCTAGGGACTGTTTTATCCAGGTGCTTTGCCAGTGGTAATCTATGTATAGCATCTATTAAAGTTTCTTCTTTAGGGAAATTGGGTAACAGAGAGCTTAATAATTTCTCCATATATGGTTTAAGGTCTGCATCTTTTTGATTTTCTTCTATGCCCCTAATCCGGAGATTATTTTTCCTGCTACGGTCTTCTAGTTGGGCAATTTTTCCTGTCAGAGTTTTGATTTTACCTTCCAGCTCCATATTATAATTCAACATGGTTTCATTATCTTTAACTAACTTTTCACATATATTTTCCAGACTGTCCACTCTTTGTGAGACTTCCGCTGTAGCTTTAGAGTTATTTACAATTTTGTTTGTTAAATCCATAGTTAGTTTAATCTGGAAATCTTGTAGAATGTCTCTTAATTTAGAGCAGGTTAAGGCCTCTCCCTCATCCAAAGACAGGCAACTTAAATTTACTGATTGTATATTTTTTCCTGGGGATCTGTTTTCAGATATATTTGGACTCAAATCGTCCTCCGGGGTACTTGAAGTTAATTTTTTCTTCCCAGACATAAACATACTCGGAGTTTTAGTTGTATTAATTGTATTATTGCTCTTTTTTTCTTTTGGTTTCATTTTTGAGGGCATCTTAACACCTTAACACCAAAGGTAATTAGGAAAGCTGTTTTCCCCTGAAGGGGTGTTTGATGTTCCAATATATACTCAAATAGTTCCCAATACTTCTTTCCTAATACAGTGGCTTTATTCCTGCCTTTTTTTTGTGAGGGGTGGGGGTGGGGCCCTCCCTGTTTTGTCAGTCCAGATGGTATCTTTTGTTATAGCTGAATGGAGGGACAACTCTGGGAGGGATATAATCATACAACAGTGCACTCCAATACACTCCACTACCCCCCTCACAAAGTGGTTCTGTTCAGAAGACCAGAGAAATAAATATTTGACTCCATTTCATTAATCTCCAGGTTTACTAGGGCATATATGCAGTTCTCTATTTCTTATACAGAGCAGGAACTTCTCCTCCTACCCCCTTAAGCTTGTAACTGTAATAATATAAATGTCTCTGGGGTGCTCACCTTTTTTAGCTGCTGCCGTGCACGCTCGCTCGTGTGTTCCTTGCTGCGTCCCTTTAAAAACCTCCGTCGTACTGCAGGGCTTTACCATGCTTCACCATACTTCAGGGGCCTCTCTGTCCCAAACACCACAGCAGGCTCTATATACCTCACTTGCTTCTCATACCTTTGGAGCTATGCAGCAATTAGCCTGCTCCCCTGCTAGGCACAACGATTGCCCTGCTCCCTAGCTGGAACTCCAGACCCTCCACGTCTCCAGCCCAGGTCGTGGGTCGTCTCTAAGGGCCCCTCGTATGCACCGGCTGCATGCACAGGCTGAGGCAATCAAAGTCTGTTCACTCCTGTTTTCATATATCGGCTGCACTTGGCAGACTTACTGCATGGCTTTTCTGTGAGCTTTAGGAGGTAACACCCATTTATTCCATTTAAGTATTTACAGTCATGGGGGCAGGGGAACCACTAACTTTAATGTTGTCCAATTTCAGCCGCGGTCTGCTAGCGCTGTTTCAGCATAGCCTCACCGGTCTCTCCCAACTGCTCAGCTCCACTGATTCACATCAGATCTGGAGCATGCATCACTTCCTGTAACGCCCCCTCCCTCGTAAGCATTTTCTGTGCTTCCTAACTGTGTATTTTTGTACCTCGTACGTCCCTGGCAAAGTCGTACATGCCTGGCGGTGTTTTACGTGCTTTGGGGTCATGTAGTCTAATTTTTATTTTATTTTTTTCTACCATTTTTTTTCCTAGCCAATTTTCAAGTTCCGAACCTCACTGACAGATGTTGTGGCGGCCCCTATGCTGTGTGTTAGTTCTTTTATTTTTATTTTTGTATTTTTCAGAGTTTTTGTTGTTTTTGGATGTAAGAGTTTCGGTCCTTAACTTCGTATTTTTCCAACCTCGTAATTATTTTATTGTAAAATGGCGTGGTTTGTCTATGTGTTACGCGCCTTGTGAGCATTTTCCATGCTTCCTAACTGTGTATGTTTCTACGTCGTATGACCCTAGCAAACTTGTATGTGCCTGGTGGTGTTTTGCGCACTTTGGGGTCATGTAGCCTCGTTTTAATTTCTTTCGGATGTAATATTTTTTTCTCGCTTAGCCGATTTTGAAGTTCCGAAACTCCTTAAATTGGACTTTAATTGAGGTTCAAGTGAGGTTTATTTTATGTTTTTTTTTTTCATTGTTTTTTCATTGTTGTTTTTGGATGTACGCGTTTCGGCCGTTAGCTTCGTATTTTTGCGACCTTGTAATTATATTTTTTCTAAAGTCACTCGGGTCGTATTTATTTTTGTCTAAGTAGCGATTTTTTTTTCTAAGTCCAGCGGGTAGTATTTTTTTTTCTAAGTCCCGCCGCGTGTTTGATTTTTTTCAATTTACCACTTTTCTTGGTTATTTTTGACCTTTAGTGAGGCGCCATAGAGTCTCCACCTCCATCTCACTGCATCGAACGTTGGAGTCTCCACATTCGCAAATACGACCCTTGCATTGCGAAGTCCGCATTTGCGGGCATACCTGCTTCCCTCGCTTTGCGAGGGATGCAGTTCTTGCGAACTCGCTTTGCGAGCTTGAAAGGTGTGACGACGACTCGTAGTTTGACAAATATTATATGTGACTAGCGACTTGCCTGTCAAAAATGACGGGGCAATAAAAAAATGTTGAAATGCTGTTTGTCACACAATGTAGGACACTAATTTACTCATGTAATAACACTATAAATGCCATGAGGGTCAGGCAGGACCCTCATGACACAAAGTGTAAATAACTCTAACTATACCCCATTAACCCAACCCGGCGCCTATCAAATCCTAAAAGTACGCATTTAACCCTAACAGTACCTATGTAACCCTAAGTGGGCCTATTGAATCCTAACTGGGCCTATTTAATCCTCTGTAAGCCTATTTAACCTGGTCTGTTATGGGGGTCTATACAGATCCTCATAAGCCTCTATTTAACCCCATCAGTCCCATAAGGGCATATAAAGACCCTCATTACACTAAATACAAACACTACACTGCACTACCCCCCCAATAAACCATTAAATCTAAACTACCCCCCCACTACCCTAACCTATTAACAACTACATGCCTACCCCCTATTAAACCCCCACCCACTAATTACATAAAATAATAAAACCTAAGTCACAGAAAATAAAAAAGCTACATTACAGAAAATAAAAATAGCTCTATTACAAAAAGTAAAAAAAAACTACATTATAAAAAATAAAAAAATTACATTACTATAACATGAATACACACAGGAAATAAAATATAATAAACATAATATACATTCAACTCACCTTGGCACAATGTCCCATTGCTAATCCTCTTCTGCCGCGGCTGGGCCATGGACGAATCCACAAATTGGGAATGGCGCCTTCTGATTGGCTGAAATGCTGTCAATCAAATTTCAGCCAATCAGAAGGCGCCAAGGTGTAAGCCAATCAGAATGGGATACATCCCCATATCCCATTCTGATTGGCTAATGTACCTGTCAATCTTTTTTAAACCAATCAGAAGGTGCTATTCCCTTCAGCTAATCACAATGGGATACACCCCATGGGGTGATTGGCTGAAGGCATCTGCACCTTCTGTTTGACTATAGTCTGATTGACAGTGACAACAGCCAATCAGAAGACGCAGATGTCTTCAGCCAATCACCCCGTAGGGTGTATCCCATTGTGATTGGCTGAAGGGAATAGCGCCTTCTGATTGGCTGTTGCCTGTTAGGGTTTGGTTTAATGGGTTATAGTTAGGGTTAATAATGTAGTGCTTACACTTTGGGTTATGAGGGTCCTGGATGACCCTCATGGCACTTATAGTGTTATTACATGGGTTAATGTGTGTCCTATAGTGGTCTATATAAATCCCTATTGGACGGATGGCATTAATTAATGGCTTATGGGTTCTGTATTGAACCCCATAGGTGACAGGGTTAATTAAGGGATTTTGAGGGTCTGTATTGACCCCCATGAGTTACAGGGTTAATGAAGAACTTATGGGGGTCTGTATTAACCCCTGTGAGTGACAGGGTTAATTAATGCATTATGGGGGTCTGTATTGACCCCCATAAGTGACAGGGTTAATTAAGGACTTATGGGGGTCTGTATTGACCCGCATGAGTGACAGGGTTAATTCATGGATTATGGGGGGGTGTATTGACCCCCATGAGTGACAGAGTTAATTAAGGGATTATGGGGATCTGTATTGAGCCCCATGAGTGACAGGGTTAATTAAGGGCTTATGGGGGCCTCTATTGAACCCTATAAGTGACAGGGTAAATTAATGGATTATGGGGGTCTGTATTGACTACCATGAGTGACAGAGTTAATTAAGAGATTATGGAAGTCTGTATTGACCCCCATGAGTGACAGGGTTAATTAAGGGGTTATGGGGTCTGTATCGACCCCTATGAGTGACAGGGTTAATGAAGGGATTATGGGGGTCGTTATTGACCCCCATGAGTTACAGGGTTAATTAAGGGATTATGGGGTCTGTATTGAGCCCCATGAGTGACAGGGTAAATTAAGGTTTTATGGGGGTCTGTATTGACCCCCATGAGTTACAGGTTTAATTTGGAGATTATGGGGGTCTGTATTGACCCCCATGAGTGGCAGGGTTATTTAGGGGCTCATCGGGCTCTGTATAGAGCCCCATGAGTGATAGGGTTAATATTTTATTTAGGGCGGGTCCTTTATGGACCTTTACAGCCCTTTAAGGACCCGCAAGGTGGGAAATTCGAATTTTGATTCCAGCAGGATGCGGTCGCGGACCCCCATTGCGAAGGTTAATGTGGGGTTAATGTGGGGTCACTCCTGGGGTCCCAATGGGGACCCCCAGTATTGGGGGGTTCATTTTAGGTGCCAGTGGGGGTACTTACAATACCCCCTCTGCCGGCCTTAAGTGTCAGTGTGCCGCAGGCTCTTTAAGTACCTGCAGCAGGGAATTTACACTTTTTAAATGCTGTGGGGGACACGGTTGTGACCCCCACTGCAGGGGTTAATGTTGGGACATTGAAGGGGTCCCCCATGGGGACCCCCAGCATGCTCTTAATATGGGTGCAGCAAAGGGGTAAATGTGGGGTCCCAAGCTTATCTCGGATCTCTTAATGTGGGGGTTTGGCAAAGTTGTAAGTGGCTGGCATTGTTTTGCACGGTCTGGGGTCGTGGAGCCTCGTTTTAATTTTTTTCGACCAACATTCTTTTTGTTGCTTAGCTGTTTTTAGAGTGCCAAAACTGGGGAAATTGGGGTTGAATTTGATTGCAACCTCACTTCCAGATGTCCTGGCTGTCCCCCGTGCTGTGTGTGAGTGTTTTTTATTATTGTGTTTTTGTGTGTGTTTTGGGGTTTGCACGGTTTGGGCGGTTACTGTGTTGGTTTGTGACCGCGGCTCGTAATTTTGGGGAGAGGAGGAGGGGAAGAGAGACACAGGGTAAGGAGAGGAGGAGGTGAAGAGAGACACAGGGTAAGGAGAGGAAGAAGGGAAGAGAGACACAGGGGAAGGAGAGGAGGAGGGGAAGAGTGACAAAGGGTAAGGAGAGGAGGAGGGGAAGAGAGACACAGGGTAAGGAGAGGAGGAGGGGAAGAGAGACACAGGGTAAGGAGAGGAGGAGGGGAAGAGAGACACAGGATAAGGAGAGGACGAGGGGAAGAGAGACACAGGGGAGGGAGAGGAGGAGGTGAAGAGAGACACAGGGGTGGGAGAGGAGGAGGGGAAGAGAGACACAGGGTAAGGAGAGGAGGGTAAGAGACACAGGGGAGGGAGAGTATTTGTCTAAGTCCTGCGTGTTTAATTGCCTTTGGCGCTCTTCACCTAAGTGCTGTGAGTTAAAGGCTTGCCTCGCTACGTGAGGCTCGCAGGCGATGCGAATCTTAGGTGCTCATACTAAGCCTAAGTCGTACGCACTACGCAAAGCGTGACGACATCTCACATTTTGACAATTATAGTATGTGATAGGTTAATAACTGTTTGAATTTTTGTATCAATCTTTATTGATCAGTGGTAGGGATATTATGCATTTTTTTTTTATCCTTTAGAGGCTTTCCTATCTTATGCAAGGGACCCTAGGAAGCCTTGTGGCATCCAGCTAGTGGAGACTTCCAGACAGAGGGTATCCTAGGTTTTTAGCACTACAAAACCATGGAAATGCTGTTTGCCACACAATGTAAGGCTTTTGCTCCTTTGAGGACCTTCGGCGCTCATTGCGAGCCTCTCCCCTTGTATACTTAAAGTTTCCTGCATTGCAACGATCACCTTCGGCGCTCATAGTGAAGCCAGATATATAAGTACAGTGTAAAATTTAAAAAATGTTTAGAACAATAAATTAATATGAATTAATAAATTAATATACTTTACCAATTTATAATTAATATGCAGCAATTAATATCCTGAAGAGCTAACAATCTCTTTGGATTTTCCTGCATCTGAAAATGTAAAGTTGGACTGTTGATCACCTGAGGAGAAAGTGTCAGCAATGTGGCAAGTGTGCAGTGTAAATAGGCTGCGTGCGCGAGGGCAAACTGTTTGTTTAGGCGGGTAAAGCGCTATTTTAGAATCGTAATATTATTATTTGCAAATTGGTGTTGTAAAATGGCGGCTTTTTTCTATGTCTTACTTGGCTCACAAGCATTTTCCGTCTGTTGTAATGGTATATTTTGTATCTCCTACGTTCCTGGCTAACTCGTACGTGCCTGCCGGTGATTTGCGCGCTTCAGTCTCCTTTAGCCTCTTTTTCATTTTTTTCGTCCGCCATTCTTTTTCTTGCTTAGCTGATTTTAGAGTGTCGAAACTCACCAATTTTGGCTTAAATTTGTGTGCAACCTCACTCCCAGGCTTCCTGGCATTGCCCCCATGTTTTTTTATTTTATTTTATTTTTTTCTTATTTTTCGTGATTTACGATTTCCACGGTTCGGCTGTTACATTAGTAGTTTTGCAAGGTCAGTTTTTTTTGCCCCCGAGATTCCGAGTTAATTCCTGGCTAAAAAAACAAGAAGAGGGGTGGGAGAGACAAGTGCAAAGCCAAACCAATCGTGAAGTATGTACATCAAGGTTTATTATAGCAAATAATTAAAACCATTACACTCACATTCAATATGATATAAATTCACGTTATATATAGTATGTGATGTCACAGATATTGTCCTGTCGTCCTTATGTTGCTTGGTGTTTTTAATCCAGACGGCCCGATGTTTAGTGTCTCAATAGTTCAATTGTTACAGTGATACTTTTACCATTAAAGATTGAAAACAAATAATAGAAACTGTCTTAGTGCTTCAGTATCCACACACAGATTCATGTCTTCATGCAACCTCCTCAGTGCCCTTTTCCCTCCTCATTGGCTCCAAATTCCAATCATCCACCACTTCCGGAAACTGGAAAGCGGATGTGACATCACTCCCGGCATGCATTGCCCCGGAAGTGGAACGGGGGGGGGGGGGGGTTAGGAAGTGACGTCACTCTTGGCATGCATTGCACCAGAAGTGGAAAACAAAAAATAAAACAAAAAACAAAGGAACAGGAAGTGACATCACTCCTGGCATGCATTGCACTGGAAGTGGGGGGGATAGGAATTGATGTCACTCCATGAATGCATTGCACCGGAAGTGAAAGACAAAAAGGGGGGGCGGGAAGTGACATCACTCCCAAAATGCATTGCATCGGAAGTAGGGGTAGGGTGGGTCGAAGGGAACAGGAAGTGATATCACTCCCAGCATGCATTGCACCGGAAGTGGAAAAAAATACAGAGGATGCACAGACATATATAACCCAAATAAATTATAATAAATATTTTATTCTGTAACATATGTATACCATCAACATTTGAAGATAAGTAGGTCAAAAAAAGCATAATGCTATAAATATATAGCAACTATTAAACTTATGTCAAACACACTGTAATAAAAAGCATTCATAAAATAAGAGATAATCACATATAATAGTTTTCAAACTACGAAACGTCGTCACGCTTTGCGAGCTTGCGAAGCGGGCTTGCAAAGAACTGCATCCCTCGCAAAGCGTCGGCTGCAATGAGCTAAAGGCTCATTGCAGGCCGCAAATGCGGACCCTCGCAAAGCCAGGGTCCCCATTTGTGGAGGTAGAGGCTCAAAGGCGCCTCACACGCGGTTACAAACACCCACACAAGAAGCATCATTATGACCTCGCAAACCGCGCGCACCTAAAACGTCAAAACACAATAAATACCCACTAAAAGCACATAAAAAGCTTACCCACAGCAAGGGGGTGGGGGCACCCAGAACCTCTGAAAGTGAAGTTACACCTCCATTTAAGTCCAAATTCCCGAGATCAGACACACAAAAATCCCCTAAGAAAAAAAATGTCCGCCGAAAAAAACGAATACGAGGCTCAAAGCCCCAAGACTGCACGGCCACGTACAACTTAGCCAAGAAGGGATCCGAGATAAGCTCGGAAACCCGCATTAACCCCACAGGATCTGAGATAAGCTCAGAGACCTGCATTAACTCCACATTAACCATCTCAGTGGGGGTCCCGATAGCACGAGATCAGGGACCCCCGCTGCAATGAAAATTCAAAATTCCTGCGTTATACACCCTAAAATCCCACTCTGATTGGATAATGCACCTGTCAATCTTTATTTAAACCAATCACAAGGCGCAGATGCCTTCAGCCAATCACAATGGAATACACCCCCACAGGGTGATTGGCTGGAGGCATCTGCGCATTCTGATTGGTTGCACTGACAATAGCCAATCACAATGGAATACACCCCCACTTACTGATTGGCTGAAGGCATTTACGCCTTCTCATTGGTGTTGTCAATGTCAATCAGTATTACAGCCAATGGGAAGGCGCAGATGTCTTCAGCTAATCACAGAGTGGGGGTGTATCCCATTGTGATTCGCTGATAGCAATAAAGCCTTCGAATTGGTTCAAATAAAGATTGACAGGTGCGTTATGCAATCAGCGTGGGATTTTGGGGTGTATCCCTTTCTCATTTGTTCACAATTGGCGTCTTCTCATTGGCTGAATTTGATAGACAGCGTTTTCAGCCAATCAGAAGCCGCCATTGCCAATTTTATTCTGGAACACTCCGTAGGAAGCTCATTAGTGTCGGGACATCTGCAAGTGCGGATGTGTGTTGTTGTTTTTTTACATTTTTTTTAAAGAGCGCGGATCTTTCCAGGGCCCATCCGGGGCAGAAGAGGAGGAGGCCGGAGACATCGTGGGGAGGTAAGTACAATTTAGATTATGTTTATTTTACTTGGTTTTATGCTTATGTATGTGTATTAATGTTATGTTTTTTTTAACAGGGGCCGCACCGGAGAAGAATAAAAGAAGATGGACGGGACATGCTGGAAAGCTGAGTAGAATATTTAGAATGTACTGTATATTAGATAGATTGGGGGATGTACAGTACATAGATAGTATTTATTGTATGTTAGATAGATAGGGGGATGTATATTAGATAGATAGTATTGTATATTAGATAGGGGGATGTATATTAGATAGGGGTGTATTGTATTGTATTTAATTGTATTTTATTCTATTTAATTGTATTGTATTGTATGTATTGTATTGTATGTATTATATGTATTTCATTTTCAGGTGTGTAATTTTTTTTTCTGTAGTGGAGGGGGGTTGTAATATATTTTTTTATTTTCTGTTATGTTCCATTTTTTATTTTTTGTGACTTAGTTTTTCTTTTCTGTAACGTACATTTTTTATTTTTTTTTTATTTTTATTTTTTATTTTATGAAATGTAGATTTTTGATTTTTGATGACTAGTTTTTTTAATTTCTGTAATTACAGTGGTGGGGAGGGGGTTATTAGGGCGTAGGTAGTGTAATGTAGATAGGTAGTGTAGGTGTTAATAGGTTAGTGTAGAGGGTGTTTAGTTGATATTTAATGTTTTATTGGGGGGTATAGTGCAGTGTAGAGTTTATACTTAGTGTCACGATGGTCCTTGAGGACCGTCATGGCACTTATGTGGTTAATGTTGGGTTGTAACAGGCCCATAATGGTCATAATATACCCTTATGGGACTGATGGGGTAAAATAGAGGCTTATCAGGGTCCAGATAGACTCCCATAAGTGACCGGGTTAAAATGGTGTAGTGCTTACACTTTGGATCATGAGGGTCCTGGATGACCCTCATGGCACTTATAGTGTTATTACATGCGTTCATTAGTGTGTTAGAGGGGTCTGTATAGTTGAGGCACCAAGTACACTCACATTGTGTGACAAACAGCATTTCAACACTTTCTTTTTATTGACCGTCATTTTGACGGGCAAGTCGCTAGTAATAATAATAATAATTATAATGATATATGGTCTTATATAGTACATAATAGGATGTGATATTCCTACTATGCCCACAATATGGACCCTCAAAAAATATATAGTAAAAGATAAAATATAAATTACAGTACCATTATATTTCTATGCCTATTGCATTTACAACTATTAAGAGATACTTCTTAGAATCCTTACTAATTATATCTTGCCCCGAAGGGATAGTTCTTCCACATAGTAATAAATGAACCTTGCCATAGTATAATAAGTATATAGTGTCTACACCACAGTAAATCTCCACACAACCATAGCCAAAACAAGCTGCTATGGTAGGGAAATGTGTAGAGGCTCACAACTAGATGTCACAAAACATTAATGTCAAGCTGTCCTTTAAAATATACATGAAACATGACAGGTATTAGAATATAAAGAAAAAAGGGGACGCAGCAATATAAATGTCCGACTCTTACATAAATTTAATGAAGTAAAAAATTAGTGGAGAGATAAATAATAAAAGAAATAAGGGGAAAAATACATCTATAAAAGTTCTATAAATAAAATCTATATTTAAAAGTTGTGTCATTATGGGTCACAATCCTTAAGTCCATGAATGTAGTGAAGATATATTTAAAATACAATTATACTAATAACCATGTCAGTCAATGAAAGTATGAAACAGAGGGGGATGGAGTTCACAAGATCAATACATGGTCAGCAGAGCAGAGGGCACGGGCACATAAAGCAACATGCAATAATAAAAAAAAGATGGCCCAGAAAGTGGCATAAAAAATGGGTATAACTATATCTTGGTAGAGTGATAGTTCTAAATAGATGGTAAAATCTCAAGTGGAGATAAACGCTGCTAAGTCTATATCCAGGTTAAGGCCTCTCGGATTTAAAGTGCCAAGCCTATGTATCCACTTTGTTTCAAACTTCCTGAGTCTCATAACCTTATCTCCACCCCTATGTGAATTGTATATTTTCTTTGCAATCTGAATTGCAATACCATCTATAGACCCTTGATGTTCTTCTGTGATGTGTTTTGAAAATCCATTGTGGAAGTATCCTCTTCTCACATTATACAAGTGTTCCCATATCCTAGTTTTCAATGTACTTTTAGTTCATCCCACATACTGTTTGTGGCATTGGCAAGTGATAACATACACCATGAAATCAGATCATCAGTTGTCATATCAAACGATGACTGTTTACTTGTGGAAGTCATTTTCTCCTTATGTTTTTTCTTTAGTAATGGGCACGTGGTGCACCCCTTGATGTTGCACCCTATACACTCCACACCCCACAGTTATTTTAGCCAGATACATCTCTTTGTTTTTCTTTTTTCAATTCACTCGTGGCTAAGATGGTTTTCAAACTGTTGTTCCATCTATATGTTATCGTAGGGTATTCCTTCAAGCATCTACTTAGATATTCTTCATTTAACTATATGGCCCAGTGTTTCCTCGTGTATTTCTCTATTTCTTTAGATGCTGCATTGAATTGGGTCAAGAACCTGATATATATTTACTTTTACTTCCCATTCTTCTTCCATCAGTATTATTTGCTTTCTCCTTTTTGCATGTTATATGGTCTGCTTGTGTTGTAGTCTTAGCCTTCTTGAAAGCAGTCTCCACAACTTTCATAGGGTATTTTTTCTTTTTTAGTTTGTTCTCCAGATTTTCACTCCCCACAAAAAATTTGCATCTTTGGTACAATTCCATCTAATTTGAAGGAACTGGCTATACGGGAGGTTATTAACCCACTTCTTCAAGAGGCCACTCCTTGAATGCAGCAGTCCATTTGTGTCTGTTGATTTCTGAAACAATTTTGAATGGATTCCCGACTTGTGTCCCACCAAGATCACATCTAAAAAGGAGATTTCTTTCTTATGGATGTTAAACGTGTATGTCAAGTTATGTTGGTTATGATTGACATACTCTACAAAACTCCTGAGCGTCTCCTCGTCGTCACCATCCAATATCATAATGATGTCATCTATAAAGCGGTGCCAGCAGATCACTTTGCTTTCGAACGGATTACCCTTCAAGATGAATTCCTCTTCCCAATGGGACATGTAAATATTCGCAAAACTGGGTGTGCATTTTGTACCCATTTCTGTTCCCCTCGTTTGTAGATAATACTTATTTTCAAATAGAAAGTAATTCTTTCTTAGGATAAACAGCATGGCATCAGCAATAAATTCCTTTTGTGAAACATCCATGTGATCGAAGTTATCTAACACATGGCGAATTACTGATGTTCCCTTGTCTTGTGGGATCGAGGTGTGCAATGCGCTTACATCCAGTGTTACCCATCTGAAACTCGGTTTCCATTCTTTTGTTAGCAGTATACTCAATAGATGAAATGTATATTTGATGTACGACTTGGAGGATGTGGCTACAGATTGTTGTTTTTCCCGGCTAACTCGTACGTGCCTGGCCGTGATTTGCTCACTTCGGTCTCCTGTAGCCTAGTTTTTTATTTTTTTCATCTGCCAATTTTTTTCTCGCCTAGGATATTTTAGAGTGCTGAAACTCAGCAATTTTGGCTTAAATCCGCCTGCAACCTCACTCCCAGACTTCCTGGAGTTCCCACCCCCCCCCCCCCCCCCCCCCCCCCCCCGTGCTGTGTGTGAGTATTTTTTTATTTTATCTTTTGTTTCGTGAATTTTTATTTTCACGATTCGACCGTTAAAGTTGTATTTTTGCAAGGTTGTTTTTTTGACACCAAGATTCTGAGGTCGGATTTTTAATTTCTAAGTCCTGCGTTCTTCAACTGCTTGTATCCTAAGTAAGTCCTGCGTTTCTTAACTACTTGCAGGCTAAGTCCCTTGTGTTTCAGTGCCTCAACTGCTCGCCTTCGGTGCTCATTTTGCTTAAGTCCCACATGTTTCAATGCCTTAATGCGATTGCCTAAGTGCTCCGAGCTCGGAAAGGTTCTATGCTTCAACGGCCCTCCTCGCTTTGTGAGGCTCGCAAGCGTGACGACAACTCGCAGTTTGACAATTATAATATGTGACTAGCGACTTGCCCGTCAAAAAATGACGGTCAATAGAATTTTAATGCTATGAAAACTGTTTGCCACACAATATTGGTCTCTGACATTCTTAAGCTTTTTTTTTTATTATGTACCAATAAATAGAAAATTTTGAATAAAACTTTTTATTTTTGTACTTGTATGCTCATTGCAGCTGACGTTGGAGCCGCCACTTTCCGCAAATGCGGCCCCTCACTTCGCGAGGGACGCAGTTCTTGCGAGCTCACTAAAGTGAAAAAAACTTTTTATTTTTTTAACTTTCAACTTGTATGTTTTCCGTTGCGCGCGGTTTGGCCATTAAGTTCGTGTTTTTGCGAGATCGGAATGTTTCACTTAGGTTTTTTTCTGTTTAACTTACTCTGGATCAATTAATTAACAACTAATCTGCATATTGCAGATGAGAGAATATCTTAAAAGGTTGAAGTTGACAGTAAAATTAGCTGAGGCATCTGTAATTTGTTCATTAAATTAATTCATTTATCAATCTATGTTTAATTGGCATACATGAAAAAATAACGAGCTACGCTAAGGACAGAGTAAAATGTAAAACATTTTTTTAAATTTAATTAATAAGTAATTAATATAAATGAATATATGTTAATTAATTAATCAATTACGGTCATCAATTTCAAACCTCAACACCAGGCGCCTACGAGTTATAAAATATACCATTACGACGGACGAAAAATGCTTGCAAGGCAAGTAAGACATAGACAATTGCCGCCATTTTACAACACTAACTTGCAAATAACAACATTACGATTCTAAAATGGCAGTTTTCCCGCCTAAACTAGCGGCTTTGCATATTTCTAAAAAGATTGTTAGCTTTTCAGGATATTGATTGCTGGATATTAATTACAAATTGGTAAAGTCTATTTATTCATAAATTAATTATTATCAAATATATATATATATATATATATATATATAATTATGAATACATAAATGCTTAGCTCTTTCTAATACATTTAGTAATTGATGAATTAACTATTAACATACATTAATTTATTAATTAGTAATTACAAAAAAATAAACAAGCTATATTTTCCACTGCATTCATTTTTAAAAAAATATTTTACAATGCATTTTTATATCTGTATTACTGCTCATTGCCTGACAGGGATAGAACCCTCAAAGCAGTTAAATATTTAAATCAGTTTATTATGCTCTGAGACCTCCATTGGGGTGGAATGTGGCACATTAGTTAACTAATAATCTCAGTGAAGAAAAGAGAAACATTGCTCGTTATAATACATTTATTTGTTGATTAATTAATAATGAACATACATGAATTTAATAATTATTAATTAGTAATAATTACAAAAATACAAATGTATATTTTACAGTGCACTAAAAAAATGTATATTTTACACTACACTTATATATCTGTATTACTGCTCATTGGCTGACAGGGATAGGACCCTTAAAGCACTTACACATTTACATCAGTTTATTATGCTCTGACACCTGCTACATTTTATATTTTATACTGACTTTATTTATGAATTCATCGATGCTTAGGCCTTTTGCATGTATGTCAATTAAACATCATACTTTAATTGATTAATTAATTAATTGAATCCAAACATTAACAATGCTTTTCATGTCATTTTACAGTGTGCTCATCTCTGCAGCTGCCTGAACACAGAGTGTGAGCTCTGCAGCATTTCATCTGCAATTACATCAACTTTACAGGTAAATGATTTAATGATGCCCTTCTTTAGGAAAACAGGATTAAGTATTTATGCTTTGCATTGATGACCGTTATTGATTAATTAATTAACATATATTCATTTATATTAATTACTTATTAATTAAATTAAAAAAAATGTTTTACATTTTACTCTGTCCTTAGCTTAGCTCGTTATGTTTTCATTTATGCCAATTAAACATAGATTGATAAATGAATTAATTTAATGAACAAATTACAGATGCCTCAGCTAATTTTACTGTTTCATTGTACATCTCTTTAGGTTTTGCATTGATGACAATATATCTTAAAGATTTGAAGAAATAAATGGCCACAACTACAAGACCATCACAAAGTGGAAAATAACTTCATCCATTACTACTTCAGGTAAGTAAACAAAACAAAAAGTAATGTTATGATTGCTATTGTTTTCTATATAAGAAAACATTATAATTAGAACTAAATCGCCTGTATATACGATTACAGATTACAATGGCGGACAACGCAGAAACAAAGAAAGAACAGAAAACAAGAATGACAAGAGACCAGAAGCAAAGATGGAGAGTCGCACGAGACTTTGAGAAAATTAATCGAAGAAGACCAACAAAGATTTGCCAATAGAAGAAAAAATACTCAAAAAGGACAAACTGAGTATGACGGAGCTGCAAAGTAAAGAAAAATTAAAAAACATAATGTAAGTGAAACATTGCCTAATGACCAAATATTGCCTAATGACACCAATGTTGATATACATGACACCAATATTGATATACAAAGTAGTAGTGATATCTGTGTTCAGGAAGCTCAGGATAGTCCCTTTTTTACAGCACTACCAGTCGTGGGGCATTACTCAATGTGGTTTGTCAGTTTTGTGGGCTTATCATTTTTTCAAGGAAAGACCAACTGATGGAGAGTTTTTTAGTTGCTGTCAGAAAGGAAAGGTAGGACTTCCAGAAAAACACACATTTCCAGAATGCATAAAAAGTATAATGAGTGATCCAAAATTTCAAAATTTTAGCAATCTAAATAAAAAACATCAGGTCTTACAACAGTGTAATTTAATTTGCTTCAATGGTTGCTACATTAGCAGAAAATATCCCAGGACATGGTCCTTACGGTTTTAAAGTACAAGGACAAATTTACCACCGGACTTCCCATTTACACCCACAAGTAGGAGTGCAAATTTGCAGTTATTTGTCCTAGATACAATGGAAGCTGTTGAACAACGGATGATGCTTTCTGAAAATAAACAATGGTTACGCATAGTCTTTGAACAGCTGGATAACATTATGGCCAACAACCCATATAGTCAAGCATACAAAAAATTAGCAGAGGTTGAAAAAGAACAACAGGCACATGCTCAAATAAATAAATGCCAAGAGTAAATATGGTTTTGAAAAGAGATCGCCATACTGATCAAAGACGTTACAGTTTACAAACAGTAAATAAGGTTGCCATGGCCTTTAAAAATGATGATGGTAAACCACCATTTGAGCGGGATATTAGAATATATCTATACAATGAAGAGCAACCTTTTATAAACATAAATATATTAAGTAGTAATTTGGATCCAATGACATATTCCACATTCTTTCCAAATGGGGAGCCAGGATGGCAACTAAAATAACAATTGCAAAGTTATCCCAATAGCAAAGTTTGTGTTAGAAACAATATTTCTATGCTGGAATATAAAGTGGCACAAACTGCTATTCGTGATTCGTCATTTTAATCCTATTTTATGTGGGGGAAATTCACACAGCAATGGATTATTGATTCATATCTACAAGTCGAAGCAAATAATATACATTTTCCTTTTGTGGAAATGTGTGGCTTTTGTTTATACCATTGAATTTCAAAAAAGAGGACTGCCACATGCACATATACTTTTAATCCTGCAGGAAAAAGATAAATTGAATACTACATACAGAGTGGATTCAGTGATTAGTGCTGAACTACCAAAGCATTCAAGACTTTATGAGGTAACACACCGAATGATTCACGGGCCATGTGGAGATATAAATCCTAATTCACCATGTATGGAAAATAAAAAATGGACCAAAGATTTCCCAAAAGAATTTCAAACTGATAATTGTGATGGATACCCTTTATATAAAAAAAGAAAAGGACAAAGTGCTATTATTCATGGCATATATTCCACACTTGCTGATGAAGTGTACTGCACACATAAATGTGGAACTTTACACTTCTATCAAATATATAAAATATGTATATAAATAGATATATAAAGGATATGATGCAGTAACTGTTTTTGTGCGGTGCACAAAATGAACAAGAAAATCCAATTTTGCATAATGAACTTTCATGTTATTTAGATGCTCGCTACTTCAGTGCTCCAGAAGCAATGTGGCATCTTCTGAAATCTGAGATGCATGATCGGTCACATGCTGTGTATCAATTAGCTGTACATTTGCCACAAAAATTAAATTGCTTTACTGCAAGAAATTAAAGAAATGCCATAGCCAAAAATGAACATAGAGCAACAACACTTACTCCTTGGTTTCAATTAAATTGCCACGACACTGAGGCCAGACAATTTTTATACATTTAGATTCCATATCACTATGTATTTGTAAATGGTCAATGGCGACAACGAAAAAAAACATACCAATTAAAATGATTCCAAGAATTTATACCGTTAATCCAGGGTACTTTTTTTTACAGGAACCTGTATTTGCACATGGACAACTCTATGTTGTATTTTCAAGATGCAACAATCCATATGAGTTTATATTTAAAAAAAAACAAAGTCAAGGTGATTTATTAAATGATGGCCGAATTTTTACAAAAAAACATTATCTACTTAGAGGTGCTGTAAATTGAATCACTAAAAAGGATTACAATACAGCAGATGTACAAAAAAAAAAACAACGAACATAGAGAACAGTGGTTTTATTTTGAGGATGAACTTTTATGTCACTCGGACTCTTTCTAGAGGACCACGATTTCACATAGGAAACTCTGTGGGTCATTTTCAATAACTACACGAATCATAAAAAACAAGTTAAAAATAAAAAACAACAAGAATAAACAGTGGTTATATCCCATAAACAAAGTAAAAAATTATAATGTCTTGGAAGTGGTCTTTTGCCAGGATTGGCCCCACAAAAAAGTTACGTCGCATTTTATTACAATTCAAGTTTAAATGTCAGTACATGAAGTGACTGTTTGTAATGTTAAAATTGTATTTTACAATGAGTGGAAAGTTCTTTCATTGTATGTAATTAAGGGTTCATGTTAGTAGGAGGATGATCATTTGTTGGAAATTTTTTAATTTATAATTAAATAGAAAGTATCAATCCAAGGATTATCCCGATCACCAGTTAATGGGATCAGGAAGGAATTTATTTCTCCCCCCTTTGACACTATTGGCTAAGTTGCAATGTTTTTATCTGTTTGCCTTCCTCTGGATTCAATATTCAAGATCACTGCAAGTTCATAAAAATCAAGTTTAAATGTTATTACATTACGTTAATGTTTGCACTATTAAAATTGTATTTGACATGGTTTGTTTTATTTTGTACATAATTAAGGGTTCATGTCAGTAGATGGGTGATCATTTCTTGGAAAATGTAAATGTATACTTAAATAGAGAGTATTGATCCAGGGAGTAATCCAAACACCAGTTACTGGGGTCAGGAAGGAATTCATTTTTTCCCCATGAAACAATTGGATAAGTTTCACTGGGGGGTTTTCTGTTTGCCTTCCTCTGGATTCAATACCTATGTGATTTAACAGTAGTTGAACTACAGCTTGCATGTTACAAAACATTATGTAATGGTTTCCAATACTCATTCATACAAAGTTGACCCATGGCTGTATTAGCCCTGCATAGCTGACAATTTCAAATGTTAATATTGTGGATAAAGGAGGGTTTACCAGTAGTTGAACTACAAGTTGTATGTTAAAACGCATTATGTAATGGTTTACAATACTGATTCATACTAAGTTGACTCATTGTTATATTAGTCATACATACATTAAAAAGTTTAATATTGTTAAAAAAATGGTTTACAGTTGTTGAACTACAAGTTGCATGTTAAAAAATAAACACATTTACTATAATTGTTGTACTTCATCGTACATAACTGAAAGGTTAAGAGTGCCAGAGACTCACATTGAGTGGAAAACAGCATTCACAGCCTATACATTTTATTGTCCGGTCCATTTTGATGGGCAAGTCGCAAGTATGATAATAATGATCAAATATTGAGAGATCTTCCCCAATGGGGATTATCATACAATAATGATACCGTCTCTCTGTGCCATCTCATGACTGCATTTATAGCACTAGCACTGGTCCTGCAGGAACCACGACTGGGAAGATATGTGCCCAATGAGTGGAGTAGAGCTCCAGGTACAGTGTCCTGGAGACTCGCCGACCAGTTTCGCCAGATTATACTAGCTTCCTCAGGACCCTCCGTCTATTATGTTTGCATGATTTGGGTAGGTATCACTATGCATTATAGGCTAGTATTTTGTTTGATCACTTTTTTCCCTATAATGTGAAAAAAGTTTTGTTATTTTTTCCTTAGTTATATATACGATCCCTGTGTCTTCCCCCCTCTCTTCCTCTCCTGTGTCTCTTCACCTTCTCCCTCCCTTGTGTCTCTTCCCACTTCTTCCTTCCCTGTGTCTCTTCCCCCTCTCCCTCCCATGTGTCTCTTTCTCCCCTCTCCCTCCCCTGTGTCTCTTTCCCCCCTCTCCCTTCCAAGTGTCTCTTCCCCTCTCCCTCCCCTGTATTTCTCCCCCTCTCTCTCCTCTGTGTCTCTTCCTCCTATCCCTCCCCATGTCTCTTCTCCTCCTCTCCTTCCCCTGTGTCTCTTTCCCCCTCTCCCTTCTCCTGTGTCTCTTTCCCCACTCTCCCTTCCTCTGTGTTTCTGCCCCTCCCCTGTGTCTTCCTCCTCCATTTTGTCTCTTCTCCCTCCTGTGTGTCTATTTCCCCCTTTCCCTTCCCCTTTGTCTCGTCTCCTCTTTCCCTCCCTTTGTCTCTTTCCTCCTCTCCCTTCCCCTATGTATCTTCCCCCTTGTCCCTTCCCCTGTGTCTCTTTCCCCCTCCCCTGTGTCTCTTCCACCCTCCCCTGTGTTTCTACCCCCTCCCCTGTGTCTCTGATTGGAGAGGGGGGAAGTGAGAAGGAGGTTATGGGGGAAGGAGGAGGATCATAAGAGGGGCAGTAGGAAGAGGAGCATAAGGGGGGAAGGAGGGAGGACAGCATCAGTGGGGCAGGCAAGCCCTGCAATGAGCATCTACGGAGCTCAGGCCAGGGGAGATGCATCGGGCTGGGGGCTGGAGAAGAGAGAGTGGTGAGGAGAGAGAGAGTGCTGCATCCTAAAGGCCTCAGTATTAGCACTTGTGGCACTTATCTCAGTAAACAACTCTACTGCTTTTTGTAGACTAGATAGGGTAGAGAGAGGAGGCTCGATGTAAAGAAAATCATCCAAATAGTGGATGATTATTATGCACAGCTTGATGAAAATGAGGATCCATCGTAGATTCTGGGCAAAAAGATCAAAAATCTTGGGGCTACTGTTTGAAGGCATCAAATTTGGAGAGCTAAGTACAGGACCAAATTTGAGGATATGAGCTAAGGCATGGTCTATTTTGGCATATTGTAGGGAAAATTCACTAGAGGGAATGAAGGAATTAATACTGGGAGTGGAGGAGGAGCAAGGTGCAGAAAGGTCGATGACTAAGCTTTTTTTGTTGGAATACTAACGGGTCGCTTTCCTGATGGGTTGATCATCCATACGGAAACCGGTGGGGTAGTGAAGAGGCCCAACATGTAGTGGTTCTGGAGTTTGGAGGCGAGGAGCTGGTCTACCACCTCAGGTGAAAGTTAGGGCTAGTGAAGGAAAGCTGAGGTAATGTAACAACCCTGGTATGAAAACCATACTGAAAACCTGTGAGGAGAAAAGTGGTGAAGAAGGAAGATGGTGGCACAAAGCACAGATATGGAGTAGCCTGCAACCGCTGTATGTACACCCCTTGGTGTTGTTAATTATTGCATAATGGGTTAGTCCCCAAGAAATGCGCCTGGCATCCAAGGCAGTCTTTTTGAGTGCGAGGAGGTAAAGCAAGGAGGGAAGAGAGGGGTTGCTGGGTAGAGGCACGACAGAGTAGAAATTGGAGGAATACAGGGGTGACTGACAGTGGGAGTAGAGAGGGCCTTGATGCCTGGAAAATGCCTACAGAATAGTTCCTGATCTAGGACACTCCCATTGAGGGTGAAATTAAATTGGCTGTGAACGAATGTTAGTAATCGTAGAAATGATGGCCACCATATTTGTGAGGAAAATCTATAATTAATATAAAAGCATTCATCCAATTCTTAGTGTCTCACTGAGAACGCTGAACATAGAATGCTCCTGTAGATGCTGAACGAAAGCACAAACTCGGTCACAGAGAGTTTTCTATTTATTCTGGGGTCTTTGGCCCTAATGGTAACCGATACTTCACCATGCTAGAGGGTTTTGTTCTCAGCGCCTTCATTGGATGGTATTAAGGAAACTAAATTGATGTCATTGCCATCCAGGATCCAGAATGTCCATTTTCTGGTTAGTGGGAATGAAATGAGATGGTAGTACGGTAGGAGGAACCAAGTATGACTCACAAGCTGAGGATGGAGGTTGGACAGTGAGAAAATTGGCCACTGGTGGGAGCGTATTTTTGATCCTCACCATGCGGCTCTCCAGAGAGTTGATGGAGGCCGATAGCTCAGTGAACATGCTGTGTATTTGAGCGATAGGTTCGGATGGTGGAAGGTTAGCAGGTTAAGGATGCCTGTTGTACTTAAGGATTTGGTACAATTCATCTTTCCGTGCTGAAACCGGGTATGGGATTCCCCTGTCAATGAGCTGCTGGATGATATGAGGTACAGTCCATGCGGTATGAGGAAGAGCTGCTGGCCACGGATTGGGGTCTAGCTGGAGATGACCCTGCCTTGGCGTCCGATTCAGGCTTCTATGGGATGTAGCATAATGATGTGGATGCGGTTCCTATGGGGAATGTGTGAGGACATATGAAGTTCTCAGGAGTGGGCTGAGGTGTGGGCTGAGTGACCTTGGTGGCGAGGTATGGAGGAGTGGGTTGATAAAATGTGGGATGGTGGATATTAAAGGACACCTATGGGGTGTCATAAATAAAGTAGACTGGGAGAGAACAAGTGTGTCTTGGGAGCAAAGTTTGGTGGGCGAGTTAGGAGAGCGGGTGCATTGGGTGAGCGGAGAGCATAATAACAGGTTGGGAAGTGAGGTTAATTAGAATTATTGGAGTGCACGTGACCAAAAAGTTACTTTGGTGCGGATATAAAAATGTGTCTGGCAATATGACGTGAGCATGAATAAAAAAATTGGGTAACTGGGATTTTTGACCTAATAAAAACTAAGATTTGGGAGTGAAGGGAGTGTGTCAGTATGATTGTGCGTGCAAAATCATTTATTAATAATTAGAATACTGCTGCTTTAAGAGCCAACAGGAGGCGTGTATAAAAACTAGATTGTCTAGTGTTGCCTAGCAACCAGATGTATGCAGCAGTAGAAGCAGGGGGTGGGATTGCGTTGGGTAGTGCAGGGAGAGCAGGGCAATGTGAATGGAGCCTAGGTTTAGGGAGAGAGGAGCCCAAAAGGACTAGGGAGCAGGGGAGGCCACAGAGGGGAGAGGAGGCACAGGGAATTAAGGGAGGGAGGCTGCAGCACAATGGGAAATGAGGGGAGGGAAGGCGGCAGCAGCAGAGACAGGCAGAGAGCGGCCAGAGCAGGGGGACACTCACCGGAGGAACAGAGGAAGACCCTCCAGAAGGAGCAGAAGGAGACTGGTGGAGCAGGAAGCAGGACACAGGAACGCACGACAGTCCACAACCAAATGCTGGAATGCCGACAGGTAAGTGAGGGTTTAAAGGGGTATTTAAGGGCTAGGCTCCTCCCACAAATTCCAGGATCACCGGATCACCTGGACACACATATATATACCTTTTATTTCCTGTACTACTGTACGGTGGAGGCTTCTATCGCTCTTTTGCCCACCATATTATAAATGATTGTTCTGGTGAACTACCTACTCATAAAGTCCACAACACAGGCTGAGATCCCGCTCCATGCTGATGATAGCCAGTAAGCTTGAAACAGCTGTACATGGATTGGATACTCAGCCTGTGTTTATTCCAACCTTGGCTTTGCATTAAAGCTGTGTAATACAGCAGGCATAAGCTTAAAGGAAGCTATGTTTGATAATGGCTACGGAATGAAGAGCGAGGCATTTGTGGGCACATTTGTGTGTCCCGGCTCAACTTCCCAGAATGCAGTGTAATAACTGTTTTTCTCGGAACTCTGAGCTGGAAGCAGGTTTTTTGAAATGTGAACACAGATGTACTTTTTATTTACTATATATATATATATGTATTGCCCGTCAAAAAATTATGGCAATTAAATTGTAAGTGAGCTAATGCTGTTTGGTGTATAATAATGAAATAAATAATACATTAATAAATTAATATACTTTACCTATTTTGAAGCATTCTGTTGAAGAGCTGACAATCTGTTTTGATGTTGCTGCAGCATTAGTGGTGTGGAGCTGCTGTGTGAGCGTGATGAATGTGTGCAGTGTAATACTGTGCGTGCGCGAGACCAAACCGTTAGCGTAGCTGTGTACTTCCGCATTAAAATGGCGGCAAATGTGTGGTATGCGTCTGTAGCGGAATATCTGTAGGTGTTTTGTGGTGTTTTGCGAGTTTAGAGTGCTGTAGCCTAGTTTTCGTTTTGTTCGGTGGCCATTTTTTCTCTCTCTTAGAGAATTTTCTAGTGTCTAATATTTTTTATTTTGAGTTAAATGAAGGTGTAACTTCATTTTTTGAGGTCCTGTATGCTCCCTCTTGCTTTTTATGTATGTGTTGTGTGTATTTATTGTGTTTTTCATTTTTTCATGTCCGCGGGTTGCGGACGATTTTTGTGAGTCCGTAATGGGTGTTAACGTGTCTCGTATGTTGTTTGCGTTGCAACGTAAAGTTTGCGAGGGTCGCAGTTGCTGGCAAGGAGCGCCGGCGGTTATTTTGAGGGGACAGCAAATGTATACAGGCCGTACACTTACTACTTCACATTGTAGCAGAGGGGCATTTCTTCAGTGTTGTTGGAGGTTTGATCAGTGAGAGAACTGCTCTAGAAAATAAGATTCTAGGTTATTTTCATTTATTGTTTTGTGTCATTCTTTCTTGTGATACTGGCTGAAGATTCATAAAATCGGAGATCATATTGAAGCCTCCTTTGTACTGGTGTTCTGCAAAAAAAGTGTCAGAAAAACGTCCCCAAAAAGATTTTTTATATATATTATATTTCTGTATCGGAGGTACCCCCACCCTTCCCCACATTTTCTCCCCCTCCCTAGTAGAGGAGAAAGTGGAGAGCTTGCATCCTGGTGTTGTGCTATAGGCAGAGGGGCTTCATGTAGGTATGAGGTAAGGGAAGGGGAGCAAATATAGAAAGGGGTCTCGGAAGAGGGAGCAATGGGATAGGGTCTTGGGGAGAAGTGCTGTTAGACGACGCAGTTTTAGACAAGAATGTTTTTATGGGAATGGGTCTTGGGGAGTGAATTGGTACCTGACAAAGGGCAAACACAATTTTGCAACCCCATCTAAACCCTCCATTCTCTAGCTCTACCACAGGCTTTCATATTTTCTCTGGCAAGCTTCTTGCATTAGTAAATATACACTTTAGGTTGCTGTGACTCTCCATTTTTGAAGTACTTGCAACTGCATTTGATTTACTTTCCTTGAACTTACTGTTTTAAATACTAACCCTCCCCTTCTCCCCATAAATAGTAAAGGCGTCGCTTATTCTACCCAATTACTACCAACTACCTACTTTGTTTAAAAACTCATCTAGCCTTTCACAAGCTCCTCTTTCATTAAGATGCAATCCATCACTGTTATAGAGATTGTACTCAACACAAAAGTCAGCCTAGTGCTCTAAAAGCCCCAAACCCTCCTCCATGGTCTAGCACACGTCACTCGTAGTATCTCAGAGAATACTACCTTGAAAGTCTTTAACATAAGCTTTTTAGCTAGTTCTATATAATATTTTGCCTTTAGGGTACTCCATCTTCCACATACTTATATCATTGGTATCAATATGCCAAAACCACTGGGTCATTTCCAGGCCATCCTAATAATTTATCTACCCAATCCACATTACAAATAAAGATAATAATAATAACATGCCCATGTATATAAGTCCCTGTGTGTTTCAATAAAGTGCTTTATCCATCTGAAAACTATACAAGTGTCAGCTTAAAATCTGAGTGGTACGAAAGAGCTTTTTAATCACTTCAGTCCAGTTACCCTGGAATCCCCATTTACATTCCAGGGCTGTATTTCTGATCTCCAAAGTTCCTGAAGCAAGCCTCCTTGCAGGAGAAACATTAGCACCAAGAGACAGAAAGCCACAGATGAGATGATCTAGCTGGTGGGATCCATTCATTGGCTGGTTCAGCTGGTAGCTTCCCATGATAATTAAATTTTTGTGGTGCATAGGGGCCCCATGGTAATGGATTAATTTTAAGCTCCAATGGGGGAACATAGAAACTTCCATTCATCTGGTTGGAGTCTCTATAGGGGTCCATAGGGACCCACATGGAGCTTTTAGGCCCACCATCCCCAATTTATAAGTGTCTGATTGTCCTCAGGTGTTAAGGGGTCCATAGGGGATACCGAGGCACAACGGTGGAGGGATAATGAAGCCCTTACATTCATTTTGTATTAATTAGCACCAGAATCCAGATGGAAGTAGCTTCTTAATTGAGTCAGCTTTCAACAATGAAGGCTCACAATTAACACAAGATAGCAGCTCCTCAGATTTAAGCAATTTAGACTTCTTTGAAGGCTTCTTTATGCTTTTAAATGCCTTTAAGGGCCTTTTTTTTGTTTCAAACTTTAAGCATTCTGATAGACTTACGATTAAACTTCTAATATCATTCCTGGAGGCATGTGATAACAATTTGGAAAACTGTGGGGAAAGGCACCTGCTTGGCCTGTGCCTAGGGTGCCTCTGGTGTAAATCCCGTCCTTGTTAGTACTTCATGGATTACTAAATCTTAACGAAAAATGTCTCTTTAGGATTCTGTGAAGTCTACAGACCAAACACTTATGGATCCTGCTCCAGGTGTACTCCTGAGATGGGGCTCAGTTAGATGATTGCAGTAAGTGTCAAAGGTCTTTTAGGCTTTAATAGTGATATAGGGTGTATCATTATCACCTATATGTTAGATGCAATTAATTGAGTATTAAGATATGTCCACTCCAGTGGAACCAAGAAAGTCAGAGCAATATTATATTCACCAGTGTCGGTGTTCATGTGATGTGTGTAGTTGTGAAAGACTACCTTTTTTTTGCACTTTTATATTCCTCTTTCTCAATCTAGTAGACTTGTTGCAGATGCCTTCTATCAAATATCCTTACAGAGGTTTTGTTTGAATTAAATTAAAACTATACTTGTGAAAGAAATTTATTATAGCATTTATTTCTTAGTGGCTGTAGTTTTAGATGATTGACTCCATATTATGTGACTTTAGAGATTTTGATGATCACTCAATGGGTCACAATACATTCTCACCCAATATACCTTCTTCTAACTGAATGTTGGTCTATTATATCTCTGTCATTTAGTTTGCATTTCTTAATGTAAATAAAAGCTTTTTGAAATATTTAAAATACTCTCTTTTAAAGCATGGAAACAACTTATGTGCCCTCTGTCATGGGGTGTCAGTGGGCATTGTATTCTGCAAAGACTTCCAGAAATTCCCAAAAAATTACAGATGATTCACATTTCCTGTAGGCTAATGCAAAAAATAATCTCTCCACAGGCCAGACCCTTTCCATTATAACAACTTTCAAAATATTCTCTTTGCCATTGAAGAAATTAACAAAGATCCAAATATTTTACCCAATGTCACTCTGGGATATCACATATTTGATTCGTGTAAAGTTTCTCGGGAAGCTTTGAAGAGCGTGATACAGATATTAACAGGATCGAGAAGGACAGTCCCTAATTATGTCTGTGGTGGACATGGGAAGCTGGCAGGAGTTATAGGGGATGTTATAACTGACACGACTTTACCAATTGCTCAGATACTGGGTATATACGGCTACACACAGGTAGGTGACGACTTTTAATTAATCATTCATTTTAAAGTTTGGAGCATAACTGACAGAAAAAAAGTAACACAGTTATTTTTTTATATGTAAAAAAAAAAAAAGAAATGGCGGACCTTGCACCTATCCACAATACATTGTTGAAGCTGTGTGTGGGAACGCCATTTACATTTCAGGAGAGCTATAACTGCATTGAATGATGCAGGGTGTCCACTTCTGGACCAGTGAGGTTGATGGGATGTGATGTCAATTTAATTTCTTGAACTGCAATGGTCCTTTAAAATAATAATGCAATTATTCCATATAGCTTATAATAAATATCCGCTAGTTCTAATAGTTTCAGCACAAGACCATACACATGATTATTATATATATTCACAAAAATAATACACATAATTCCTACACATTGCGTGACTGTTACACTTCTATTCACTTTTATTGAAAATGCATGAGGATATTGAGTATAATCTTTTCTGAAACTGAAGCCATATTTGTATGAATTGATGATGAGAGGGGGCATAGGACTCAAAACTATTCTGATAATACAACCATTAAACAACAAAAACTGCCTGTGGTCCTTTGTGGTTGACGGCAAAAAAACAAACAAACACACTATATATAACTTTGCTAATATCTCTGTTTCACATCCTGAGTGTGACGATCCAGGGGTAGGAGCTATTACAGTGGTGGGGAAGAGGGACATCTGGGGAGAGACAGACAGAGGTGGTAGAGCGACAGAGAGTGGGCTCCTGGCAGCCGGCTTCTATACACCAAGAAGCTCTAGACATTCTTATTCATTTCCAGAAAGTCAATTTGCATAAGAATTCCACACTCAGCCTTAGATGTGGCTGCCCCCCCGAAAATATTCAACATTACTTTGTGCCAATGAGCTAATTAAAATAAACCGGTGGATTCTGTGCCAGCCAAAGTCCTAGTCATTATACAAGGAACACCGCATCAGTCTGGAGTCTTAGCTCCTGATGTCATTGAGAAGGCACATGCTGGTACTTCAGTGCTGTTTATCTTGGCTCCAGATCTTCTATTTCATTCTTCATCAATGAATCAGGAGCTTTACCCAGGATTCCTCTGTATCTTTCTAAGAGAGGTTCTGTCCTTAACATATCTGCCACCTTCTCTATAAAATGTGGCAAGATTGCAATATAACGCACTGCATTAACAAAAAATAGCACATCTGTTAGAACATCACATATATAGTTGTGAGCAAGCGGATTGTTGCTAACGCTGAGCGAAGCGAGGGCCTCAGTTGCTGGCATGGTGCGCCAAAGGCGCTCCTTGGCAGCAACCGCGGACCTCGCAAAATTTACGGACTTAGGAGAAACAAATACAGGACGCGGAACTTTGAAAAAAAAACATTACAACCTCGCAAAAATTAGGACCTTACCGCCCGAAACCTGCGCACATAAAAACATTAAAAAAACAATAAATATACAAAACAAATACATAAAAAACTTACCTACAGCAAGGGCATGGGCACCCAGGACCTCGAAAACTGAAGTTACACATCATTTTCACTTTGAAATACAAAAGTTTAGACACCCGAAAATCCCCTAAGCCACAGTAAAAATGGCTGCCAAAAAAAACGAAAAAGAGGCTACAGGACCCTAAACACGCAAAACACCACCAAACACCTATGGATTTTCCAAAAAAGACGTACGAGATCCGAAAACAAGGACGCAACCCGCGCGGCCCTAAAAACATTACAAACACAATAAATACACACAACAAACACATACAAAGATTACCCATAGCAAGGGGGGGTACCCAGGACCTCTGCAAGTGAAGTTACACCTCCATTTAAGCACAAATTACAGAGTTTAGACACCCGAAAATCACCTAAGCGAGAGAAAAAATGGCCCCCGAACAAAACGAAAACGAGGCTAAAGGACCCTAAACACGCAAAACACCACCAAACACCTACAGATTTTCCAAACAAAAAAGGACGAGATCCGAAAACAAGGATGCAAAATCAGCCACAGCCGCATACCACACATTAGGCACCATTTTACAACACTAACTTACACAATCCGGAAGTACACAGCTACCCTAACGCCATTTCCTCTCGCACGCACACTATTACACTGTACACATTCATCCCGCTTACACAGCAGCTTCACACCACTAATGCTGCAGCAACATGAAAACAGATTGCCAGCTCTTCAACACAATGCTTCCTGCATATATTACTTCACAATAGGTTAAGTATATTCATTTATTATTTTATGAATTATTCATTGGCATACAAAAAAAACACAACGCTGCTCATAGCACACAACCAACAGCCTCGCAATGAGCGCCGAACGGTTACGGGTAATGGCCTTTGATTACTTTCAATGGCTACAATTGCAAGTTACAGCCCCTCCAAGCCTTTGATCTCTCACGGCCGCTTGAGTTACGTTGGGTGAAATCGCAAATCGCTATTCAATTGCAGAGATGTTTCACGGCCACCAATGTCTTCACACCCATAAATGGCACAAATCCTATGAGTACCAGAGAAGACCTGGACACGGGTTACAGACTTGTCCGGAGCACTGTAAATGCAAATATATAATCACTACTGTATGGTAAATTACAGGGAAAGCGATGAATGACATTAGAATTAATTACACTACAATCTCAAGCCGGCAAATCGACCACAAACATTTTTATTATTTAATTTAATACACATCAGTCCACCCACATGAACTAGATCTCTGTGTTCATTCACTTTTATTGTTTTGCACATTGCTTTTTTGGGGGGTATTATTCCAGATTGGGCTTCTAAACCCGATTTGATTGACAGCTACACCCGATGTGGTATTGACGTCATGCCGACAATCTAATTTCCTATTGGCGCCATGTTAGAAGAATGTTACGGGTTTGCATCATAGACCACGATGAAGCTTCCCACCACTACATATGAAGGGAGGTTTTGCAATTTCGGAGTTCGGCCAGCAATTTGCGGGTGCTTTAAATTGAATAGCAGCGTAACGCGAGCGGCCTGAGGCCCCGCAGACATACGGCCTATTTCCTGCAAGTTGCAGGCTTCTAATTGAATCTGGCTCAATGTGTTTGCTTAGAAATGGCATAAGAAAACTTTCAACATAATGATAAACTATCTCTTCCAACAGGTTTTCTAGTAGTTATCATAGTAACATAGGGCCTCATTCAATTGCAATTTGTCCAATTGAATAGGGCTCTATATAAGCAGAGAGCATATTTTTTTTACAGAAGATTTTAGTTAGTGAAGACCTTGCTTTTGGATAGAAATCACTAACTAACAACTTCTGGAAAAAAAATAAGGTATGTGCTTATATAGAGCCCTATTCAATTGGCCAAATGGCAATTGAATGAGGCCCATAGTAATTAAGGTTGAGAAAAGACTTTCAGTCCATCAAGTTCAACCATTTAAGATCTCCTCTGATCTGCAATATGCAGATTAGTTATTAATTAATTAGTTGTTAATTAATTGTTAATTAATTATTAATCAACTATTTATTTATTTATTTTTAATTATTAGTTAAAAAAAAATCATGATGGAATAGGTTTAAGAGAATATTATAATTTGTGATATTTACTAAATTAGATTGTGTGAACTATCCAAAAAAATAGTTTTAAAATTGGAAAAGTTAATAAAAACATTTCACATATTTTGTGTAAACATTTGAGCAATTTTCAGTACACGAATTAAGAAATATCCTGGTATTTTTGGGCTGTATTGTCATACTGTGCCCACCGGGTCTCCCTAGGTCTCCTTAGACCTCCTTGGCTGAACAAACTCCTGGACAGAAATTGTTCCCAGCACACTGGGATGTGTATCAGGGAAGAAGTGAGAAAGCAAGAGCTGGATGACAGCAAAGAACATGGGGGTTCTGTAAAGGAGATGGGGATGGGCGCTAAGTTAGTTGGTACTTGGGAGGCTAGCGCAAAAACTATTTTATTTGCACTGGGGCCCTCCTTTCTTTAGCTCCACAACTCCAGATTACTGTCAGACTTATATGCAGCAGGAAATTCATCTTTTCCATTTTAGATTTTCAATTTTCTTGTGTATATTTTTATAAATAACTTTAAATAAAAGATCTTCTGAGAAGTATTAGAAAAAACAGTTCAACACAATGTTATAATTAAGTGTATAATATGTTTTTATATCAACATAAATCAGTTTTCCTTTTGATGCTGATTCTTATAGATCGCATATGGTGCAACATACCACGCCGAAATAGAAAGAAAACTTTACCCTTCATTGTTTTGGGCACTTCCAGATAACACAATAAATTTTTATGCTATTGCTAAACTCCTGGAATATTTTGCATGGACTGGGATTGGGATCCTTGTGTCTAATGAGAACAGTGGAGAGGAAGAAGTTGAGGAGCTGATTAAACAGACGACGAAACGTATGATCTGTATTGAGTACATCATCAAGATAGAGCCTACGACATCAAATTATGATGCAATTAGCAAAACAATTCATGATGCAAAGTCTACAGTAATCATTATTTGTGGAACTCTCTCATTTGAATTTATGGCGACTTTGAAGCATATGTCTACATCTCTCTATGATAAGATTCTAGTTATGCTACTTAAGTCAGCTGCAGACTTGAACTACATAATAGAGGCACACTTGAAGCTTCTTAATCCTAGTTTTTTTTTACAAGTCCCTCTAGAGAAAATCCCAGGGAGGGAAAGTATTCAAGATATTATCTGCACACCAAAGCACAGAAAAGATGAGTTAGTGGACAATCTGTGCATGAAATTATACAAATGCATATCATCAAACCCTATGAAGAATTATATTTTTAAAAACATTTTAAAACAGGTTATTAAAAACTGTACTGAAGAAGAAAAAATTCCTTTACCAACCATAGACTCATCATACCTGGTGTACAATGCTGTATATGCCATGGCTCACGCTCTGCACAACATGCATTTGTTCATTAGAAATCATTCCCCTGGAAAGAGCGTGCACCACTATAATTATAAAAACCAGGTAATTATATTATGGCATATCAATATCAGACCAGTCAGATATATAAATGATGGTAAGAAATGTAGTAAATGTACAGTGGGGGGGGAAATAATTTGATCCCCTGCTGATTTTGAACGTTTGGCCACTGACAAAGAAATGATCCGTCTATAATTTTAATGGTCGGTGTATTTTAACAGTGAGAGACAGAGTAACAAGAAGAAACAAGAAAAACGCATTTCAAAAAAGTTATAAATTGATTTGCAGGTCAGTGAGGGAAATAAGTATTCGACCCCTTCAACTTAGTACTTGGTGGCAAAACCCTTTTTGGCATTCACAGAGGTTACGACGTTTCTTGTAGTTGGCCACCAGGTTTGCACACATATCAGGAGGGATTTTGTCCCACTCCTCTTTGCAGATCCTCTCCAAGTCATTAAGGTTTCGAGGCTGATGTTTGGCAACTCGAACCTTCAGCTCCCTCCACAGATTTTCTATGGGATTAAGGGCTCTAGACTGGCTAGGCCACTCCAGGACCTTAATGTGCTTCTTATTGAGCCACTCCTTTGTTGCCTTGGCTGTGTGTTTTGGGTCATTGTCATGCTGGAATACCCATCCACAACCCATTTTCAATGACCTGACTGAGGGAAGAAAGTTCTCACCCAAGACTTGACGGTACATGGCCCCACCCATTGTCTCATTGATGCGGTGCAGTTGTCCTGTCCCTTTAGCAGAAATACACCCCCAAAGCATAATGTTTCCACCTCCATGTTTGACGATGGGGATGGTGTTCTTGGGGTTATAGGCAGCATTCTTCCTCCTCCAAACATGGCGAGTTGAGTTGATGCCAAAGAGCTTGATTTTGGTATCATCTGACCACAACACTTTCACCCAGTTCTCCTCTGAATCATTCAGATATTCATTGGCAGACTTCAGATGGGCCTGTACATGTGCTTTCTTGGGCAGGGGGCCTTGCGGGTGCTGCAGGATTTCATTCCTTCACGGCGTAGTGTGTTACCAATTGTTTTCTTGGTGACTATGGTCCCAGCTGCCTTGAGATCATTAAAAGATCCTCCTGTGTAGTTCTGGGCTGATTCCTCACCGTTCTCATGATCATTGAAACTCCACGAGGTGAGGTCTTGCATGTGTTTCTTCAATTTGCAAATAATCGCACCAACTGTTGTCACCTTCTCACCAAGCTGCTTGGCGATGGTCTTGTAGCTCATTCCAGCCTTTTGTAGGTCTACAATCTTGTCCCTGACATCCTTGGACAGCTCTTTGGCCTTGGCCATGGTGGAGAGTTTTGATAGGGGATCAAATACTTATTTCCCTCATTGACCTGCAAATCAATTTATAACTTTTTTGACATGCATTTTTCTTGTTTGTTTTTTGTTATTCTGTCTCTTACTGTTAAAATACACCGACCATTAAAGGTATAGACGGATCATTTCTATGTCAGTGGACAAACGTTCAAAATCAGCAGGGGATCAAATACTTTTTTCCCTCACTGTATATGGAAAATTGAATATAACGCTTATAATAATAAACATAAGTAAATAATATTCTATATATTTTAGGTGGTTAATTTTTTATCTGACAGTTGTTGAGCCAGATTGGTGTGAAATGTAATGAAAAGCCAGAAATGTAAAAAATATTGCACAAATAATGTGTCAATAATTAAACATAAATATTTAATCCTGTGGAAATATGTTTCTTCTTGCTTGAAGATAGATGTGTGATCTTACAGGCAACTAATTGGAACTATAACTATTTTGAATAATTAATGCATCGGATAAACTTCAACAAATGATGTTTGTGTGAAAGAGACATGGCGGATTAAAAGTAAATTGTTGCCATTTAAGATCTAACTGCATTAGGCCAATTATATAAAGTTATGAAATATTAGCTTTTTCTTTTCGTTCATCAAACAGCTTTAGGGGGTTGAAAAAAACCTTTTAGAGAAAGAATACAGATATAACCAGGATGTATACTGGAATAGCAGCACAGACGGCAATTGCTGCACAAGACATTTGCAGCCTTATTATATTGTGATTCGGCCAATTGAATAGGGCTCTACATAAGCACAGAGCATTTTTTTTTAAAGGAAGTTTTTAGTTAGTGAAGACCTTGCTTTTGGATAGAAGTTCACTAACTAAAACTAAAGTAAAAAATATGCCATGTGCTTATACAAAGCCCTATTCAATTGGCCGAATTGCAATTTAATAAGGCTGTTGGTCTGTGAGCTAGCGTTAAACACTTTGCGTATTACACCTATTTGCCTGAATTGATGTTGCATTATTATATATGGAAATGTGTCTTCTAGCATTGGTAAATAGAGTAGATTTTGTTATACTGTGATATTATTTATCATTGCATATTTAAGAAACGCTAAAGATTTGGCATATCACGTGATTAGATTTTATAAACATTTTGTATATACTTCCTTTGTATTTATATCTACCTTTCAGGCTCTATTATTTCTGGTGAATATACACAGGTGCAAATGTGACCATCTTTTGTATATACTTTCTTTTCATTTGTAACTGTCAGGCTCTAGCATGCCTGGGCCCTCATTCAATTGCAATTTGGCCAATTGAATAAGGCTCTAAAAAAGCACATAACATATTTTTTTTAAAGAAGTTTTTAATTAGTAAGCATCTATCCAAAAGCAAGGTTTTCAGTAACTAAAAACTTATTTAAAAAAATATGTTCTTATTTAGAGCCCTATTCAATTGGCCAAATCGCAATTGAATGAGGCCCCTGGTGAATATATACAAGTGTAAATACGATAATGATTGCGAAATGTAAAATATCCTCAGCCTTATTAAATTGTGATTCAGCCAATTGAATAGGGCTCTATATACGAACAGAGCATATTTTTTTTACAGAAGTTTTTAGTTAGTGACTTCTATCCAAAAGCAAGGTCTTCACTAACTAAAAACTTCTGTAAAAAAAATATGCTCTGTATGTATATATGAATTTTACTAATACTGCAAATAATGCCATGTTATGCTGAGACTATGCTTGAGTGCTACTAGTACTGCAATGAATTGGGAGTTCAAGTAATATTTCTGAGGACTCTTCAGGAGGGGTCCGTTATCACTTTATTATTATACGTGGGATTTTAACCATTACTTTTTAAATATTTTGTAAATAAATATTTTTTTATTTTAACATTCATTGCTTTCTGCATTTATTCAAGTCACTTATCCGTTGGCTTGATATATCCTGTTTTATCTGTATGCTTTCTCTAAAATATTTTTTTCTTTCATATATATATCATACTTACCAGATTATAGCTCCCTCTCATTATATTTACAGGTAGCTAAGGTACCTATCAGGAAACGTGTATAAATGTATATATATGTACCCTGGGGCTGGGATAAGCATCTCTAGTATTATCTCTTTTTTTGTTGTTTATAGCTTAAGAGGGTTATCATATTATCCTCTCTCATTCCTCCCATCCCAATATCGGCAACAAGTGGATAGTAGGTGCTATAAAAGCACTATGATAATGAAGTTCATTAACCCATGAGTAAGCCTTAAGTAGGGCGAAACGACCCGTCGGGACTACTTCTAAAAGATAAGTGCATTTACTATGGTTGTGGTATATTGAATTGAGAGGGTGTTTAAGTTTAAATTTGCATTTCGCAAACTCGTATTGGTACTTTGGCAATCACCACCTAGAATTGCATGCTGTGCATTTATGATCAAGTGGTGTGTATTACATGAAAGACACTGACAGTGTTTTTTTCATTAGCCTTCATATTCAAACTAGTTTTTCACCCACTCCAACATATCATTATTTGTTTTTTCTTTCAACATTGTTGCCCACCATATAGTATCTGCACTTATCTTTTTTCTTTTTTGTTGTTTTATACAACATTTGGTTTTAGCTATTACAAATAGGTTATAGCTTTCCAAGGATTAAGCAAATTAATTTGCCATATGAGGGAAACTATTACGACATCCAATAGGAACTTATCTAGATACATTTTTCCACTTGGATTTTCAATTATATACAATAGTTTTCATATGTATATATAGACAGTTCCACACCTTTCCATCACATATTTTGGGTGTGTAGGGAATATATTGTTTTCTATTGTATTATATCCAATTGGGACTAGATATGGTAAAGAATAATAGCTACAACTATATCCACTGAGCCAATTGAACAATTCCAGTTCTCGTTACAATTCAACCATTTACAAAAGAGTGTTAAGCACTTAGGAATTACTACATAGTGATTACCATTACATTCCTCCCATCCATCAGAGGGAATCACTGCGTGAGGTGGCTGATCATCAGGCTGTGAATTTCCATATTGCAGCTTAGAGTGCACACATCACATTTGTAGTGATGTACACGGTAGTGAGGAAGTTTCTAGGGAAAGATCTAGCACCACATGACCATGTAGACCAATAGAAAGTCTCTGCTCATAGCTTTTATATTTTATATAGCAACAACGAGATTGGAGGAGGAAGACAGGCAAACATGGCACCCCCTAGAGGGAAGCAGAGGGAAATAAACTGTACAAATGTTTATCTTATACAGCTTGGCTAATATGGCTTCAATAATGCTAGATACAACTTATACTTTAAGGGACATGACTTATTTTACCTCTAATGTATGAAGCCAGAACAGATATGGAGTGCACACATATTAGGTTTCTGAACCTTCTCAGGACTCACATTACATGTCAGATATACACGTTACTCACCCTATTACACATAGATAGGTTTATAGAGAGCAGAAATGATCCACTTTTCTTCATATGCCTATGCCAGAGGTTTCTTAGACACCAGTCCCCAGACCATCTGTAATAGCTCCTGAACTCATAGTATTGTCAAGCATCACTGAGTTACCTCACTCCAAGCCTAGAGGCCATCATTATTTATTATTTATCTTGTTTATGGCACACTGGGCTGGTGAGAGTTAAGGGAATATCTCACAAGGCCAATTTGAAGCCAATGTCTTTTAGACACTTGTTTATACTACATAGTATATGAGGAAATAGTACTTAATAATACAATTTATTCTGATATTTCTTCTCAGTTACAGCACTTTTTACAGAGAGTTTTTTTTAAGAATGCGATGAACAGGTACATTTATTTCAATATCAATGGGAATATGATGTCAGAGTATAACATACATTCTTTCGTTGCTTTTGACAATGGAAGCAGCACTTATAATCAGATTGGCTGGCTCGACAAGTTGGCTCCTGAAAATAAGCAAATTGAAATTTTGATGGATCGGATCATTTGGAGAAATAATAAGGTAAGAGCTTTTGGATGTCATGGATAATGCCACATAGCTTATATTTTCTATAATTTATTTCTCAGTGTATAACAAGTTTTATATTAGCTATAACATTTTTTAAACAATATTGTGAGGGAGAATTCTGCAAAATATGTAGTAATAATAATAATAATAATAATTATAATAATAATAATAATAATAATAATAATAATAATAATAAGGGACTCTAGAGGTGACAAAGAGACAGCAAAAAAAGAGATAGAAAGAGAGAAAAAATAACATGGGGCTAAATACAATACTATGGGGGTTTAGAAAGAGTGGTTTGCACAGTTTTAAAATAAAATTGTATCCTAAGAGATTGGCACTAAAATATTCTAAGGAGCAGTTTCAGGAATGTCCCCATGTCAGCCATTATACTAAAGACAAAAAGGACTATTTTCACTGATCATCCTGAATGTTGTGCATTGCCTCACTTAGATAATGTAGTATATTTTAACCCGGTGTGCTTTCACTGTTATGCATGGTTACTAATTGGTAAACATGGGGATACTAAAGAAAACTTGGCCACACGACAAATGCAGGTCATTAGCCATACCGACCCTCTAAGAACTTCCACAGCCTGTATTAACCCTTACAGGGCTTTTTCCTCATGCCAGATATAAAGGCTCCATAGGTTCCATTTTTCACAGGACTGGACAATAGGGATTGTTTGAGAATGATGATATCATAATAAGATGCTGGTCACTCCCTGGATTCCCAGACAACCAACTTCCCCAGTGGAGACACTGCCTCAACCACCTGGAGAGCCCATACTATACAAAAGGTCTGACCATTTGGTAGGGAGATAAGTCGACACCTTGCTGGGAAAGTAGACATCCTGGCACCCTTTACAGAAACCCTATAGACCTAAACAAGCCACATGCTGACTGGTATACGGTTGTTGAAATGTATAAGAAAAATGTATGAAAAGAAGATACAAGAAAAAAAGATTTTGTTTTATTTGGTACTCGTATGTATGATGTGTTTCAAATAGACGGAAGACTTTAGTTATTTTTACTGAGCTATAATCACTTGTATCATGAACCTCTGCTGCTATCCAATTAGATGGGAATTTAAGAAACTAATCGGATCCATCCTGAACTGGTATGCCTAAAGTGTCCAGCCTGTGAGCTACTTCTACAGTCAAGGCGGCAGCAGAGCAAGTGGACCGAAACAGAGCCCCACCACTGTGGATCTACAACAGGGCAAGATTAAATTAATCCTGATGGATGTCCAGGGAGAGAAGCGTACGGATCAAATATGCAAATATGATCCCTGGCACCCTGACACTGGAGCTACCATATGTTTCAACCGCTACAGTGAAGGCAGTAGAAGAGAAGGTTGACCCAGCAAGAGCCCCACCAAAGTAGAGCTACAATAGTGCAAGGCCAAACACATCCTGATGTCTAATCCACAACTAAAGAGACACCCCATAGGGAGATCAATGAAGGGTACAAGCCCTAGGATCCTGACACAAGAGCCAACTCCTCCCTCAAAGCCAGTAGTGGTGACAGACTTGTAGATAAAGACCACTTTCCCAGCTGCAAGATCAGGAAAAGCAGCGACAACCCTCCCATCTAGCCAAGAAGCAGAGGGCAGGATCCACGTCCCAAGTCGTTACAGGATTCACGCAGTTCCAGTCCAGAGGAGGGTCCAGTAACTTCATCTTCTACAACTAGAGTAAAAGCAGAGCGGCTGATGGCAACTGATCGTAGCCCAGGAAAAGAGTTTAAGCCGCAGCCTAGGCCGAACAGTCGTCAGGAGATTGTCCAGGCCCAGAAAATATGAAGGGTGTTGCTACTATCTCGCCAATAGAAGTGAATGATGCTGCTGATCCAGAAGGGCATGCTGTTTCACTACCCTTGCATTGGTGAATTGGTGGATAATACTCTGAGTTCACCACAGGATCTATTCTCCATCATGGATTGAGAAAGCTAATACACAGAGCATGCCTTGCACAACTAAAATGGTGAAAGATCCAAGATAATCTGTAATTGATGAGAGGGTGGGCAGCCCAACATAGACAGTGCTAAGAATGGAGATGACTACCACTGGGGTCAAGTTTTCCGATAATGTACAGGAGATCAAGATAACCAGATGCCCACTGGACATGTTTTGCACTTATTCTCCAAAGTAGTATAAGCATACACCTGATCCAGTCCAAAAGGGCAATTGTTTGCTAAGATAGTTTTAAAATGTACATTGCACAACAGTCCCAAGCTCGAAAATCAGCAGAAAAGCATTTTTTTTCTGTTACATTTACAGACAATTTTTGTAAGGTCGTGAATATAAGCCACACTTTAACTTTTCAGGGTTGAAAATCAGAAAAAAAGTGTGGCTTATATTCGGGCCAGTACTGTAGTTAAGTTCCACTTTGCCTCAATAAAGTTCATTATTCCTTTTGGATGTTAACACTGGGTAAAATCGCTTTTTAATCATTTGGTCCAGTTGAGCTACCAGGGAATCCTGCATCTATCATCCAGAACTGTATTCCTTCTCTTCACAGGCCCTGAAGCAAGCCTTCTTCCAGTGGAATTCCTTGCACCAGTAGACAGAAACAAACAAAGAAGCAGGTCTAGCCAGCCGGATGCATTTATTGGTCTATCTCGCTAGTCACCCTCCATGACAAACTGGTGGCAGCTTTGGAATTGGTCCAACCAAGGGGTTAAGCCATGAAGCAGATCCTGGAGTTGCGGTAGTAAAGGTGGCCCAGTATGATGAGTTCATCATGACCTAATCAAGAGAGCGGATCCTCAGCAGAGGATGCCTGTTTCAGTTCCATTATGGCAGAGCTGCACTCCCTCGATGAGGAGCAGGGAGTCCCCAAGGGCACAGGGGGAGCCCCAAGTGAAGACCTCTGTTATGCGGTTTCCCTGCCCTGTGCTAAGGACTTTGAGGAGGTACCACAAACAGATTGCCCTAGTGTGATGACATACCCGGACTACAAAATGGGGGTGATGAGTATAGTTAGGGTGGAATTTACTAGGGAGTTAGCCTGCTACCTTGAAATCAGCCAGTCACCACGTCACAGCCAGAACTTAGCTGGTTTTGACCCACCACCCAGGTAGTTGCCAGTAATGCCTTTCAGCTATTTGATGATTCTGGTGGGACATAAATGGCTTTCTGGTGGGCTTGTTTAGCACAAACTGTACAGCCTACTGGGTCATTGCCCACCATTTCACAGAGGACTACCATAAAGACAGGTAGAGTAGGTGCTGTTGGCCCAAATTCTAGGTTAACATTACATTAAGCAATATCAGGACCTATCCCAGGGTGTCACATACTTTTAAGGGCAGCTGGTGTAGAACTTGTGATGATGGTAGAAGGGGCACCACATCCGGACCATTAAGAATGTGGCACATGTTGTTTTTCTGCAGCAACTTTGCCAACTTTACCTTCCAGGCATGTGGATCTGATTCCAAGACTGATGATCCATCACTGCAGAAGAGGCTGATGGTCTGGTGGACAAGTGAGAGACCAGGGGAGAACTGAGAGTGCTTCCTTCCAGTGCCATTACCTAGACAAGACCACAGCTCCAACCAGAATAGCCCGAAACCACAGACCCCCCTTTCCTCCCTATTTAATCACTTATTGCCTCTTCAGTGTCTAGGATGCACTGAATCGTGTCTGATCCACCTGGGTCTGATGAGTCCTGGTAGCTGTGGGCCAGCAACCCTCTATCCCCTTAGATCAGATCTATATCAACTGGGGCACAGTCGAGGGAATGAAAGATGTGCTACTAATGACTGTGAGCCTGTGAGACTGTGTGCGCCTAATGTGTGGTATGCGGCTGTGGCTGATTTAGCGTCCTTGTTTTCGGATGTCGTCCGACTTTTTCAGAAAATCTAAAGGTGTTTGGTGGTGTTTTGCGTGTTTAAGGTCCTTTAGCCTCGTTTTCGTTTTGTTCGGCTCCCATTTTTTCTCTCGCTTAGGTGATTTTCGGGTGTCTAAACTCCGAAATTTAGACTTAAAGGTGACTTGAGGTGTAACTTCACTTGCAGAGGTCCTGCATGCCCCCCCTTGCTGTGGGTAACCTTTTTATGTGTTTGTTGTGTGTATTTATTGTGTTTCTAATGTTTTGTAGTGGCACGGGTTGCGTCCTTGTTTTCGGATCTCGTACGTCTTTTTCGTAAAATCCGTAGGTGTTTGGTGGGGTTTTGCGTCTTTAGAGTGCTGTAGCCTCGTTTTCGTTTTTTCCGGCGGCCATTTTTTCTCTCAAGGATTTTTGGGTATCTAAACTCTTTAATTTTTTTGTCAAATTGAGGTGTAAGTTCAGTTTTCGAGGTCCTGGGTGCCCCCCTTGCTGTAGGTAAGCTTTTTATGTATTTGTTGTGTGTATTTTTGGTGTTTTTCATGTTTTCATGTGCGCGGGTTTCGGACGTTTTTTGCGAGGTCGTAATGGGTCGTAACGTGTCTCGTATTTTGTTTTCATAACTCCATAAACTCCTTCGGCGCTCCATGCCAGCTACGCGAGCCTGCAATGTTAGCAACAGCCCGCATGCTCACAACTATATATGTGATTTGTATGTACTAAATGTGCCCATTTCTCCGGGAGATTGTTTCTGATACTTACAACATTGTAGTTTTATAATCAGGTATCAGATCTCACAAGCAGGAACTCAAACTATAATTATAAGAAGTTAAACTAGTGATAAGCAGTTAAACCAAAACCTAAGGGTCTCATTGTGTTAGATGATAAGGTCTGACAGGATAGCTGAGAGTCTACTGCTCACAAGACAAATTGCTTTAACTAAAACAAATATAGCTATTTCTGTAGAATATTGTGCTGTCCCAATAAGTATTTCCTAGTGGATATGCAAAAAGCTGATTTGTTACTGCCAAAAGATGAAGGTCCTATTCTTGGGATATATATATATCACCAAATTACATAATGTTCTTATACTTATTTGCCTAAGTTTGTCACCTTCTAGCTCTCTTCTAGCACACTCCAAATGGTATACAACTTTAATAAATAGTTTTATTTTGGAAAATGTGACTACAGTACACCAAGCATGACAACTAAAAAGCTATTCTGTACGACTATAGTAAGTGTCCTGTTCTGATTCATATTTCTTTTTAAGTAACTTGGACTATATATATACATATATCACCTTTATGAACTTGTTGATAGTTATTCCAACAGCAATTATTAATCCAACACAATCTGACCTAATAATAAATCATATGTATATTATATTGCTTGTTTTACCAATTTCTGATCATAGGTATTACAATCCAAATGCTCAGAAACATGTCTTCCTGGTTACAGAAAATCTAAGAGAGAAGGAAAGCCAACCTGCTGCTATCAGTGTGTCTTGTGTGCGGAGGGAGACATCTCCAATACAACTGGTACATATCTTGGTACATAGATACACAGTTATATTTATAAAGATCATGTCTGACACCATATATATTTGTATATGTATAGCTAGATCATTGCTAATGGTGATTGTTCAGATGGATGCAGATGGAGAGTAATGAGATCTGTCCATCTTATGTAGAGAAGAAAGACCTGCACCTTAATGTCTGTAACGCAACCTGGGAAGATGAACAAAGAAACATGAGAACCAAAATGAGCCCATCTAGTCTGCCCCTTCTATCTACCTAAAATATTGTAGGTGTGTATTGGGTGCTTATCACCCTTTTTGTTTCAACATATAAAGAAAAATATATACACTACGTATATTAGCATTATAAACACACACACACTAAATCTTTACGCCATAGATAATAAATATAAAAAAAAATTAAGTCCTTAATTAAAGAAAGAAATAAACCATGTTTTAATTAATTTTAAAATAAGCCCATATATTAGGTTTTATATATAGAGAACACAGAATAAAGCATCCAAGATATTAAATAATTAATTTGAATAATTATTTATAATAAAACTATTTATAGAGATTTATAAAGTGCTATTGTGTAATGTTTTGATAAAAATGTGCATTGTTTTAAACATTCTATATTATAATTAATACTCAAATGAGCTACAAAATATTTAAAGTGTTTTAAAGTGCATCTATTAAAGTGCCATTTATTAAAGTGCTAATGTTTTAAAGTGCTATAACTGACTAAAGGTATTTTAAGATACAGTATAACCACATAAACATGTGCTTATGCCTTACAAAGTGCAAATTGATAAGATGCAATAAATGTACATATCTGCATAGACACAGTGTGTGATATACAGTGATTAATTTAATCTCTTTATAAATACAAGGATTAAATCACAAAACAAATCTATACAGTATATGTGAATTTAATCTTGGTTAATCTTGTATGATAGTCTCTAAATCCTCTGATGTAAATGGACAAACAATCTATATGATATGGTGCATTACAGGTGCCACTGAATTAATATATCCATGTTTTCATAATAGTATGTCTTCAGGTTAAACAAATCACTTGATTCAACGTACTTATGGAATATATAGAAACTCTCATAACATACAGTTGGAATCCTAGGGTTCAAAATAATAGACTGCTAAAATCAACCATGAAATTGACAAGTAATAAGTACCCCTATCATTTCTTGATATAATTCCACCACCTCATATTAAACCATAGGCAGTCAATATCCTCATTGTCTGAATTAATAAGGACCCACATGGGACCTCATGACCATGTGAAGAAAATCAATGCAAACCAATAAATCCTCTAGGGGTACTTATATGATACTTGTCTAGTCATCTACAGTGCAGAGGCCCACCTGACCGGTTTCGCTGGGTATGACCAGCTTCCTCAGAGGCCAAATCTGTGTGTGGCACTCACTTGCAACTCACCGTCTATTTATTTAGCCATATTGGCACCATTTGCCAGTGTTCCATCATTGAGCATCAAAAATGACGACATTACACTAACGCAATGACGTCATCACATTACGCACAGCCCCATGTCATAGCATCATAAAGGTTAAGACAGAATTGCAGTGATCCCAATATCTTCAAGGAACAAGCAGATATCCTTAGATTAAAATGTAAACATAGAGGACACCAGAACAGGGTGCTAAAAAGTGCCTACAAATACTTTTAGCCAGTTAAAGCACTGTATAACTTAAGCACTTTAATAAATGGCACATTAATAGATGCACTTTAAAACACTTTTAAATCTTGGCTGCTTAATCCTGGTTTCTCTATATTTAAGAGAAAAAAAAATCTTACATCTTTCATAAGGTGTCAAAAAAAGTTTTAAAGAGTATTATACATTAGTCACATCTTGGCATATAAACTTAGTATGTGTTCAGCAAGTATATTAGTGAACAGCATGTCTCAAAGGGACCATGTTCTTCAACCAATAATTATACAAATTCCAATTAAGGATTATGTATATACAGTGCCTTGCAAAAGGTATTCACCCCCTTTGGCATTTTTCGTTTTTTGTTGCCTAACAACCTGGAATTAACATGGATTGTTTGAGGATTTGCATCATTTCATTTACAGAACATGCCACAACTTTGAATATGTTTTTTTTTATTGTGAAGCAAACAAAAAATAGGACAAAATAACAAAACAAATCAATGCGCATAACTATTCACCCCCCCTAAAGTCAATACTTTGTGGAGCCCCCTTTTATGGCAATCACAGGCAATCACAGCTCCAAGTCGCTTTGGATAACCCATCTTACCACTGGGATTTTTACCCATTCCTCCTTGCAAAACTGCTCCAGCTCCTTCAAGTTGGATGGTTTGCGCTTGTGAACAGCAATCTTTAAATCTGACCATAGATTTTCTATTGTATTAGGCCTGTGCTTTTACTAGGCCATTCCAACACATTTACATGTTTCCCCTTAAACCACTCAAGTGTTGCTTTAGCAGTGTGTTTGGGGTCATTTTCCTGCTGGAAGGTGAACCTCCGTCCTAGTCTCAAATAACGCACAGAGTGGTACAGGTTTTGCTGAAGAATATCCCTGTATTTAGCACCATCCATCTTTCCCTCAACTCTGACCAGTTTCCCAGTCCCGGCTGCTTAAAAACTTCCCCACAGAATGATGCTGCCACCGCCATGTTTCACTGTGGGGGTGGTGTTCTCTGGGTGATGTGATGTGTTCGGTTTGCGCCAGACATAGCGTTTTCTTTAATGGGTGAAAAGTTAAATTTTAGTCTCCTCAGACCAGAACACCTTCCTCCATACATTTTGAGAGTCTGCCACATGCCTTTTCACAAATTCAAAATGTGTCATTTTGTCTTTTGCTGAAAGTAATGGCTTTCTTCTATCCACTCTGCCATAAAGCCCAACTCTATGGAGCGTACAGCTTATTGTCGTCCTATTTACAGATACTCCAGTCTCTGTTGTGGATCTCTGCAGCTCCTCCAGGGTTACCTTAGGTCTCTGTGCTGCCTCTCTGATTAATGCCCTGCTTGCCCGGTCCGTGAGTTTTGGTGGGCGGACGTCTCTTGGCAGGTTTGCTGTTGTGCCATGTTCTTTCCATTTGGTTTGATAGATTTGATGGTGCTCCTGGAGATCGTCAAAGATTTGGATATTTTTTTATAACCTAACCCTGACTTGTACTTCTCAACAGCATTGTTCCTTACTTGTTTGGAGAGTTCCTTGGTCTTCATGGCAGTGTTTGGTTAGTGGTGCCTCTTGATTAGGTGTTGCAGCCTCTGGGGCCTTTCAAAAAAAGGTGTGTATATGTAATGACAGATCATGTGACACTTAGATTGCACACAGGTGGACATCATTTAACTAATTATGTGACTTCTGAAGGTAATTGGTTGCACCAGAGCTTTTATGGGCTTCATAACAAAGGGGGTGAATACATACGCACATGCCAATTTTCTGTTTTCTACTTCTAAGAAATAGTTTTATGTATGTATTTTTCTCATTTCACTTAACCAACTTAGACTATCGTGTTCTGATCCACCACATAAAATTCAGATTAACAAAACATTGAATTTAAGGCTGTAATGTAGCAAAATAGTTAAAAAGTCAAGGGGGTGAATACTTTTGCAAGGCACTGTACATATCTTAAATGTCCATTTTTTACCATAGTATTACTTCATTAATAGATATTTCATTAAGGATATATGGATAGTGCAACAACGGAGTGAGACCAATAGAAAACTGAGTAATGTGTTCAGGGCTACAGGTGTATTGACTTGTAGCGCAATATATAACTGGCTGATCCCATATAATTGAGTGGAGTGTCCACGTAATCAGTGATATGCAGAGACCAATGAATACAATGAATTAAGAACAATATAATCAACAAAGTATAATGTCAAATGGATAAATGAATAGCCACATGGTGACGTCAACATAGGACAGTCTCTCTTAGAGTCGGCGTAGGCTGGATGTGACAATCCTTATTATAGTTCACTTGGCGGTAGCGTGCAGCCTCTCAGGAAACATGGCACAGTCCACCGGTTTGCCGACAATGTGTGAAGATGAAAAATATATAGGGAGGGTGGAGAGAAGCGCACGCCAGCCAATAGTGCAATAAAAGCAGTTTAAGAAGCAAAACAAAGATAAAAAAGAAATGCATTCACATTTTTGAACCTCAGACATTATGAGATATATGAAGCACATGTAAGATGTTGAGTCCAAAATATAGGGATCCGAAATCTTTCAAAAGTTTCCACAATATGGAGTTTTTAAAGTTCCTTGAGGTAAATAGGATTTGTATCCCAAAATGACTTCAGAGGGACGCACAGACTATCATACACCAATGCAAGCGATATATTATCACTGGCGTGGATGATACTAGGCCCAACCACAATTATTAGCAATATGAATCCTACAGCTGTAGAACTGTGATGGTCCCCGGAAAAGAAAATATAAACAGACGCGTTTCATTCCTATTCTGGAACTTTCTCAATGGTAATAAAGAAAAAGAAAAAAATATATACAAAAAATAATTATAATGCAAGTAGCTGCACTCCTGTAATAGGTTCTAAGCATTATGCTGCATGCTCTGTGTGAGTATCTCTCTTATATATATGTATGGATAGTGTGCAGGTTTTTCTTAATGTTGTGTATATAGCATATAGAAAATGAAAAAAATATATAAAAATAATTTATAGTAGACAAACCAATAATGTGAATTTTATTGTCCTATAAATCGACAACAATAACCAAAGTAAAATAAAACTTTGTTTCTCTCTCTCTTCCTTTGTCACTAAAAAGAAAGAAGTGGGGAACAAACTGAAAAAGAATATATGTACATATATATAAGATCAAAGTGTATAATAAAGGTGTGTATATATATATATATATATATATATATATATATATATATATATATATATATAGTAAATAAAAAGTACATCTGTGTTCACATTTGAATGTCTAAAGCAAGTAAAAAAAAACCTGCTTCAAGCTCAGAGTTCCGAGAAAACAGTTATTACACTGCATTCTGGGAAGTTGAGCCGGGACACACAAATATGGCCATAAATGCCTCGCTCTTCATTCCGTAGCCATTATCAATCTATATATATATATATATATATGTATATTATTTATGTTTATATATGGTGTTGTTAAATAAAAAAATTAATACATTATTAAATAAATTATTAAAAGTTGATTGTACAAAAATAATGTGTAAAAATATGTGAATTTTAATATGTATGAATTAATTTATCATATAAGCTCCTTCAAAGAGGAGGAAACATTTTTTAATATTAAGGTGATTAGTATAAGTATTGATTTTTAATGTTGTTATATCTAGAAAAATTAAATCAATTAACCTAAAAATCTTATATATGAATTAAGAATTTTACAATCTTAATATGTTCTATAAGTGATTTATACCGTATTTTAAAATTCTAAAATAATAATATAAACCTATATACCCACATTATTTAATTTTATAAAAATGTTTTAGAACTTTAACCCATTTATAGAACATGTAAGACATAAATAGCTTAAATATAAATAGTACACTATTTTAAAAAAAAAACCTTTTAAATCCTATTACTCTTAGGTGCTAAAAGTTCAAGATGACTCTAACAATCAACTATAATAATGATTACAAGTGTGATATGCATGTTGGGACCAGGATTTATGAAAGGAAGGCATTAAAAGAAAATCCTTCATTTAAGCCATTTGGTGTTTTTGAGGTTAGAACAAAAATCCATTTACTTTCTCTTTGTAACAGCATTATATCCAAATCACCACCCCTGGGTCCTATTGATACTCGATCTACCACATAGAATTTTTTTTAATCAGGTTTATTGTTATGAAATAACTCGATTTCTAGAGACAGGTTTATCCAAATGTTTATCTACTGAGTATACGTGTTTCAAAACTCTTCTGCGTAGTTGTCGCTTAGTTTTTCCTACATATAGCCTCGAACAACTACAAACCATGAGCTGAATACAATACAAATATAAATACTTAATTTATTTTATATTTATTATCTATGGTATAAATAAGAAAGATTTAGTGTGTGTTTTTTATAATGCTAATATAGGTAGTGTATAAATGTTGATACCTAAAAGATTGGCATAATTTATCCTTAGTATAGTCTTGCATTTATGCCAAATATATTTAAATGGTGGATTAATATTAGGTCCCGGAAGTCGCAGGATAGGCAGGCTCCTTAAGATGTGATTGTCCCTGCGCCTTTCTTTCACATCTTTGCTCTATAGACAACAAATTAACAAGGTTTAAAGATAGAACAAATCTTCTGTTTTATGTTATTGCCATTGAAGATGAAATTCAATCCTAAAGCTGTTATGTATAATTTGTTGTGTAAGTAAATTTATATTAAAATAATGTTATGTGTATATTCACTGAACTTTTACTAACTACCCTATTTTAATACCTCATAATAAAAACATGTGGAAAATCAACATAATCTTCAAATAATTCTCTTGGATGATTTTTGCAATTTTTTGAGAAACAAAAGAAAGAGACTTGCCACATTCTTAGGGCCTCATTCTATTATCGGCCGTAAAATGGCCGCAAGGCTGCGATTCCTTGCAGGGGTTCTGTTACCTCGCAATTCTATTAAACGGCAGGCCGTATATCTTGCAACCGGCCGTAAGCTCAGAAATCTTTAAAGTCAAAAATAAATTCAAGACAGCACTGTAAAGCTCTGTAAATGCTAGGGATCATATTGGGGGACATGAGGATTAATAGTAACCCACTCTCAAGCTTGCACATCAGCCCAAATCCGAGTTTACATTAACTGTTTATTTTCCGGCCGCAGCGTGGCCGGGTCTGAGGTGCTCCAAGCCCTCTGGACTTTTTACATGGATATTTGACATATATATATAAAAAAAAAAAAATATTTACGGATTTGAGTATAGGGGAATGTTGTGCTATTTTTGCGAACACCTACAATCTCTTTATAGTCTCCTCAAAGTGCAGGATTGCTTTATTTGGGCTATTTTATGTGCTTAATTGGTGCTAGCGAGACCTGTTTGCTGCAAGTAAGCTGCGGCTCGCTTTTAGCCTTGCAGAGAGGGTTCCTGGAGCAATAGAATAGCAACCAGGCTTTTCTTGCGGCCGAAACTCTTGCGGCCGTTTTAGATCAAAGGCTTTCCTCCGGCGCGAGCGGTCGCAAGAGATAGCAAGGGGCCGGCCGCAAGCCTGCCGGAATCCCCGGCTGGAGGGGAATAGAATAGCCGAATAGCTTGCGGCCGGTCCTTGCGGCCCCGCAGCTCCTACGGCCGATAATAGAATGAGGCCCTTAGCATGTTAGCTCAACAGTCACTTGACCTTCTATGGCAAAATGTTATCTTCATGAGTAATCTCATGGGGTTTCAAAATTATATTTAATGACATTGTCATGCTTTTTAGTCAGTAGCCCTTCAGTGTTACAATCTTCCTTTGGAAATCCACAATGCGCATAAAATAAACTGACAAGGTTTTTTCAAGAAAATTTAAATATTATGAATAGTAAAAAGTACTCTCCAAGGGTTTTACTGCCAGTTTTGATAGCTGATTAAACACACACTACTATACTTTAAGGGGAAACTTTTATGGGAAAACATGGAAATACATTATGTCGCAACCTACAATGATGATGGAGTATAGAGGATCCTAGTCCTCTTATCTCCTGTAGGTTTTAGACCTAAGATTTGGGTGACTCAGACCAATGGACCTTCTTTGCGGATGCAAGAGCATAAGTCCCAGCTTAAGGTAGTGTGCCTGGGAAAAACCTGGCAGGGAGTCAGAAACGATCTCCTCTACCAGCATATGCCCCTGGGTCAATAATACACCTGCACACAAAGTCTTGATGAAAATTATGAACCACTTTATTTGGAAAACAACATCTTTTAAACAGGCATACATAATTACCAGGAAGGGGCTACCTTTAGTCAGCCCCTAACTGCCTCTAGCCAATCAGGCAGGGTCCCTAGGTGGGAACCATGAGACTCCTCCACAGGTCCACCCACTAGGCGGGGCCAACTAATTCATTTGGGTTCTGAATCTCCAGGGGAAAGCACCTTGGTTCTCCTGTGCCCATGCTATGAAGGCTGAGAAGCCTTCAGGCCATCCCATTTTTTCTGGCTGCCTGACTGTCTCCTCTCCAGCTGTGAGCTTCACATTGTTAGTTCTCTGCTGGACACTTAGCTAATGGGATTAACAGGCCTTTGGGAACAAAGGAGGTTTTGGCTGTATTCAATGGGCTTCCCCTCTACAATATAATAACATACTAATATAATAACACACATTCATATTTACAAATACAACACACAATGTTTCACACACAGACAACCAACACATCCCACCAGCTCCTTAACATGACATCCATTACAATGAGCCTAAACATGGAAGGGATGGGAATATGCTAAGGGATAAACTTATAATACTTTATCCCCTAGACCACAACATAACAATATATCCATAACAAGTGGGCCCCAAATCTTTTTTTCCACAGCAGGAGCCATGCACTTTGTCCAAACCCAATATGGCCACTGGCTGATTCATGACACATTACAATTAACAACAGTCTCAAACTCACAAATATGCAATTAAGAAATATTATGTTTTACTGTTATTTATGTTTAATATCGATCCCGGTACTTATGGGGTTAATACATATCATAAAACCCACATGGACTAAAACAGATGCTCTAATGCATTGTCTAGAGAGCTAGCCCGATGAGCAAATATTATTTATTGGCTCTCATTAATGCTTAGTCTCCAATTGTAGGTTAGATATATAGTTTATTATTTACTGACATCATGATGATGTTCTCGTTTTCTATTGGCTGTGTCTAAGAAGTAAATTGTGGTCTTGGTTTAATATTGTGACCTCATATAATCACACCGTCTGAAATCTTACTAACGAAGGCATGGTTTATGTATGGAGACTGAGAGCCTTAAGTTAAGGGTTAGAGGAAACAGAATACGTCTAGAAGTTTAGAGAAAAAAACACCCGCCGTCAAAATAATGTTTTAAAGTAAGTTTGTGGCTCTAATACAATAAGGCTCAGGGTATCTAAGAAATCTGTATGAACCTTAGAGAAGTATTACATTTTTACTGCGTCATTGTTGTGGTTTCTTAATCAGTTATTTCGATTTATTAGTAATTGGGTATATTCTCAATATCTTCATCTTTTTTCTTAGTCATTTAGTCCTCTGTTCCAAGGATAACGTAAGACTCCTGACTCCTCGCTACAGACATTTTTAAAAGCTAATTTTTGGAGCTACTTTATGGCTCCAGCAAAAAAGGAATCCGGTAAAATGTACTAACTCAGACCCAGGGGTTTGCCTGTAGCTCTCTAGATATAAGGTGTGCACACAGCCTGAAGGAACTAGTATCATATGGTATATTCAATTTTCTGTTATGCGTCTCTGTGCGCTGTCTCTCTCTGTGCACCCTCTCCCTCTCTCTCTGAGCCCTCCCGCTCGATCTCTCTGTGTGCCGCATCACTATCTGTGCACACTCTGTGTGTGTGTGTGTGATCTCTCTCTGCCCCTTTTCACTCTCTGAAACCCTCTGTCTATCTCTCTCTGTGCCCTCTTTCTCAGTGTGCACTTTGTCTATCTCTCTCTCTGTGTCCTCTCTCTGTGTTCTGTGTGCCCTCTGTCTCTAAATGCATGCTCTCTCTCCATCCCTCTGCCTCTCTTTTTCTCTCTCTATCCACTTTACATCTCTCTCTCACTCCCTCCCTCTCTTTCCCTCCCTCCATTCTCTTTTTCTCCCTCCCGCTCTTTTTTTCCCTTTCGCCATCTCTTTCTCTTGCTTTGTCCTTTTTTGCCACCTTATGGGTAATAGGGATACCGAACATGGACCCCTTGTACACTGTGCCTTAGGGAGTACAGCTGCACCTCACTGACGAGGCCCATAGAGGTCGAAACGCGTCTGGGGTTTGCTGTTTCTCCTGTTCAGGTAGAATTGCCTGGTATTTTGGGTCTGGATCCTTCTATAGGGTGAGACCAGACTGATATATTACAGGATATTTCTCCCTGTGAAGGGCACCGGTGACTAAAAGAGGCTTCTCTCTGAGTAGTTGACCAGACCTTTAGAAAAAACCCACTGAGGTATTTTTTGTTCTCTTTTTGTTTACTTTTTTTTGTAAGACCTTGGTGCTCCAGTGCACAGCGCACCACACAAGCGTTACACACAGATTCACAGCTATTACAGTGGATAATAGTGATTATATTACTTGAAGCAATACAAAAGGATCTTCAAGGAAACAATAGAATTATGTATATAAATGCGAGTGACAGAGAACACTTATAAACACAAATTAAATATTTAACCTAATAGATTCCAATAAAATAGATAGGACTATTTATTAGTTATTAACCTATATATTTGTAATAAAAGGTCCAAAGACCTACCAACCATTGCAAATAAAGGGAAATAATGCAAACTATACGCTGCACCAATATGTTATACCTCTTAGGGGTATAAAGGTATGTCTCGTTCTTCATGATATACCTTATCTTACCACTTTGCCTATGGTTTGCGAGACTTTCTTATGTAGAGCATTTCTTTTTTATTCTATTTGTTAATAGAGACATTAGACAGTTTGGGGAATCAGTTATTGAGTCTTCCAGGTAGGAGGATCCATTGAAGTCCCAGGTCTTTTCTTATCACTATCTCTGTTGTGTTGTATCTCATTTGTGGATTACCTGGCAAACTATTTCTTGGTTCAAGTGGATTTTGTGAAGGATTTGGCAAGTGGTGTATGAGTATGGTAGTTTGAGCAAAGCATTAACCCTGATATGAGTTTATCATTCATACTTTTTAGTTATTTAAATATTACCGTATATACAGAAATTAGTGATAAGCGCCGGGAAGCGCTTACTAGTTACATCTGAGTACAAAATACACACAGATCAGCATAGATGTCACTATATGCTTTTAATAAATAATCAATATTATATTCTAAATAAAGTTCATAAATAGAACCCTTAATGTGATGGTTAATAAAGCATTCAGTATGGTTTTCATTGATCCTCATTTGACACATTTGAAAGCTGTAGGGTAATGTTATAATCACCCAATTTGAATTACCGTATTTATCGGTGTATAACACGCACTTTTTCTCCCTGAAAATCGGGGGCAAATGATGTGTGCGTGTTATACGCCGATCCTCAACCTCCCCCTCCTCATTCTAAACCCCCCTCCTCATTCTAAACCCCCCACCCGGCACCCGGTATATGCTTATGACGTGGCGCGCATGTGACGTCACATGCGCGCCAGGTCAAGAAGGAGCGGAGGCCGGAGCAGAAGCAGGTAAGTGAGGGGAAATGGAGAGAGGGAGATATTTAGGGGGGTTAAGTTGAGGAGGGGGGTTGAGGAGGCAGGTTGAGGAGGGGGTTGAGGATGAGGAGGGAGGTTGAGGATGAGGAGGGAGGTTGAGGAGGGGGTTGAGGTTGAGGAGGGGGGTTGAGGAGGGGGTTGAGGATGGGGGGTTGAAGATGGGGGGTTGAGGATGAGGAGGGAAGTTGAGGATGAGGAGGGAGGTTGAGGAGGGGGTTGAGGAGGGGGTTGAGGATAGGGGGGTTGAGGAAGGAGGATGAGGATGGGGGGGAGCTTCTTGGTTTCCCAGATAGCAGCGATTTCTGAGTAAACTTTTGTAAAAACATATAATATCCAAGTTTCTTTGTTAAAACAGTTGCTTTTACTGTCATTTTATGTTATTTACCTTATAAGTGTTAATAATATTAATAAAAAAAGTTCTGATCTACCCTTATTTTGCTTCAAAAGTTCTTTATTTGAAATTTAAGTTTTTTTTCCTGAAATTTCCTTCTTAAAATGAGGTGCGTGTTATACGCCGGTGCGTGTTATATGCCGATAAATACGGTTGTTAATTACATCAGTAATATAATTATGTCTATTGTATGTTAGAGATCTTTTTGATATTCCCAACTAATAAATAATGCCACGTAGAAGCGAGGTGCTAAATAAAGTTTGTTAATAATGGAGTTACCTTTGATATGTTGACTTCTTTCCATGTTTTCTTACAGATAGTGACATTTGCCAGACATGCCCAGACTTTGAGTGGCCCAATGAGAAAAAAGATCAATGTCTTCCCAAGGTTATTGAATTTCTCTCTTACTCAAATGACCATGTGGCCATTCTATCTTTATTTCTTTCAGCTTTTTTTTCTTGTTTAACTTTGCTTATTTTGGGGATATTTATTTTCTACCTTGACACTCCTATTGTGAAAGCCAATAACCAGGGTCTCAGCTTTCTTCTCCTTATCTGCATCATCCTGAGTTATCTCTGTGTGTTCTTGTTCATTGGTCGCCCTGTGGATATAACCTGCCAGCTCCGTCAAGTCTGTTTTGGAATCGTTTTCTCTGTAGCTGTGAGTTCCTTATTGGCCAAGACTATCATGGTTTACATTGCTTTCAGAGCTACTAAACCTGGCAGCAACTTGAAGAAATGGGTGGGCACAAAACTGTCCAATTCCCTAGTCATTGTTTCTTTTTCCATCCAAGTTATTATTTGTATGAGTTGGTTGGTGATTTCTCCACCTTACCAGGAGATGAACTTGCACTCTGACCCTGGAAAGATTATTGTACAATGTAATGAGGGGTCTACATTTGCTTTCTATTCTGTCCTGGGGTACATGGGACTGCTGGCAGCTGTGAGTTTTGTCATAGCCTTCTATACTAGGACTTTACCGGACAGCTTTAATGAGGCCAAGTTCATCACCTTCAGCATGTTGGTGTTCTGCAGTGTTTGGACTGCGATGATCCCGGCTTATCTGAGCACCAAGGGAAAACATATGGTGGCTGTGGAGATTTTCGCCATTCTGGCTTCCAATACTGGACTTCTAGGCTGTATATTTTTGCCAAAATGTTATATTATCTTGTTTAGACCTGAAATGAACACTAAAAAGAGCTTGATTGGAAGGATTCCAAAATAATTTGAAAATATATGGTTTATTTATTGTCACTGCTAAGTAGAATTTCTACTCATGAAGAGTAGTAAAGATCATATCTTTAAAGTACCCCTGTAATGCATCAATCCTTAATAAAATTAATATTTAATATTTTTACAGTAATGCTCAATATTAAATAAATGTTCAAAGAGTAGTGTATCATATTCTAGCAACATGCTTGTCTCCACCCTGATAAGGTATTCATTAAGATGGGGGTAAGAGGTTTGACTGAGAGACGGATCTAAAGTGATCACATCTGCCGCACATCAAAGGAAACCGTTTTAACACAAAACGTCTCCAAACCAGAGGTAAATTTGTTGGTACACTTTGTATCTGAAAATATAGCAGCTACTTGCTAGACAAAATCACATTCCCATTTACCTTATAGCGGGTGGATAACAGAATCAGATGAGTCTGTGCTTTTGCAATAATATTTAATGTTGTATTTTTTACGTATTGAATATTAATTTAATTATTGACCAATTAATAATTAAAACATCTAGCTCACGTTGTTAGGACATTACAGTGGTCCTTCAATAACATATTGGATGCACAGGATGCATGTGCTTAAACTGTTATAATGCACAACGGCGCAATAAACCGTTAGTTACTGTGAAGGATGAATGAGAAATAGCAATTGTTGAAACCTTGCTTAATGACTTCACTTAATTGTTAAGTTAAAAATTAAAATAAGGAAATACAACCCCACACACAACCTAAATAATCCAACCTCTCAGATCTTAACTCACACTCCGGATTACAGCACTACACTCATACCCATAGCTGGGGTTTGCATAATGACTGTAAATGAATACATTATCTATTTATTGTCACTAGTGATGTCCCGAACAGTTCGCCGAAGAACTATTCGCGGCGGTTTTCGCATGTTCGCGTTCGCATCGAACGGCGAACACATTCGCTTTTCGGTCCGCCCCCTATTCATTCTTATTGAGGAAACTTTGACCCTGCATCTTACAGTCAGCAGACACATTCCAGCCAATCAGCAGCATACACTCCCTTCCAGGGACTTCCATCTGAAGGACAGCATACATTTTAGAATCATTCTGAAGCTACATTCGTTGAGAGAGGACATATATTCTACCTGCTGCTGATTTAATAGGGAAATAGATAGTCAGGCTGTGTATTTAGCTTTCACTACACACCTGAATGACTCATTTGATATATGCTGCAAGGACAGCAACCCAAAAAGCCCTTTTTAGGGCTAGAACATCTTTTATTTTATTATTTTTTTATAATTGCATATGCCTGCCTGCTAGCGTGTGTGTGAGGCCTATTGCATCTACTCTGCCAACTTTTGCCAGTGCACAGTGACACTCATATCTAGTGCAACCGTAGTGTACAGTGACAAAAAACAACCCGTTTTTGACTGTAATCGATTGAATATCAGTTGCCTGCCTACAGGCGTGTGTGTGAAGCCTATTGCATCTACTCTGCCAACTTTTGCCAGTGCACAGTGACACTCATATCTAGTGCAACCGTAGTGTGCAGTGACATAAAACAACCCATTTTTGACTGTAATCGATTGAATATCAGTTGCCTGCCTACAGGCGTGTGTGTGAAGCCTATTGCATCTACTCTGCCAACTTTTGCCAGTGCACAGTGACACTCATATCTAGTGCAACCGTAGTGTACAGTGACATAAAACAACACTTTTTTGACTGCAATCAATTGAATATCAGTTGCCTGCCTACAGGCGTGTGTGTGAAGTCTATTTCATCTACTCTGCCAACTTTTGCCAGTGCACAGTGACACTCATATCTGGTGCAACCGTAGTGTACAGTGACATAAAACAACCCTTTTGTGACTGTAATCGATTGAATATCAGTTGCCTGCCTACAGGCGTGTGTGTGAGGCCTATTGCATCTACTCTGCCAACTTTTGCCAGTGCACAGTGACACATATCTGGTGGCACCTTAGATTGCACGCGCAGTGCCCCAAATTTGAAGTGGGAGGACCGACCAAGCATCTTTTTCCATCTCCCTGTTCCAAAATTCCTTGCCATATACACGTCCCCTGATAGGTGACTTAACAGGTATTACACTGATAGGAATGAATAGTACAACTTAATACACCACTCCTATCTGGTGGCACATTACATTGCACGCGCAGTGCCCCAAATTCGAAGTAGGAGGTCCGACCAAGCATCTTTTCCATCTCCCTGTTCCAAAAATCCATGCCATACACACGTCCCCTAATAGTGGACGTAACAGGGATTAAACCGATAGGAATAGTATTACTTAACAGTACATACCTTATAGTAACGCAGACAGAGGCAAGGCAGAGAGAGGAGTCTGAAGAAGAGGAGTCAGAGGAGGAAGGTGGCTTTGAGGAGGTGGAAGACCAAATACAGCAGGCGTCCCAGGGGGCTTGTTGTCACCTTTCGGGGACCCTTGGTGGCTGGGTGGAGGAAGAGACCTTCAATGACATCAGTGAGGACAAGGAACAGGACATGGCTAGCTTGGTATCCAACCTTGTGCAAATGGACTGTTTGCGGTTGTTTGCGGTGCATTAAACAGGGATATTGGTCTGTTACTGTGAAGCGGGTGTAACGCTTACACTACCTGATCGATACAACATCATACCTGATGTTTTAAAGCACGTTATTCCAAACAATTTAGGAATGTTATGTGATTTATGCCCTTTATGGCTTAAAACCAGACTCTGCATCAACTATGTAATTTTCCGTGGGAGTTTTGCCATGGATCCCCCTCCGGCATGCCACAGTCCAGCTGTTAGTCCCCTTGAAACAACTTTCCCATCACTATTGTGGCCAGAAAGAATCCCTGTGGGTTTTAAAATTCGCCTGCCCATTGAAGTCTATGGCAGTTCGCCGATGTTCGTCTGTTCGCGAACATTTGATGGAATTCACGCCCTCGGTTCGCGAACCGAAAATTTGATGTTCGCGACATCACTAATTGTCACTTCTATGTAATAGTCTTGTGATTCATTTTTAAAGGAGACAGAAGAACGTGACAATAATAGGACAGACAAATGATGATTGTAAATGATCATTTACAAATGATGACAAGAATACAAATTAGGACAAAAGTGGGTTATTTATATATGTATAATTTTAATGACTTTATTGGAAACAGCGTTGATTAAAAAAAGGGAAAGGATTAAAAACAAAGACTATGACTCCTTAGATGATTGCTGCAAACCTTATTACCACTTCTTATTTCTCATTTATAAAGTGTGAATTTGGCAGCGAGGAGGTAGGCAAGCGTAGCGTGACATCATCACGCACGCTGTAACCAGGAATTGAGATTCTCCACAGTGAATGGAGACGCTGAAACACTGAGCATGGTAGTTCAGAGACAAGATAGGGCCTTAACCACGTAAAATGTATACCATTTACCAAATGATGGTGTAAGACCTGCAGAGACTTAAGAGAGAGGGTGGAAAAGATGAACAAATAACCTGGGGACGCCATATATGCATACATTTAATATATGACAATATAATCGCTCCATTAAGATAATTCAAACATCCCTGATTTAAAAAATAAATTACCAGTCTATAGTACTACTTTAGAGACTACAACCTATTTTATTACACACAGTGTATAAGTCATAGGGGGGTTTGTTTATATGAGATATAGATTTATTGGATAATAACTAGATTTCAAATTGAGTACATATTGTAATTTCAAGTTCACTGTGGTCAAAGAAATGCCCTTATAATCCTCTTTAAGCTACTTTTCACTGTCAAATTGACACTTTATAAATGAGAAATAAGAAGTGGTAATAAGGTTTGCAGCAATCATCTAAGGAGTCATAGTCTTTGTTTTTAAACTTTTCCCTTTTTTAATTGTTTTTTAATCAACGCTGTTTCCATTAAAGTCATTAAAATTATATATATATATATATATATATATATATATATATATATATATATATATATAACCCACTTTTGTCCTTATATCCAATTTTGTAGTGTTAAGCACTAATGGGACCATTTCCCTAAAGATATAACTTTCATTTTAAGAATACAAATTAGCAATAATATTAACAAACTATTTAAGGAATAGTTATGTATCAGGTAAAAGGCAAATATGGAGGGGAGGGACGGGGAGTCTAAACAAAATAGATTACTTGTAGTGAATATTCTAAAGTGAGCAATTACTCATAAAAAAAGATATACTTTCTTTTAATTCTACTTATAAAAGAGACATTAGTTAGAGTTAGAGTTAATTTTATTTTTAATATGATTCATATTCAGTAATTTATTTTTCCAAGATTTCCAGGAATATATTCTGGTAGCCAAACATAATTTTAGAAAGAATTTTGAATTAAATTTATATTAAATTGTCACTAATAAGATTAGAAATCTTCTTTTAAATAACTTCTACATTATCAATGACACCCCCATGTCATATAAAGATAATTGATTTCACCGTTTATAAAATACAGGTCAAAATAATGAAAATCTTGTTACGTGCAGGAAACAGATACCAATGTAATGACATTTAAAAGAAAAAAATAAATAAAAGAAAAAAATGTTAGATGAGAAAATAATGTTTGAAATTAATATATATATATACATGTGTGGGTATATCACATATATAGTTGTGAGCATGCGATTTGTTGCTAACGCGAAGCGAGGGCAGTGGGCGAGGGCCTCAGTTGCTGGCATGGAGCTCCGAAGGCGCTCCATGCCAGCACCTGCGACCCACGCAAACTTAACGTCGCAATGCAAACAACACAACACACCAATTACGACCCTCGCAATCTTTTACTAGCAATGCAAACAACATACAACACACGTTAACACACATTACGACCTCGCAACACTTGGACGAAACTCGGGAATATTACAAAATTCAAAACACAAACAGCACATACATAAACACAGCACATAAATAAAAAACTTACCTACAGCAAGAGGTAGCATCCAGGACCTCAAAAATGCAACTTACACCTTCATTTCACTCAAAAGAGTTTACACACTAAAAAATTTCAGAAGCGACAGAAAAAATGGCCGCCGAACAAAACGAAAACGAGGCTACACACGCAAACACCATACGAGACACGTTAGCACACATTACAACCTCGCAAAAATCGGACGCAACACGCCGACATACAAACATTTAAAACACAATAAATACACACAACACACACATAAAAAGCTTACCTACAGCAAGAGGAACCATACAGCACCTCAAAAAACCAAGTTACACCTTCATTTAAATAAAAATAAAACACTTTAGACACTAATAAAATTGCTAAGCGACAGAAAAATGGCCGACGAACAAAACGAAAACGAGGCTACAGCACTCTCAACACACAAAACACCACAACACACTCGCAAAACACCACAAGAAACTCTCAAAACACCACGAAGCACCTACGGATAATCCGCGAAGACGCATACCACTGATAACCCGCCATTTTACGCCAATGCGGAAGTACACCACTACGCTAACGGTTTCGTCTCGCGTACGCACAGTATTACACTGCACACATTCAGCACTCTTACACAGCAGCTCCACACCACTAATGTTGCAGAAACATCAAAACACATTGACAGTTCTTCAACAGAATGCTTCAAAATAGGTAAAGTATATTAATTTATTAATGTATTATATATTTCATTATTACACACCAAACACCATTAGCTCACTTACGATTTCTTTGCCGTCATTTTTTGAAGGGGAATTCGCTAGTATATATACTGTATATATACCAACCAACCCATTCAGCATATTATTTTTTCCTGATGCTCTCCAGATCTCCCCCAGAAAAAAAGAAATAAATAAAGATAGAAAAAACATTCATGTTCAAATATAAAAACCCTTTCCTTCACTTGCAGCCCAATTAAATTCCAATCCGGTAGCAGCAAAGTGACACCCACAAAGCCTACGGGCTTGAAAATCATTACAGAGCTATTAAATTCAACAATGCTGTAAGTTACAGGTTGTAGACGCAAGCCCGTAAACCCAATCAACCGAAACAATCCAAACCCGTAACCACGTATTTTGACACAGGCCTAGCAGCCAACAGAAAGTGGGGAATTGCATCTAACGCAGCAGGAAGGGGTTTTAAAGGCTGCAAAACCTGTAAATCATTAACTGTGCTGTAGATGAGCAGGTGAACACACAGGTCTAGGCGTTAGTGTGTTTGTGAGCATTGGAGAGAGTACACATAGCTATACATAGTGGTAGACCACAGCACATCTATACCCCCCATACCCCCACCTACCCATTCTTGTTTTACCACATACACATCCACATATTTATTTATCCTTATTTTCATTTCATAAATCATAGGAGGGGAGAGGACAGGAGGAGGTACATTAGTAGAGAGAGAAGAGGAAGAGAGATAAGGGAACACCGGAGGGGGAGAGTGAAGAGAGGAGAAGAATGTGGAGAGGAGGAGAGTGAAGATAGGAGGAGGGTGAGGAGAGGAGGAAAGTGAGGAGAGCTAGAGGTATGGAAAGAGGGAGAAACAGGTCAGGGAGGTCAGGTGGAGGAGAGCAGCAGGGAGGAGGCATGTGCCACAATATGTAGGCACACAAGGAGTAGGGCCAGAGGGTCAGGTGCCTGATCCCAGGGGGGAAGGTAGTGGAGATGAGGAACCGGCCCCAGGGAGAGGACAGGGAGTCCAGGAAGAAATTACAGGGCTCCCAATTATAGCCCAGAGGAGATGGACGTCCTCCTCAGGGAAATCTATGCCCTCTATTGAATCATACATGGTGGGAGAGATGTGTCGGCTAGCCAGAAGGCAGAGGCCTGGAGTCAGATTGCTTCAGCTGTTGCAGCATTAGGGGTGGCAAATAGGGACATAAGGTCTGTATAATACACCAGTGAATATCACTTATTGTAGATGGCAGCAGACCCTGAGGGTGAGGATTGAGCCAGCGGCAGTGGTGGGCCTACTAGGACAGGTAGACACGGGTGTGCCTTGAACCGTGCAGAGTGAGTATCATATCACACCACACACATTGGTGTATGAACTTGTGGGGGGTGGATGGGATGGACAAATACCCCGCAGATATCATGATGTTTGTATGTATGTATAAATAAGTGTTTACTCTGGCTGGTGTATATAATGAGCTTTACCCCCTAGAATTATTCTGGCTCCGACACCCCTGCCCACACGCATGGATAACTGACATATAATAGCACTGTAAGCTCTATGGTTATGACTGAAGATATATGGGGCATCAATAACCATTTAAATTCTGGTAGCAAACATATAATTTTCAAAATTTTATTCAATGAACTGTCTGACCAATACCTGCAGTTCAAACTGATTCTGAGTATAATTTGCTATTATATCAAGATTAATTTTAACATCTGTCACAGATTGGTCAGTCTCACACACTGCACAGCAGATCCAGCAGAGCACGTGTCTGATGCACATGCGGATGGCACACTGCACCTGCAGTACTTATATTCATATGAGCCATGATTCACAATGCTCATTATGGAGGCCGTGGTTCATCTGTGTAACATAAGCACCACAGTCAGTCACAGGTGACAATGATGTCAAGGATATGGAATCACATAGCTGTCAATTGTGTAGGGAAAGCAACTCAAACATATATGTTCTTTAATTTCCTCACCCAGGTGGACAAGGTTAACTACAGATAGACATGGGGAGGCTCCACTGGAGCTAGCAGTGGTTGAGGAAGAAGGGTAGGACATTCCAGAGGGACATGAGCTGAGCTAGTCACGTTTACCGGCATATCAGAAGTTGGAGTCACTGTTTGGGCCCTCAACAGCATCATTCAGCCATGCACAGCTGTTCCAGCCCCTTCCACCGGCCATGTCCTGGCCCCGCTATCATTACTGCTGCCACCTGTTCAAACAACATTGCAGACATGGCAGGCCACAACCACTCCTACACAATGGGCTCCCCCAACATGGCCACCCACACAATGGACTCTCCCAACATGGCTACCCCCTTAATGGTCTCTACCAACATGGCCCAACACCCCAGCCCTCCTGCCGACACCTCAGGCCTTGCTGCCGATACATCAGGCCCTGCTGCCGACACATCTGGCTCTACTGCCATCGCCTCCGGCTCTGCTGCCATTGCTTTTAACAGTGCTGCCACCTCCGGCCATAATACCGACACCTCCAGCCCCAATGCCGACATCTCCGGCACCAATGCGTCACCTCTGACCCCGATGCTGTCAACATCAGCCACAATGCCATCAACACCATCATCCCTGACATTGCGGGAAATCATGGCCCATTTCACCAGAGAGGACATGGCAATTCGGGACAGACAGCAACTCATCGAATTAGAAGAACGACAGCTCATACCTCTCGAGCCGTCGTTGCACCCAAGACGTCGGCCTCCTCAGACCTCAGACCTCACCATCATCTGAAGCTGACCCCCAGCCACCCAGTAGCACCCTATGTTCCTACACTACCAAGACGTGGAAGAGTGAGACAGGGGTTCGGACACGGGAGATGGGGCCCAGTGCTGAGCAAGAGGAGGTCTTAGGACCATCCAGGAAGTCCTCCCCTTGATCACTCCTCACTGAATACTGATTGGTATAGATGTTGACATACTATTGGCTGGATACAGAGTGTTTGCATGTCAACAATGTGAACAATTGATGTTCAATGTGGATTGAACTTGAGATGAGGTGTTGTAGTTAAACAAAATATTTTTATGAATGATATCTTGTTCTTGTCTCTGTAGGTGTTAATAGCCAAATCTCACAACGAGCAGTACAATACCATAATGTGTGTAAACACTCAACCGAGTTCCCAACAGGCATTTGATCAGTCCCATTCATCACTGCACATGGATCTGAAATGCAATATATGACTACATATCTCTTCACTAATGAACATGATTGGTGTGAGTTTGAATTATAATGAAGTGTCCTGGCTTTAGAGTTGCACGGTCCCATTAGGATCTGCTAATCCAAACCAGTAGTTATACACGAGGTTTGTTGCATTTTATCCCGTTAACAGTATGAAAGCAGATTAATGAATTTCATGTCATCCACAAAAAATGATGATTTTCTTGATCAATGTGCATGTGTTTAGGAGTAAGGTGAACAGTGTAATCTGTCTGGCCTTGGTACCACTCATATCCCAGTGAGATGTGATGTCAGCATAGCACAACTATTCCATGTAGAAAGTGATAGTACTTTTTGCAGAAAAATTATGTTCACAGTGAAGCATGCCTTGTTGTATTACACATCCTCAACATATTACGGGAAGGCTGATTGAACAGGACAGAATCAATATGGTTATTACTGCTCGTAAATGACGTTAATGTTAATTGGTTTATTGTAGTGTCCTGAGCAAAAACAATGTGCTATAATAACAGCTTATGATTGTTCTAACACACCCTCTTTATGTTTTCCAGATTCCTATCATCTATTTGAGAATCAGCAGTAATATATAGAAACACACTGTGTGTGGAATCGATTAGTATCACACGATTCATGATTTCTAGCATCTGTTTAATATAGCAGATGGAGAGCATATGGTTGCTATATGTGCATTAATGGTTATTTCTATTAAATGGAGTGTTATATGATATTACTATGTCAAATCCGATTATGGTTACTGTGGTGTCCTGACCACATGTGACCCTAGTAGATGCTATGCTTTATCCGTATGCTGTTGTCTAACAGTTAACCCTTTAGATATCCTTTGATTGCCCACAGCCTGCTGCCCTTCTGGTAAGTGCCCACACCACACCCATGATATTAATGCATAGTCTTGTTTATTTATGATTGTGAAATAAAGTATGATGATGTTATACTGTTATCACTGTTTCTGTGTGTTTGTACCATATCATGCTTTAGAATCTACAGAATCCAGATTTAATGAAGTGTCATGGTTATATATATATATATATATATATATATATATATATATGTGTTTAGAGATATACTACATTAATCTGTACCTTGCCAATATAGATGAAAGTGTCATCCAGAGGGGTGTGAAATCAGGTGTCATGTCTATATACATGCAGGGTTGTATAACTGACTAACTGATGGTGATGAGCACATCTGTTGACTTTCAGAGTAATTTAATTATTGTTAGTGAAAAAATATAGTATGAACATTAGCAAGGCCAACACAAACAACGTTGCTGATAAATAATATTTAATTTAGGAAGAAATAATAACAAATATATAATCAATGCCACACAGTAACAAATTACCACAGGTACAGTATGCATAGTATCATGTTGAAGGTGGGTAGGATACAGAGTTCCAGTCACACAGGGACATAGGAACATTGGAACAGAATGCAGGCAGTGGGGATGGCATTGCTATGGATGATCAGTTGAGGGGGATTTACAGCGTATCATCCAACATGAGGCGATATAAGTTACATCATATTATTACAGATATCAAGAGAACTATAACATTCAATAAGCAAAAAACAACAATACAAAATAAGGAGATATACTCATGGGGAGAAGATAATTGTAGGCTTGTGTGTCTAACAGACACTCCTATGCAACTGCAGAGGTATTAGTGCTCAGTAAGTAAATGTTATAACCCCAATTGGTCAGTTCTCTGGCAATGCTGATCAGCTATGAGAGCAGCCACTCCATACCTAAGTTTGGACACTCAGATGGGGTCCTGACCAGGACCATATCAGTGTGTTCTAATTTATTTGAGAGATTCATTCACAACAAACAAGGCCAATTTGAGGGAAATCCAGTTCTCTGAATGAGGATCTCTATTATCTGCTGTTGCATATGCATAACTGAAGGTTAAGGTAACCACATTAACAGTTATGTTAACCTAGAGTTACTCTTCATCATATGTACAGGGAAGATCATATCAGCACTGAAGAAGAAATCTGGAAGGAAGTATGATGCAGCCTTCACAATAGTCTAAGTAGAGGAGAGAATAACATGTCTAAATCAATAGGTCCATATAAAGCGTATGTAGCGTATGTGAGCATACATGCTGTGGATATGCAAGAAACATCATATGACATGTGTGACATGACATCTGCATTGTAGTCAGCAATTGAAGCTTTACATATATTAGCTATTCAGTAGTATGAACAATTATGGCACATGAACATACATGATGCAATGTGACAATAGCATGGTCATGGAATGTCGAAATGGTCATCATGCATTGTTCAGACTGGGAGGAACGTGACGCATCTTTTTGATCTGTAAGAAACATACTAGGAACATGTTAATATGAACATTACAAATGCTATATGAGTGCCTACTTCATCACATACCAAGATATGCTCATCTGTCAGATAATGAGGAAGGATATATCTGATTACTATTGATGTAGGAATATCACACCTATTACACATTAAGGCATCGTTGTAGAGCCACATGTGGTGTTTTAACTTGGACGTGGTCCCGAGATTATCCACAAGGTGATTGGTCATGTGGATCTTTATTATTTTGGACCACTTATGGATTATGAATGTGATGTATTCTGTTAGTTGAAAGGTAGGCCTGCATTAATGGATTTGTTATTTATGTGTTATTCATGTGTCCTTCAGCATACATGCCCATATTATTCAGCAAATAATCACTCTGTCGTTCACATTGATGTAGCAGTTGTTCTGTTGCTGTATATGTTGTTTTTCTTTGTCTATGTTGTTGAGAGATGAGTTGACACATGGCAATATGATGTTATTATTGGAGTCACAAATTATCCACTGCAATTATTTTGCTTTCAACATTGAATTAAAATATGATTATTGATCACATATTTTTTTTCTCCTGCAGTACAAATATTCTTGTTACATATCTGCAGGTATGTTCATATTTCCAGATTGATTTGAATTGTATTGATCCCTATTGGATGTGGATTTTCATGATCAGACAATGTGAACTTTAGCCACCATGTGGCTATTCATTTATCCATTTGACATTATACACACCATTATACTTTGTTGATTATATTGTTCTTAATTCATTGTATTCGTTGGTCTCTGCATATCACTGATTATGTGGACACTCCACTCAATTATATGGGATCAGCCAGTTATATATTGCGCTACAAGTCAATACACCTCTAGCCCTGAACACATTACTCAGTTTTCAATTGGTCTCACTCCGTGGTTGCACTATCCATATATCATTAATGAAATATCGATTAACAAAGTAATACTATGGTAAAAAATGGAAATTTAAGATATGTACAGTGCCTTGCAAAAGTATTCACCCCCTTGACTTTTTACCTATTTTGTTACATTACAGCCTTAAGTTCAATGTTTTGTTAATCTGAATTGTATGTGATGGATCAGAACACAATAGTCTAAGTTGGTGAAGTGAAATGAGAAAAATATAAACATAAAACTATTTTTTAGAAATAGAAAACTTGGCATGTGCGTATGTACTCACCCCTTTGTTATGAAGCCCATAAAAAGCTCTGGTGCAACCGATTACCTTCAGAAGTCACATAATTAGTGAAATGATGTCCACCTGTGTGCAATCTAAGTGTCACATGATCCGTCATTACATATACACATCTTTTTTTAAAGGCCCAAGAGGCTGCAACACCTAAGCAAGAGGCACCACTAACCAAACACTGCCATGAAGGCCAAGAAACTCTCCAAACAAGTAAGGGACAATGTTGTTGAGAAGTACAAGTCAGGGCTAAGGTCTGGGAAACTGGTCAGAGTTGAGGGAAAGATGGATGGTGCTAAATACAGGGATATTCTTGAGCAAAACCTGTTCCACTCTGTGTATGATTTGAGGCTAGGACGGAGGTTCACCTTCCAGCAGGACAATGACCCCAAACACACTGCTAAAGCAACACTTGAGTGGTTTAAGGGGAAACATGTAAATGTGTTGGAATGGCCTAGTCAAAGCCCAGACCTCAATCCAATAGAAAATCTGTGGTCAGACTTAAAGATTGCTGTTCACAAGCACAAACCATACAACTTGAAGGATCTGGAGCAGTTTTGCAAGGAGGAATGGGCAATAATCCCAGTGGTAAGATGTGGCAAGCTCATAGAGACTAATCCAAAGTGACTTGGAGCTGTGGTTGCAGGTGGCTTTACAAAGTATTGATTTTAGGGGGGTGAATAGTTATGCACATTGACTTTTTCTGTTATTTTGTCCTATTTGTTGTTCGCTTCACAATAAAAAAAAAACATCTTCAAAGTTGTGGACATGTTCTTTAAATTAAATAGTGCAAATCCTCAAACAATCCATGTTAATTCCAGATTGTAAGGCAACAAAACATGAAAAATGCCAAGGGGGTGAATACTTTTGCAAGGCACTGTATATACATTGACATTGTAGGATAAATAATCCCCTACATTTAGCAATGCTATTGATGATTTGAATTGTCAGTACTTATGATGTGAATGGGAATGTGTGCTTACTTACCTATAACTAATAGAGTGGCATGTTCTAGTGTATTCATTGTTAATCAATAATGCATCATGGGACATACATCATATCAGGGAACTCTCCTCTACTGTGGACTGTTTAATATTCTGTATGACATTGTGGATGGAGAAAAGAGTTTTAGGAGTTATGCATTATCAAGCTATATTATAGTTATTTCTTATTGGGTTTGTACTTACATGTTAATGATGCATGCACGTTGTTGTGACCCCTGCAGATTATCCATTGCAATGGGAAATAAAGGCTCTTCCTCCCCATGTAGCTGGGCCGCATCAATGTCCCCCTATATATTGTATAGTAAACAACAGGCAATGATAGTCTGACAAACCTTGTCTGGTCTAAATGGTAGAGTATCACCAGAGGAATGTAAGCATCTGAAGCGCATCTTGAGTACACCAAAGGTGCGCTCAATTACCTTCTGGCATGTTTTATGCGCCACATTATACCTCTCTACTGCCTTGGTCTGTGGATTACTCACAGGGGTCAACAACCACGGCAAGCACCCATATCCTGCATCACCTGATGTAAGCAAAATGGGAGATGTTGATATTAATAGGATGGTGTGATGTTTTTCAAAGCCTATGAACGTATACCTGATGATTAAATGATTGCTCTTTTTTTTATATATATGTTGCATACTGTTTGGGCAAGCTAACACAGGGTTATGCACAGCAATGAGCAATCATGTTATGTCTCAGGTAGTATTACTCCCTTATGGACATGTGAACATCAGAGCATATGTATATGTTATTGTATCCAGTGTTAGTAAGATATGGTTGCCTGTGATTACTTCTGTGTTCTCACCCAGTAGCCATCCGGACTGAAATTGCTCAGACTCAAACAAATCATATGTGGATGATTGACGCAGCATATGGGTGTTGTGATCACTTCCAGGGAAGGCTGCAAACACATTTTGTATGTGCATGTCCACATCACAAACAACCAGTACATTGTTCGAATGATAATGTTTGCGATTTCTGAACAGTGCTTCTGGCTCTCTAGGAGGTTTACTGCACCATTAGTGCAATTAATGGCACCAATCACATTAGGGACACCATCATTCACCTTCAAGATCACTTCCACAGTGTTAGGGTATTATTGTGGTAGCTTTCAGAACAATAGCACAGAGGAATGCACTCAGACAATTCGACAGGCTTGACTAAGAAATTCCTCCGGCTATGCTCAGGGTGTTCTGGAAGCTACCAGAAGCAAGGAGGTGTATTGCGGCTAACATCCATGTCAGCCCTGGGATGGCTCTATTGGTCCGTGTGCATGACCAAGCTTCCCAGACACTTGTTATGAGACTTATCACGCATTCCAGGTCATGATAGCTCTGCTCCATTTATAGATCACACTCACTGTTTGATGCAGGGTAAACAAATTATGTTAGTGACGACGGAATCAGATTACATATTGATTGATTTAGGATGTTTCTGATTGCATTGCTATAGGTAATGTTTTGATGTTTGTTTTGCTTTAGTGGCAGGCCTCAACATGGCCTTAAATCTTTACATGAATTTTTTGATTTGGGCACCTGGGTTTTCATGGTTATAGATTCTATCTGGCCTATCTGAGGAGTCTGGAGGAAAGGTTCATGAACCACTGGTAGATGATATTTATATGATAAATGTCACTTGAGAATAGGGGAATTAGGGACATAATGTTTTATTTTGACACTAATGTGGCAATGGGAATGTTGAGCATGACAATCTGATGAACTTCCCTGCTTTTGTATTGTTTAAAAGTGATTTACTGTCTTTTTAAGGGTTACTGGGGCACTCTTACATTCCTGTAAGAACCCTTTGCTGGTCCTATTTATATTTCACAGTCCACATTAGTGCCTCTGTGAGTGAGAAAGGGTTAATATGGCATCACTTTCACATTTTTGTGTTGCAATTTAATCAGGTAGTGTGCCATTAATTGCTTTATGCATGTTAGAGAATGACTTTTCATATTGGCATCTGCATGATCATTCCAACAGCTGATGAAATTAAATATTTTTTTAATGCATTTTTTTTATTGGGGGATTATTGTGCAAGTAATTGTAATGCCTTTCCATGCTTTCCCCATATTTAAAAATCCACTGGTGTGTTTATACACCCAGGACCTCTGAAAGTGAAGTTACACCTCTATTTAAGTACAAATTCCCGAGTTCACACACACGAAAATCCCCTAAGCGAGAGAAAAAATGGCCGCCAAAAAACATGAAAACGAGGCTCAAAGACCCAGGACCGCTCAGCCACCTACAACTTACCCAAGAAGGGATCCAAGATAAGCTCGGAAACCTAGATTAACCGCAGGGGATCTGAGATAAGCTCCGAGCCCTGCATTAACCCCACATTAACCATCGCAGTGGGGGTCCCAATTGTACGCGATCGGGGACCCTCGCTGCAATCAAAATTCTAAATTCCCAAGTTACAGGTCCTTAAAGGACCGTAAATGTCCTTAAAGGACCCGTTGGAAAAGAAAAAAACCTCAACACTGTCAACCTGTCAATCACGGGGGTCAATGCGTACCCCCATAAAACTCTCATTAACCCTGTCACTCATGGGGGCCAATAGAGACCCCCATAAGCCCTTCATTAAGCCTGTCATTCATGGGGGTCAATACAGACCCCCATAAGCCCTTCATTAACCCTGTCACTCATAGAGTCAATACAGACCCCCATAAGCCTCTATTTAACCCCATCAGTCCCATAAAGGTATATTAACACCATTATAGGCCTGTTACAACACTACATTAACCAAATAAGCGCCATGATGGTCCTCAAGGACCATCATGACACTAAGTATAAACACTATACTGCACTAGACCCCCCCAATAAAACATTAAATATCAACTAAACACCCTCTACACTAACCTATTAACATCTACACTACCTACCCCCTATTAACCCCCACCACTCTAATTACACAAAATAAAAAAGCCTAAAGTCACACAAAAAAATCTACATTTTATGAAATAAAAAACCTAACTCACAAAAAAAAATAAACTACATTACACAAAATAAAAAACCTAAGTCACAAAAAATAAAAAAAGGAACATTACAGGAAAAAAAATAAGCATTACAACCCCCCCTCACTACAGAAAAAAAAATACACACCTGAAAAGGAAATACATATAATACAAATACATACAATACAAATACATACAATTACAAAACAATTTCATACACTTACAATACAATACACACCTATCTAATATACATAACACAATCTATCTAAATAAAAACCATAATCTAATATACATGCTATCTATATAATAATACATTCCCAATCTATCTAAATAAATACCACAATCTATCTACAATACATCCTATGCTATCTATATAAAACACATACCCCTAGCTAACATACAATAAATGCTATCTATATATTAACTAATCTAAGTCTAAGCTAAAATAAAATAATTAAGACCACTTACCTTTGCAGATGTCAATTAGGATCAGCCACCTACGGAAAAAAAAAAAAAAAATTAGTGCAACACGTTTACAGTTCTAAAATAAACATTCTATACATTCTATACATTCTAAATATTATACTCACCTTTCCGGCATGTCCCGTCCGGCATTCTTTAAATCCTTCTCCGGCTCGGCACCTGTTAAAAAAAAACCAACATTAATAGACATACCTCAAAATAAAATAAACATAATCTACATTATACTTACCTCCCCGCGATGTCTCCGGCCTTTTCCGGATCCTCTTCTGCCACGCCCTGTAAAAAAAAAAAAAAAGTATACTTACATCCGCACTCCCGGACATCCCCGACGCTAATGAGGCTCCAGGAGAATTTTCCGGAAGAAAATAAGCAATGGCACCTTCTAATTGGTTGAAAACGCTGTCTATAAAATTCACCCAATCAGGAGGCGCCAATGTGTGCACCAATCACAAACGGATACACCTTAAAAATCCACTCTGATTGGATAATGCACCTATCAATCTTTATATAAACCAATCACAAGGCACAGATGCCTTCAGCCAATCACAATGGAATACACCCCCACAGGGTGATTGGTTGGAGCCTCTGCCCATTCTGATTGGTTGCACTGACAATAGCCAATCACAATGCAATACACCCTCACGTACTGATTGGTGAAGGATTTGCGCATTGTCATTGGCTATTGTTAATATCAATCAATATTACAGCCAATGGGAAGGCGCAGATGTCTTCACCAATCAGTACGTGGGGGTATATTCCATTGTGATTGGCTGATGGCAATAAAGCCTTACGATTGGTTCAAATAAAGATGGATAGGTGTGTTATCCAATCACCGTTGTATTTTGGGGTGTATACTTTTTTCATTGGTTCACAAATGGGGTCTTCTCATTGGCTGAATTTGATAGACAGCCTTTTCAGCCAATCATAAGCCGCCATTGCCAATTTTATTCTGGAACACTCCATAGGAAGTTCATTAGCGTCTGAGACATCCACCAGGGCGGATGTGTGTCGTTTTTTTTTTTTTTTATGTATGCGACGAGGCCGGAGACATTGCGGAAAGGTAAGTATAATGTAGATTGTGTTTATTTAAATTTGGTTTATGTTTACTAATGTAATGTTTTTTTTTACAGGAGTATCGCCGGACAAGACGCAAAGATGGACAACGGAACATGAAGGACGTTACATGCTGGAACAGGACATGCTGGAAAGGTGAGAATAATATTTCGAATATTTCGAATGTTTAGAATATTTACAATGTTTAGAATGTTTTGTTATTTCATGTAAACGTGTTGTATTAATTTTTTGAATCTTTTTTACCGTAGGTTGCTGATCTGAAGAAACATCTCAAAGGTAAGTGTTCTTAATTATTTTATTGTGGCTTACAATTAGGATAGCTATATATATATATAGATAGCATGTATTGTATATTAGATAGATAGATAGGGGGATGTATTATTAGGTAGTATTGTATATTAGATGTATATTACATTTTATAGTGGCATGTATATTAGATAGTGGCATGTATATTACATAGTGGCGTGTATATTAAATAGTGGCATGTATATTACATAGTGGCATGTATATTAGATAGTGGCATGTATATTAGGGGTGTATTGTATTTTATTTAATTGTATTTTATTTTATTTTATTGTATTTTATTTTATTGTATTGTATTGTATTATATGTATGTATTATATGTATTTCATTTTCAGGTGTGTAATGTTTAAAAAAAATTGGTAGTGAGGGGGGGTTGTAATGTATTTATTTATTTTCTGTAATGTTCCTTTTTTTTTTGGTGACTTAGCTTTTTTTGGGGGGTTCTGTAATGTACATTTTTTATTTTTGGTGATTTTACTTTTTCATATTTTATGTAATGTAGATTTCTGCTTTTTGAGGAATTTAGTTACTTGAGGAACACAGTACACTCACATTGTGTGACAAACAGCATTTCAACACTTTCTTTTATTGACCGTCATTTTTTAGAAACGGTTCCTGAAATGTCAAATACGGATATTAATAATTAAACAACTTTCCAAACATACACATCTCATTGCTGTCATTTTTTGACGGGCAAGTCGCTAGTTATTTATATTCCTGATGTAGCTCTGACTGCTTGGCTGACAGTTTCTAATGATATCTGGCATTGAGGAAAAGAATCCCTTATTATTACCCACATGAGGTGTATGTCATCCCATCTTCACTGATGATGTGCATGGAGAAGACGTGATCCAGATGTGCAGCTCTGTATCTGGTCATGCTAAACAATCTTAGTAGATATGTAAAACATTTCTTAGAAAAATCAGATTTTTATTTTATGGTGATTATGGGGTTGTGTTTGTAGTTCTCAGAAGGGAGATGGTTGGAGAGGAGGGAGCTGGTAGAAGACATGAGCTTATGTTCGATAACTGGATAGGGCTAAAATAAACACCACTTCATTTCCACTGATCATTCAATGCGACTTTAGCTCATCAGAAATGTAAACACCCCTCTCAACCAATGTATCATGGATGCCACCAGGGTCAAGGATAGACATTAAGATTTTGTTTTTTTTCTAATAAATGCTGGCTCTATGGTCAACATTTTCCAACATATTTATTTTCGTTGTGTGGTGGTCTTTTAGTTACACAAACAAAAAACAAACATACAGATGTTTTTTTTTCTATTCATCCCTAAAGTCAATACTTATCAGACTTCTCTTGGCACCATCAGAAATCTTGTGTCCCAGTACACAAGTAATAGCCACATCCACTCGCTATGGGCCCTCTGAGCACTTTTTTACGTCCTTGCGGCTAGTTTTGCGTCTTTTGGACTAGTTTTACATTCTTCAACCTTGTTTTAGTCGTGTTGGCATTTTTTCGGCAGCCATTTTTTTTCTCGCTCTGGCGATTTTTGTTGGTGAAAAAACACCACATATGCCTCAAATTAACTTGCAACCACACTCACAGGCCTTTGGCGCTCATTGCAGCCTAAGTCCTGTGTGATGGAATCAATTAAAAGCATGCAACTCACGGTACATAGGCTATATGTCTGTGGGACTGGAGCCTCAATCAATTGATTAATTGTAGCGTACAGTAGCCCGTAATGCAGACCGTAAACTACTTTGCTATTTAATTGGTGTCTTTTCCGGAGCCGCAAATGGTTTACGGAATACCGGCTTGAAATCACAGCAGTTGTTACAACCGGAACTTACAGCCCATCTAAGCCTTTGATCTGGCAAGCCCGCAAGGGTTACAATCGCAAGTCGCTATTCAATTCCGCATGCGCTTAAACCCATAACCGGCAAATATATATGAAAATCCTAGAGGTTCCAACTAGGACTCGCAAGGGGGTTACATAGATGTGCATAGCACTGTAAATGCAAATATATAATCAACACTGTACTGTAAAATACGGGGTAGGTGATGAATGACATTATAATTAATTGCACTACAAATTCAAGCCCGCAAATTGAAAATGAAAAATTATGTTTTTACGGGTACAATTTTGTGATCTATCACTCTTGGGAATCAAGGGGTAAACTTGCAGGCCACCCACATGAACTAGACTGCTGTGATGATCCAAGGGTACTGAGGGAACTGGGTTCTGTAAAAGCCAAACCATTATATCTAACTTTTCAAGATTCACTCACCACAGGGTCTCTACCAGATGACTGGAGAAAGGCAGATGTGATACCTATATTTAAGAAGGGATCTAGAGCAAATCCGGGGAATTATAGACCAGTGAGCCTCACTTCTGTAGTGGGAAAGCCTTTAGAAGGATTAATAAGGGATAATATACAAGAATATGTCTATTTGAACAGAATTATAAGTAGGAGCCAACATGGATTTATGAGGGATAGGTCATGTCAAACAAATCTAATTAGTTTCTATGAGGAGGTTAGTAGGAACCTGGATCAAAGCAACTCAGTGGATGTAGTCTTTTTGGATTTTGCAAAGGCATTTGATACAATGCCACATGGGAGACTATTGTGCAATCCAAGGGATGTAGGAATTGCCATAAATATTTGCTTGTGGATTGAGAGCTGGCTAAAAGACAGGAAGCAAAGTGTTGTTGTAAATGGAACATACTCCGATTGGACTAATGTGGTAAGTGGGGTTCCTCAGGGTTCAGTATTAGGTCCCTTCCTTTTTAACATATTAATTAATGACTTGGAAGTGGGATTGGAGTGTGGTGTCTACATTTTTGCTGATGACACAAAGTTGTGCAAGGTAATTAAATCAGAAAATGATGTACTTTAAAACATGTAACTAATTTATTTTTAGGTTCATGGAGAAGTCATTTAAAACACAACATAACTATATTGTTTATGTTCATCAGTCAAAGAGAACCCAATGTCACTATTTTTATGTTATCGAACCATGGAGAAGCTATGGTCCTCATTCAATTGCAATTTGGCCAAGTGAATAGGGGTCTAAATAAGCACATAACATATATTTTTTTAAATAAGTTTTTAGTTAGTAAACATCTATCCAAAAGCAAGGTTTTCACTAACTAAAAACTTTTATAAAAAAAATATGCTATGTGCTTATTTAGAGCCCTATTCAATTGGCCAAATGGCAATTGAATGAGGGCCTATGTTTGCTATATGTATATTTAAGTTTTCCAGTCCTGGACAAGCAATTCAAATGCCATTTACCCTTTTTTTCTTTTTTTTCACCAGTCAGGGACAAAAGTCTTAATTTAAAGGCATTGTTTTCTTTTATATTTGTAGTCATGGAAAACAATCACTATTATTTTATATTCACCATTACTTTCAGGCGCTTGAAGGAGACCTACATGCCATTTGTCAAGTACTACCAGACCCATTCCCTGATTGCCTGCAGTGCTGAGGTGATTCAGGAGAAAAGGAGCCAGATCTCAAGGATTATGGAGTGGTTAACACATCAGTAGAACCTGGCAGCAGCTCTTATGGATCGGTGGATGGCATTCCTGGGGATTTAGCAGGGAGGTGAGCCATCAAAATGGCTGGAGGGACTGGTTTGGGAGGAGATAGGTTTGAAGGAGCAGTATGATGATCTGATAGTGCCAGCTATTGCTTTGCAATGGCCCTTCTACTAAAGGCTGGAGTTAATGAAAGGGACCCAGGTTATACTACAGGGTGATCCAGTATGTGGCATTGAACCCAGGGTCTAAACCCAGGGTCCAAGGAGGCTGCATTGACTGAACCCTTGATCAAGGAAGAGCTGGAGCTGGTAGCCATATTGAGCCACTGGTGGAGGTAGCCCAGGGTAGGATATGGTTCAAAAGATTGAAGGAGCCCTGCCAATCAGGTGGGGATGAAGAAGACACATCTTGGCACAGGAGGCCCTGGAAGCATACAGCTAGTTGGATTATTGATTGCCCTCAGAGAGTACTGACTGTTTGAGAAGTACAGCTCTGGAAGGGGGCTCAGAGGACTGTTGGTAGAACCCAGGCTGGATGGGAGCAGCTATTCTCACTAGCCCTTGGTAAAGGTTGTAAGCAACTGTGAACCAGTAATGGGGCTCCATTGGAAAACTACTATCCAGGAGCCAACTTCAGGCCAAGTGTCAGACAAAGAAAGTCGCTCTGGGGCCTTACTTGACCAGGGTGAACAGCCATACCCAGATGGCTGGGGTAGCATCGCTAGCAGCAGGGCAGCAGGGAGGACAGATGATGTCAGCCTGATGACCCAAGGGAGTGTCTGGATGAGAGCAGCCATACCCACCAGCCTTTGGAGGTAGGAAATGGATGGTGAACCATTGAAGGATATCTTTCTGATAAAAATGGTCAGGGAGCTAGCCACAGACCAGAGGGCAGAGGAGAGGATGAGCCCTGAGGCCTATAAGCTAGAAACAAGGCGAATAAGCTAAATTAAGCAGCACTCCATATCGTGTGCCCAAGCAAGGAGAGCTGGAACGCAGTGCCCTGACCGTGGTCCAAAGAGAAGGAAAAATGCAGTCCTATGCCCAGACCCTTGTCCCAGGTGAGTGGGGGTACCGTGCCCATACTGTTGTGCAGCGGAAAGTGGAGTACAATGCCCAGGCCATATTTAAACCCAGGGGGATGGAGGCTACGGCAAAGGCCCAGATTTCTGCTGACAGCCAGCAGTTCCAGTTGGCAGGGTCCCTACTGAGATTATTGTTTGTTTTTGCCACAAAGGAATATGTTCACACTCGTAGTCTTCTTGTAAGAAGTGGGCGACACCAGAATTGTTTTGCCCCCTTGAATTTGTACAAGAAAAATATAGCAAAAATCTGCCCTGTGCACCCAGAATCAGGCCACCTTTTCCCCAATGGAATTTGGTAGCTATTTTTACTGGTATTATGGATGTTGCTGGACCATGATCTTTTTTTATTAAAGACATATGGACAGAGTAAGTTCGCATTCAGTTATTCATCTGTGGGGATTACAGCCTGGATGCTTTATCTGAAAGGGGGGACTAGTTGTCATGACTTATTTTGGGGACAAGGATGGGACCCCCTGGACCCCACAAGTAACTCTGTTATTTAGGAAACACTCATTGCTAACATCAATCCTATCAGAATGGACATCCAATGTTATTGGAAAAGCTACTAATATGAATACCTTGTGTCTTATGTATTTGTGCATTTATTTTGCTGTGTGAAATATTTGGTTGTTTCCCTCCCCGAGGTCTCAGTTGAAGCTGAAGTTGAATTGGCGGTAAATGCAAAGATAACTGTGTGCATATTAGATACTCTAATGTAGTATACTTTATTGTATGCACGTTATAGGGGGTAAGTAGTGGGTCCCAGTGACCTCCACTACAAACGAGTGTCTGTAGTGCCTGAGTTAGCTGCTTACTAAATCCCTGCATTTACCATTTACTGTCTATGGTGATTGCTTTACTAATTGTATACCAATACACAATATTGCTAATAACTCTATCTACTGATCTAGACTGTTAATTACCATCTGTCTGACTGTCTATCATTAAAAAGGACATGATTTTTTTTTATTTTCTGATTGGGACTTTGTTTGGTTTTATAATTTTTGTATTGTATGTATTTACTCTTAATATAATTAATAAAAGTTATGTTTTAAAAATGGTAGTTCTGTTGACTCATATTTGAAATATAAGATATCACTTGGGAAATTAAATTAGCTCCTAAAAAATGCTTATTCTCTCTTTGTAGCAATCATTATTATATTGCATTTACTAATTAACCATACTTACCTGGCTATATAATCCATAGTATGAAAAGTATTTCCTTTATATATTTACATGTGCATCCTAGGATCAATGATACAAGATAACTTAAAGACCACACATTGGGTCAATGTGTCACCACCAGGATAACAATTCCTGTGACTGTGAATTGTGATATTTTCGATTTAAACCTCTATAAAATGGAACATATAAAACAATAATATTGTAAAACCAGAACGAGCACCTGGCCTCTGACCTGGAAATAATAATGCTTCTACCCCTTCTTGCAAATCTAATGTGTGATCAAAAGTATAGTGATAAAGTGATAAGCTTCACCTGGCAGCAAGGACGCAGGCCCTTATCTGGTGAGGGGAAGTATGAAGGGGGATGTGTGGGTGTATTTATTTATTATTTTTTTCAGTTTTAAAATATCTGGGTGAAAAGAATAAGCAGTCAGTCTGAGCATCTGTATCTTGGATCCTAACTAAAGGGACCTCCATGAATGAAGTGGTGATCTGAGGCATGCTGAGCACAACCTTTAAATTGTTCCTGTAACTTAAAGCAGGGAAAGATAGGGGTACATGATCCCCTCATTTTTGAGTCGTGACAATTACCTCCCCTGTTACCTACATGACTTGACAAGAGCTGCCACCACTGTCCGTAATTCTCTACCTTACCTTAATAGTTTATGTTTACATGTTTCAATATATTATTTATTTTGGAAGATTTACTGTTTTAACTGGATTTCCTTTGAAACAATATTTTACATTTTCAAAGTTTTAACAGTTCCACATTCAACAAACATTTTACAGATACCCAGTTGATAGGTTATTTCCATGTTGATTATTGTGATCTAAAAAAGACACTTTATAGGAAATGTTCAGCAGATAAAAAGCCAACATTGTGCCAAAAACAATAGAAATAACTTTAACATGAAACAGCAAACGTCCCATTTATTGAAGGAATTAAAATGATACAGAAATAAATAAATATAATTATCGTTGGTTATTATTAAACATTTTGAGTGGAAGTGTTATATACCTGAGCATGAAAGTTGGTTACTGCTCATTGGCTGACCGGGGCAAGCGCCATTTTTTTTTTATTTTAAACAATTTTCTGTTTTGAGAGCATCATTTAAAAATGGTTTTCAAATACCCTCTTTCAAATGCAAAAAAGAAAAAATAGTACTGCCCAGATTCAAAGTCAGTGCTCACAACATGGCATTATCTATAAAAATGGATCTGTTTGTTTTATCACCCTCTACCGAATAACATGGATAGTTTAAAGCAGTGTTTTCGAGGTTAATTACACAAAGGAATTTAAAGAGGTGCCTACAAGCTCTCACAAACGACATAAAATCCACACAAACACCCACACAAAATGCAACATTATTATTAACTTATTATTATTATTATTAACTTTTATTTCTAATACAACATGTTTGTAAATCTATTAAAGCCGTTCTGACCAACTGGAGACTGACTGGCAGGATGAGGTCCACCAGCTGAAACTCCTCACAAATCTAATAGTATTCGAATAAAGCACTTGGAACAGTTTAAATACTTGGGACATCATATATAAATTCTCAAAATTATATTTTATGGTAAAAATTATATATATATATATTAAGTTTGGCAGGTCTATCTTTAATATGTGGATTTTGTCTTTGGTTTATCTATAAGAATATTTTAATACAGGTATAAAAATCCGATGAATAGGATATCCATTTTGCCTAAAAGACAGTTTTGATACATTGTTTTTATGAAATATATATTTCAGATCCCGATCACCTCTGGATTAATGTTATAGATTATGTTTATATTGTGTTGGCTATTTTGGATATTAATATATATAATAAATATATTAATAATAAATATATTAATAAATGTATTATCTAGATTTAATTCCTATTTGTTTTAAATTTTATTGAGGACAAATATTTTCAGAAAAGAATGAGGGTTTGTCTGGTAACCAATCTTTTTAACCCAAAGTGAAATACTAATTGAAGTACTTAATAATTATCAGGTAAAAAGCATTTTATAATTGCACGTAGAGTTATTGATGGATTGAAATAAACTCCATTTACAATAACATGTCCAATTATAAACAGTGTACTTGTTTCGTAGACATGCTCATCTTTAAGGTTGATAATATTAACCAACTGGGTTTGATATTTTATGTGTTACAATATGCATGTAAGATCAGTCAAAGATGTCAATTAAACCAGAATAATATATATATATTTTTTTTACAGGCCTGATAAGTTTATTTTTATTTTATTTTATTTTTTTTATAATCTTTTATTTAAGTTTTATAAGCATTTTACAAAACAGAGATATCATCCCAGTTTCATTTAATACACAATTTTTATCACACCCTCTCATGAATATTCCTCATAATGATTCTAACATGTATATCCTCCAAGAGGTTATAGGTTTGTTAAATGGTAATATATCCAAAGATAACTAAAAAATAATATAAATAAAATAAGGGGAAAAAATAAAAAAAGAGTGAAAAAAAAGGACATTTTCAGAAGGGAAATCGCCTTGTGGGAATTCGACTCAAGGTTTGTGCGTGGAGGGAACAAAACGATCTTATAATTTCTGTTATGTATTTATATGGTCCACAAAGACCATCTTAATTTATTTTTAAATTGTTTATCTCTATTGTAACTAATGAAATCCAGTTCTATTTGTGCATTTCTATCAACTCCTCCTTTTATCTCTTCCCAGGTTGTCATTGATCAGTACATAACATGATACTGGGTTATGAAGTGCAAATGAGGGCATAAAAGATCAATCTCTAACTTGCAAGTATAGGTGGATTTTGTGGTTAAAATTGTGCTCCAAAACATATTAGCACTAGCACTCTTGGCAAGAGATGGAGGCCTATGTACCTACTAAAACTTTATCTGTTAATTCCATATTATGAGCTGGTCAAGAACCTTATCATGGAGTCTTACCTCTTGTGATAGTAGTGTGTCTCATGTTTTGGGTGCTATGTTTTTCTTTTTTTTTACTGGTTGGATGTCAAAAATGTAGCACCTACACCTTAGGGTTCATCCCCCGTTCAGATGATTTCCATAATGCAATTAATACATAATTGATAAAACCTTTTCAAGATATTTCTAGGTTTCAAAGAAATGAATATGTTAAGAGATGAAGTAACTTATCAATTGAAAATTCAGAGGTTTATCATTATAAATGTAACATAAGTAAAATAGTTATTAGTTTATTCTCCAATACATCCTATGACAAGATAAAGCAAATATTGATCTAGTCACTTATAGAGAAGTAATATAGTAATATTATAACTGTTTAAAGACAATATTACTGCTTTGCCAGGAGTAAAAATTAATGAATTGTATATATCCATATGTTGTTCTAGTCCCTGCATACATTACATTATTAACTTAATTGATTTTGATTTATATACCATCCCTGGGTCATTACAGAGTTATGCATATGTAAAATGTCCTACTTACGGATCAGCCTAGGATAAGTGTGTATGATGAGAGGATGTATGTTTGAAAGATGTATGTAAAGTCTTATATGACAGATCGTGAATGTTTGAATTTTGTTTTTGTTATTTTTTTTCCATTTCCTTTTTGTCACATTTGCTTCCCTCTCAGAAGAAGAAGACTATGAGTGTCTAAAAGGAGGAAGAAAACAAAAACAAAGAAAGTAACACATGTGCCACAAGCTTGCCCTGGTTTATGATGAGAGAAAGTGTCTACCAAAGTGATGACAAAGATAATGACAGATGAAAGCCCAGATATAGAGTTTGACGACTAAAAGGCAAAGCCAAGAGATGCTGTGATTCTGCACCCAAGAAAAGGGAAGGGCCAAACTCTTGTATGTGTCTCATACAAAAAAATACAAAGATCTGTGAGAAAGTCACATACTCCTTGTACTGTGTCTGAAAATCTGCATGTGATGGACCATTGCCTTGACCAGAGCATCTCGTATCCAGATGTAATCTTTTTAACCATATTACATCAGAGGGGCCTGGCTAACTGTGATAGATGTTTTCATCCATCTCCATTTAACTCTTTCTTTGTTATAAGGACTTGATCAAACAGATAATAACTTATTTTTCATTTGGACTTGCTTTTCTGTTTTCTTATGCTTTATAATCAGCAATTGTGAGACTCTCATCCAACTTTTAACACCTGGACTATGAACTTTGCCAAAGGACTCCATTATTGAAGACTTCCCAGCTTTGTTGCAGGAACATCACATGGAACATAAACCATACTGGGTTATCAGCTCTGTGGCTCTACTGGGCACAATAAATCCCTTGTCATATTCTGTTTCCCAGTGAGCTTCCTCCTTTTGGGACACAAGTCTCTTTTGGAGTCAGTTTGAAGATTATACCTTGCGTTTCTCATTATGACTTATATTTGTTTGTATATTCTAATTGCAATACTTGGAATGGCAAATTAATGGATAAACCTGTTGTATTTCTCTAGCTTTTGCGACACTCTGTAGTGTCACAGGTAGGGATAATATGTAGGGGAAAAAATATTCAATTTTTGTGTACTGTCTACCATTTTGTATTTTGTGTACTGTCAAAAATTGTTCCTCCATTTTGTTTTTCCACCTTATCATCCTAATACATATCTATTGTTTTGGCCTGTTTGCATTATGTTGCAAAAACCAGGACATGCAATCAATTACATAATATACTGAGTAACAGCACAGAACCTCCATATTTGCTTCATTTAATGGTCCTCCCAGATGCCCTCCTATTATACATCTAAGAGTTGGCATGTATTGGCTTTGTGGAAAATGGGCCACAAAAAATTATGTTGCAATCATTGATAACTACCCTGTTGTAGATGCTGCACTGCATAAGTTAGAGAAAGTCCAACAAAGTATGAGGAAACAATCCTCTGGGTTGTTTAAGGATTTTGATTGATGCTTTGGATCATTTTTGGTATAATCCTCGCCATTTTTGGTATATTTTTTTTTTGTCTGCCTCTCCGTTTTGCACGGCATCTTCTCCCCTACACTTAGGTCATGCTTTAACCCTCTGACACCTCCACCTGATCCTCAGGGTGTGTACTTTCCAATGCTTCCCCAAAATATTGACCCTCCTTATCCTGATATTCATTTAAGTTCCTCTTAATGCACCTTATGATAATGATTCCTCCCCCCACCATCAGCTAGATTGTACCTCGGTTAGTTGTTCTTTCAGAACAAAAGAAGGGGTCTGTTAGGGTATTTGGGGGCTTTAATGCATTAACGATATTAATCATTTCTACTTCATTGTACTTTTCTGCTTACACAGCACTCCTTTTCTCTGATCTCATTTAGAGACTAAGGGCCTCATTCTATTAGCGGCCGTAAATCGGCCGTAAGGCTGCGATTCCTTGCGGGGGTTCAGTTAACTCGCGATTCTATTATACGGCCCCGCAAGGATCTCCCCTTACGGCCGGCCGCATATCTTGAAACCGGCCGTAAGCTGTGAAATATAAAAACTCAAAAATAAATTCAAGCCTGCACTGTACAGCTCTGTAAATGCTAGGGATCATATTGGGGGACATGAGGATTAAAAGGAACCCACTCTCAAGCTTGCACATCAGCCCAAACCCAAGTTCAAATTAACTGTTTATTTTCCGGCTGCGGCGTGGGCATGTCTGAGGTGCTCCAAGCACTCTGGACTTTTTACATGGATATTTTACGGATATTAAAAATAAAATATTTTACGGATTTGAGTATAGGATAATTATGTGCTATTTTTTCTAACACCTAAAATCCCTTTATAGTCTTCTCAAAGTGCAGGATGGCTTTATTTGAGCTATTTTATGTGCTTAATTGGTGCTAGCGAGACCTCTTTCCTGCAAGTAAGATGCGGCTCGTTTTTAGCCTTGCAGAGAGGTTTCCCGGAGCAATTGAATTGCAAATAGGAATTTCTTAGGGCCGAAACTCTTGCGGCCGTTTTAGATCAAAGGCTTTCCTCTGGCGCGAGCGGCCGCAAAAGATAGCAAGGCACCGGCCGCAAGCCTGCCGGAGCCTCCGGCCGTAAGGGAATAGAATAGCAGAATAGCTTGCGGCCGGTCCTTGCGGCCCCGCAACGGCTGCGGCCGCTAATAGAATGAGGCCCTAAATATTTAAAAAGTTAATGTTATTAAATTTGCAATAAAAAAACAAAAAAACTTTATTTAAATAGGGAGGTATTATAAAGTAACTCAAGTACAGTGGCAGGCACTTCAGAACAACAGACTCATAACATAAGGTGTATGCTTGCTAATGCTGAAAGCTTGCAAGGAAAAATGGGAGAGTTAGAATTATTAGCAATTAATGAAAAATGGGATTTAATAGGCATTACCGAAACATGGTGGGATGAATTTCATGAATGGACTTTTAATCTGGATGGTTATAACCTATTTAGGAAATATAGGGGCAATGGTAAAAGAGGAGGAGGGATTTGTCTGTATGTTAAGCCTGAATTTAAGCCTTTAGTCAGAGAAGATATTTATGGAGGAACTAGCAATAATGTTGAATATTTGTGGGTAGAGTTAAATAGCGGAGAAGCAAATTCCAAAAGAATATTAGTAGGAGTATGCTATAAACCCCCAAATATAGCTGAAAGTGAGGAAAATACAATTATTGTTACAGATTGGAAATGCGGCTAAGCATGGGCAAGTTCTAATAATGGGAGATTTTAATTACCCTGAAATAAACTGGATAAATGAGACCATCAGTTCAGCGAAGGGGAGCAGGTTCTTGAGTACACTCAGGGATCATTATCTGGCCCAGTTTATACAAGAGCCTACTAGAAATTAGGCTATCTTAGATTTAGTCATCACAAATAATATTGATATAGTACCAAATGTTGGAATAGGGCAACCTTTGGGAAACAGTGATCACAACACAGTCTCATTTGAGATTGAATTAAAAAAACAAAACTGTAAGGGGACAACAAAAACTCTAAATTTTAAAAAGGGCAGATTTTAACGGTCTAAGGGCAGCAATACAAAGTATAGACTGGGACAGAGAACTGATGGATAAAAATACTAAATATAAATTACAACACTTAAATCCTTACAAAAGCGCTAATAGACTGGCTAAAATAGAATATGAAAAAATAATTTCAAAAGAGAGTAAGACTAACCCTAAAATATTGTTTAATTATATTAATGGGAAGAAGGGGAGGAAGAAAGCTATAGGAACATTACAATGTGACACAGGCAGTCTGAAAATTAGTGACCAGGCAAAGGCAGATGAGCTAAATAGGTTATTTTCTTTGGTATATACAAGGGAGGTACCCGTGGTTGGGTCACTGCAGCATAATGGGGCTACATTTCCTTTCCCGAATAATTGGTTAACCCAGGAAGTAATCCAAAAGAGGTTGGAATAAATAAATGTTAATAAAGCCCCGGGTCCTGATGGAATACATCCAAGGGTACTGAGGGAACTGGGTTCTGTAATTGCCAAACCATTATATTTTATTTTTCAAGATTCACTCAACACTAACAGCCTTATTAAATTGCAATTCGGCAAATTCTAAAGGGCTCTATATAAGCACAGAGCATATTTATTTTACAGAAGTTTTTAGTTAGTGAAGTCCTTTCTTTTGAAAAGAAGTTCACTAACTAAAAACTTCTATAAAACAAAATATGCGCTGTGCTTATATAAAGCCCTTTAGAACTTGCCGAATTGCAATTTAATAAGGCTGTAAAGCTTTCAGAAGGGTTAATAAGGGATAATATACAATAATATGTCTATTTGAACAGGATTATAAGTAACAGTTTACATGTATTTATGAGGGATATGTCCTGTCAAACAAATCTAATTAGTTTCTATGAGGAGGTTAGTAGGAACCTGGATCAAGGCAACTCAGTGGATGTAGTCTTTTTGGATTTTGCAAAGGCTTTTAATACAGTGCCACATGGGAGACTATTGTGCAAAGTAAGGGATACAGGAATTGCAGTAAATATCTGCTAATGGATTGAGAGCTGGCTTAAAGACAGGAAGCAAAGGGTTGTTGTAAATGGAACATACTCCGATTGGACTAATGTGGTAAGTGGGGTTCCTTAAGGGCTCAGTATTAGGTCCTCTCTTTTTTAATATATTTATTAATGACTTGGAAGTGGTGTCTCCATTTTTGCTGATGACACAACGTTGTGTAAGGTAATTCAATCAGATAATGATGTTCTTTCCCTCCAAAGGGATTTACATAAAATTGATGAATGGGCATCTAAATGGCAGATGAGATTTAATATGAATAAATGTAAAGTTATGCATCTGGGATGGAAATAAAGCCATGCTTTTTTTAATCTTAATGGAGCAAATATAGGGGTATCAGATATTGAAAGGGATTTGGGAGTGCTTGTGGACAACCACCTATTTACCAGTGCTCAATGCCAAGCAGCAGCTGCAAATGAAAATAAAATATTAGCATGTATTAAGAAGGGTATAGAAGTAAGGGAAGCAAATATAATTCTGCCACTATACAAATACCCTAGTACGCTCTTATTTGGAATATGGAGTACAATTTTGGGCACCACTTCATAAAAAGGACATTTTAGAGCTGGAAAAGGTACAGAGGAGGGCAACAAAGCTAATAAGGGGAATGGAGGGGCTATATTATGAAGAAAGACTAACCAAATGAACCTTATTTTCTCTAGAAAAAAGGCGTCTAAGAGGGGATATGATTACCTTTTATAAATACATCCAGGGTCAGTATAAAGATCTGTCAAGGGAGCTTTTTGTGCCAAGAGGTATTCAAATGACAAGAGGACATCCCTTGAGGTTAGAAGCAAAAAAAGATTCCACCTTAAAGAAAGAAGAGTTCTTCACAGTAAGGGTGGTTAATCTGTGGAATTATCTACCAGAGGAGGTGGTGGCCGTGGATTTGATAGATAACTTTAAAAGGGGACTGGATTTATTTCTAATTAAAAAGGGAATTCAGGGTTATCCTGGATAATAAGAGAGAGTATTGATCCAGGGAGATATTCGATCGCCAGTATCTGGGGTCAGGAAGGAATTCATTTTTTTACCTTTTGAGACGATTGGCTAAGTTTCAGTTTTTTTCTGTTTGCCCTCCTCTGAATCAATTAATTATTAATTTAAAAAAATAAATAAATACATTATTGATTAATAATTAATTAACAATTCATTAACAACTAATTAATTAATAACTAATCTGCATATTGCAGATCAGAGGAGATCTTAAAAGGTTGAACTTGATGGACTGAAAGTCTTTTTTCAACCTTAATTTCTATGTAACTATGTAACTATGAAATGAATATTTTCAAACTACGGGAACTTTTACTCAATTATGACCTAAAAGCAGATTTTCTCCAGCATTAACAATAAGTCCTCATGTAGAGTTATCTGTGAATAATGTAACAAAAGACTTGGAAAAATTATCACAATCTAACACATAAGGAAAAAAAGCCTTAATAGAATTACAATGAAATGCAGATATTGTGATAAACAATACTGATAAGTGTCGCAATATTGTAATTCAGAGAACTGAAAACTATATAAAAGAAAATCATATATTATTGGGAGATAAAAATTTCTATACTCTGTTACAAAAAGATCATACTGAAGAATTTAAATTAGAACTTGATATGTTATTGAGAGAAGCCTTACATGAAACAGTCTTAAATAAACAGGAATATGGATTTCTGAATATCAAGGCACCATCAGAAACAACTTTTTATATCATATTAAAGATACTTAAAAATAGTGAGAAACCACCAGGAAGACCTATAATGTCTGGAATGGGTAATTTAACAGAGAATTTAAGCAAATATATTGATATTGTCTTAAGATATTCAGTAACATCACATCATCATATGTAAAAGACACCAGAGACGTATTGAGAAAGTTAAATTATATTGAAGTTGGAACAATACACTTCTCATCTCTTTGGATGTGGAATCCCTCTATACCAGTATACAACATAAATGGGGTAAATGATTTCCTAAATAAAAGAGGAAGACAATATTCACAACATAATAAATTCATATTGAGATCACTTGATTTTATATTAACACACAATGATTTTGTTTTCCTGAATAAGTATTACCACCAAATCCCAGGTACAGCGATGCATTATGCATTATCTTTATTATGCAGTATAACATTTAACCCTTTAGGTGTACCTTGTTGCCAAAAAGCCTCTTGCCCTTCCACACCCATGATTTTAATGCATAGTCTTGTACATTTCTGAGTGTGCTCTGTGTATGAAATAAAGCTTTGTTATACCATTCTCACCGTGTCAGTGTGTTTTTAATGGTTTGGGATGTGGGACATCCACATACATCACATTTGTTTCCATTCCTCCATCAGTCAACCAGTTAGTGAGTAATAGATCAATACATATAATATTAATTATGCAAATCATATAAAAATACTTGTAGCTTGCACGTCATAAATGACATAATACAAACTGTCTGCATATATATCCTTCTCTTTCTCCCTCACCCTCTCTAGCTCTCTCCTTCACTCCTCCTTTTTATCGCTCTTCTCCCTCTCTTTCCCTCTCTACTCTTTGTTACCGATGGAGGTGAGTTGGCTGTTGCTCCAAGTGCCTCTGCACAGCCTCCATGTGTGTTTGCGGGATTCTCTGATGGATTATAGTAGATTAGTGCGGTGTATTTTCCCCTGGTACTTGTTATATGTAATGTGGCGATGTCATTTGGCCACTATTTATTCTCCAAAAGTAGATGTGATAAATGATTATATCAAGAAAAAGACAGTACATAGCTGGGAGGTGGCTCTATAATAATTAATCCTTCTACATTAAATTGTATTGAAAATAAATATAAATATATATATATATATATATAAAAAAAAAAAAAATATATATATATATATATATATATATATAAGACCATCCACTATAGAAAAGTGTAAAATTACATAAACCAAACTAGAAAAAAGACACTTATTTAGCCATAGGGTATCCTCCTTTATAAGATTGAACTCAGTTGAAAAATGGTACATAAATTATCAGAATAATACTTAACCAGAGAAAATGTAATATAATTGTATTAATATACATGAAAAGGATAACGACAATTAAAATATTTAAAAACTAAAAAAAGGCCCAGCAGTGAATAATTAAAATATAGAATACATTTATACATATCAGTCATAGAGAATGAATCAAAATAGCATCAAATGTAGATATAATGGGATAGCTATTAAAGATATAGTAGAGCTGAAGATTATGAATTCCATATATATTAAATAACATATAATGCAGTGCTAACATCCCTATTCTGTTTGGTGGTAGCGGAGCCCACCACTTACTCCTTTAAATTAGACTAACGTGCTACCTAGAAAAAATATATCCCTAAATCTAGTAGTGGAACTGGGGATCCATTAATTACCCCTGTACACTATACCTCAGGAACATAAACTACACTAAAGTGCTAATATAGACATATTAGTCAACAACTAAGATGAGAATAAATATAAGATAATTACCTATATAAACTACATAAGTATTCAATATTGTGATCAATCACATCGGACAGTATAAATATTTAAACAAACATAAAAGTGATAAGATATAATAAGTAGTTACAAGTAAAGTGCAAAAAGTATCTATAAAGAAAAACACCTTATATGGGTATCTACAGCTCTAAAAAGGTAACATTATATATATAGCATCAGACCGAGGGAGACTGGCAGTTATTTCGTGTTTCTTTCATTTGCGAATAATCGCACCAACTGTTGTCACCTTCTCACCAAGCTGCTTGGTGATGGTCTTGTAGCCCATTCCAGCCTTGTGTAAGTCTACAATCTTGTCCCTGACATCCTTGGACAGCCATTTGGTCTTGGCCATGGTGGCGAGTTTGGCATCTGATTGATTGATTGCTTTTGTGGACAGGTGTCTTTTATACAGATAATGAGCTGAGATTTGGAGCACTCCCTTTAAGAGAGTGCTCCTAATCTCAGCTCGTTACTGGTATAAAAGACACTTGGGAGCCAGAAATCTTGCTGATTGATAGGGGATCAAATATTTATTTCCCTCACTTGCCTGAAAATCAATGTATAACTTTTTTGACATGTGTTTTTCTTGTTTGTTTGTTTTTTGTTATTCTGTCTCTCATTGTTAAAAAACACTGACCATTAAAATTATAGACTGGTCATTTGTTTGTCAGTGAACAAACGTTCAAAATCAGCAGAGCTTCAAATACTCCCCCCCCCCACTATATATATAGCGACAATAAATATTGCACAAATCGCACATGAGGTACAACTAAATATATCATTTATAAAGGTATTATACCAAGTGATATGACAACAATGATATAAATAATAGCAATAAATATTGCACAAGTCCTCCTGTATTAGGGACACACTTGAAATGGAATGCACAAAGGGCAGTCAGTAATATATATATAGTTTAAACCGATATACACATTAATCCCTTAGCTCATAATAGCATAAATACAGGTTTATAATTTTCCCCAAGATCAAAGAACGCACTTGCTATCCCCAAAGTCTTGTAATTAATATATAACAACTGTGCATAACTGTATGAAGAGCATGATGTTTACTCTAGACGCCGATGACGTCATCACTGCGGGACGTCACTCGTGTTATACGTAACGTTTTTTCTTGGACCTGCATGCTGCACGTACTCTCTGGGTTTTATTCAAGAGGTTGTAACAAGCTCTTTAACCCTTCACTCTCAGCATATTACTGATTATATTGGCATTGATTGTGCTCAGATTGCAATAACTGTATTTGAATTAATAAGGAGATCTTCATTGATACATAAATTGGGCTAGTATCATATAAATATATTGATGATCCAAACTCTGCAATGACATAGTACAGATGTGAGACAATCTAATATAAATTTTTCATCATGTCAACATAAATAATGTGACCAAAGCATCAGATCACATTAACAGTTAAATTAATAAATAAACTGTATATAAAATCGAGTGTATTTATACTATCAGCGTGAACCCATTGCTGGAGGCCCTATTTTATCACCATGATCGTATTTATCCGCATGCTACAACTATAAAGATGTAAATCATGTTATGGCCTCATACATTCATAATCATAATATTAATTAATATTAGTCCAATTGAGATGAAATAATGAAATCAGCCTTGTTAAATATACATTATATTAATCAAATGTACATTATGTAAATAATTATTTAGATAGGATCATACATCAGCATAGTTCACAACATAATACCTATTAGTATGTTTTCACATTATTAAAAAATGAATCTCTTCATACCATAATTAATCACAGTTATTCTCATTGATGAAATCACTGGATGTGACAGAAAAATATTAATGAGTTTTAATGAATTATAATAAACCCTCTTATAGACTGAATTAGATCATAAACATTAATATGAATTAATATCTAATAAAAAAAATGGAGGTCACAATGTTCCATAATCAGTATGAGGAGCAAAACTGAACCCATGAAAACATTATGAAATTCCATATATCATAGTGCCAATTTTTTAATAATTATTCATATATAATATATACTGTATATATCAACTTTACAATTATCATTAATAATATTTTCTCAAAATCTGGTGGTTATCTTGTTAGTTTGCAGACCTTCTTGAAGAATAACACTACAGAACAATAATAACAATATAACAATAATAACAATAATATAATATAATATTATATAATAATATATATAATATAATAATATAATAATAATATAATATAATAATAATAACAATAATAACAGCGCTACGGAATATGTCGGCACGTTATAAATAAACTATAATAATAATAACAAGAATGGGGTAAAGCTGTTATTTTCATTTAATTCCCATGGAATAACTGTATTTAATAATATGATCCACTTAGTTTCTATTTTAAGCAACTCCAACTCTAGAGTTGGAGTTGCTTAAAAACTCTTATTTCTACTTTAGAAATAAGTAAATACCTATTATTATTATTATTATTATTATTATTATTATTATTAATAATACTAATAATAATAATATTTTCATTGGATCATTCCATACCATTGTCTAGAATTATATAGAATTGTGTTTTTTTTTTATGAATTCAAGCATTTTACATAGTTGTTACTTTTCATGCAAGTTTGAAAGATGACAATATTGTATTACTGTGGATACCATAGAAAGTTATAAAATGTTATTCACATGACAATCCCTTGTCTACATCACAGGGAATCCACTTACATTTCCATGGCAGACTGAAGTAGACCAGGACAATGTCTGGGTTAGTTGTGTTTATATGGGATCAGATTCATACTCCCACATAGAGGGAATGAGGTATTTTGATATAGTGGGTCATAATGTATGTATGTGGTAGAATCACTTTAAGGGAACCTAGTAGCCACTTCCAATAGCCAAATATGAAACCCAGTTCACTTCCCATCCCACGGAGAAAAAGAGCCTTCTAAGGGGAGATCCAAATATTAATATAATTTATTTTTAACACACCAACATATTCTGTAGCACTAATATCTGATTAATTTATCAAGTATAGATAACTAGGTTGTCATGCAACAATTGAAACACTTTGTTTCACTAGACAAGGGTCAAGTGGTGGCAAGTGTTTTGCAAATGTTATACCTTTGAACCACTGTCTCACGATTAACTACTAACTGGTATATACTTGACATTAGCCACTGTTTATGACCCCCACAAAATCTAATAGGAAGCCTGAAATGTTAGAAATATTATGTAAGTCCCTGAAAGCGAATAAATCCCTGGGCCACCTCAACTCTCTTAGCTGACTCCTTTCTGACTCAATAAATGTATCTCCAACCAAGAGGAGGTTGGCTAGTGAACAGGTATTAATAACCGCCATCCGCCCCATGAACATTGGGCACAAGGGACATGAGACCACTAATAATAGCCTGTTCTCCACTAGGTTCTCTGATCAGATTACCTTATATAAATACATCCAGGGTCAGTATAAAGATTTGTCAGGGGAGCTTTTTGTGCCAAGAGGTTTTCAACTGACAAGGGGACATCCCTTGAGGTTAGAAGTAAAAAGATTCCACCTTAAAGAAAGAAAAGGGTTCTTCACAGTAAGGGTGGTTAATCTGTGGAATTCTCTACCAGAGGAGGTGGTGACAGCGGATTCGATAGATAATTTTAAAAGGGGACTGGATTTATTTCTAATTAAAAAGGGAATTCAGGGTAATCATGGATAATTAGAGAGGTAGTATTGATCCAGGGAGAAGTCTGGATTCCGGTGTCTAAGATCAGGAGGGATTTTATATTTTTTATTTTATTTTATTTTCTTCTTATTATTATTATTTTTTTTTTTTAATACAACTAATTAATTAATAGTTATTCCGCATATTGCAGATCGGAGGAGATCTTGAAAGGTTGAACTTGATGGACTGAAGGTCTTTTTTCAACCTTAAATACTATCAGCCTTATTAAATTGGGATTCGGCAAATTTAAAAGGGCTCTATATAAGCACATAGCATATTTTTTTTACAGAAATTTTTAGTTAGTGAAGACCTTGCTTTTTGATACAAGTTAACTAACTAAAAAGTTCTGTAAAAAAATATGTTATGTGCTTATATAGAGCCCTTTTAAATTTGATGAATCGCAATTTAATAAGGCTGTATGTAACTATGTAACTATGTAAGAGGAAGTCCCCTCCACAGACATAAGCCTTTCTACACTTAATCCATGGGTCACCACTTGGGTTAAACCCCGACCCCTCACCTAGACACCAACATCCACAGTACCCCTGCAACACGTACAGTGCCTAAACATTTAGAGCCACAGACTTAACATCATCCACACAAGGAGATAGATAGGCTGGCGCCATGACCTTGGTGGAAGATCCAAGCCCACACCTGGTAGTTAAGAGGGCCAAAAGGAATTAAATTTGATTTACTTATGAAAATGTATAATTGTTGCGTAATGGAAAAGAACTGTCGTGTTATGGAAAAGCATTGTATTATATAAGTTTGCGATCGGACCCACAGTCCAAATATAATGCAATATTAATAAAGCAGTAAATATGATATTCTATTACATGCAAGTTACAGTATGTCTTAACAAATTGATTGCAGGGATCGATATAACACAAAATATAAACATGAAATAAAGTATTTTTTGGGGGACGATTTGCCGGCTTGAGAATGTTGCGCTATTAATTCTAAGACCTAACATCATTTTCCCTGTTAACAAAAGTACAGTAGTGTGTTTTTATTTGCCTAAGAAGTGCTACATATTGGACTTTACCCCACTTGTGGGTTCTATCAAGCACACGTAGGCCTTTGGGATCCATTTGCATGTTACATGCTTGAATTGAACAAGTAGAGGTTACGAGGAGGACAGATCAAAGGATTTACGTGCGTGAAGTTTAATGTTGCTCAGCACATAGCCTGCATGTTAACACGCAAAGCCCGCTGCGAGCAACGTTACAGGGCTAATTTAATAGCCATAACACGTAAATCTCGAGTTAAACGTAGCTCCAATTTAATGTGGCTGATATACAAATACTAATCCTAAACAAGTTAGAGACTATAAAATATGGTTTGGTAGAAGAGCAAATATTAGAGAAGGAGCCTATATTATATATACATTTTATTTCAAATAATAATGACTTTTTATTATTTATTTTTATTTGTATTTTATATTTTAATTTAATATATTTTTATATTTTATTTTACTATATTTTATCATATACACATTTTATTTCAGATAATAATTACTTTTGGTATAATTGTCATTTCTTTAAATGGAAAATAAAGTTTTACCAATGGGCACCAGGATTGCACCTTATTATGATCTTCCTTTCATTGGTTATTTTGAATAATTTTCTATTTTTAAAATATTATATTTTTTGGTCACAAACCTGGTAGCATTTAATATATATATATATATATATATATATATATATATATATATATATATATATATATATATATATATGATTTGTGTCATATAGAAATGAAAAGTGGAAGATTTTATTTTTAGTATATATAAACAGGAATTAATTGATTTAAAATTGTGTTTATAATGTTAGTTTTACTTCAGTCCACTAGAGATCAGGTGTTACAAGCTAAAACAATTATTAAATCAGTAGATGTAAAGAGTTATATTTTAACAGACCTAAAGGCCTAAAAACAAACCATTTAATCAATTAAAAAAAGTAAGCCAAAGCTGTTCAGAGTTATAGAACTTTAAAGAACAAGCTTTAAATATGTGGGAGAAATTTGAAGCAAAACATTATAAAAAAGATAATGACTTGAATGATATTACAGCAGATGAACTTAAGATATATATATTTTTTGAAAGGCCCCCCAATGATAATGGATCAAGGACAAAATAACTGGCCTTAAATGAAAAAAGTTTTTTTTTTTTTTTTAAATGCTTGAAATGTAAAGTTTGCTGAACCACTAACAAATAATACAAGAAGTATGAGTCATTTAGATCATGTGTAACAGGTGAAGACATAAAGTAGAGACATTATTAAATTGTGAATCATATAACATTACATATACACTTTGGATTGTAGTAATATGAAAGGGCTAAAATTCCATATACTAGCTCAACATTTTAAGAAAAAACATAATGGTTGATTTTTAAAATAAAACTTTGACTCTATTGGCTGAATAATGATATTGAGCTCTGTCATTTTTAGGAGATAATATTTTTGGGAATTTAATTGTATTAATTAAAAAAAACATTTACAATTTCAATATGTAGAATATTGCAGTTTTTTTTCTGCCTCCTGTGTCACTCTGTGCCCCCCCTCTCTCCCATGTCTCTTCTCCCCTCTCCCTTCCCTGTGTCTCTTCCCCCTCTCCCTTCCCTGTGTCTCTTCCCCCTCCCTTATCACCCTCCTCAACCCCCTCCTCATTCTCAACCTCCCTCCTCAACCCCACTCCTCATCCTCAACCTCCCTCCTCATCCTCCCTCCTCATCATCAACCTCCCTCCTCAACCCCTCATCCTCAACCCCCTCCTCAACCTCAACCCCCCTCCTCATCCTCAACCCCCCTCCTCATCCTCAACCTCCCTCCTCATCCTCAACCCCCTCCTCAACCTCCCTTCTCATCCTCAACCTCCTTCCTCATCCTCCCTCCTCAACCCCCCATCCTCAACCCCCTCCTCAACCCCCGTCCTCAACCCCCCATGCTCATCCTCCCTACTCAACCCCCCCTATCCTCATCCTCCCTCCTCAACCCCCCATCCTCAACCCCCTCCTCAACCCCCTCCTCAACCTCAACCCCCCTCCTCAACCTCAACCCCCGGTATATGCTAATAACGTGACGTCACATGTGACGTCACAAGCGCGCCGGATAAAGAAGGAGCGGAGGCCGGAGCAGAAGTAGGTAAGTGAGGGGAAAAGCAGAGGGGGAGGTATTTAGGGGGGTTTAGAATGAGGAGGGGGGTTTAGAATGAGGAGGGGGTTGAGGATGAGGAGGGTGGAGGGAAAGAGACACGGGGGGGTTAGAGAGACACAGGGGGGTAGAGAGACACGGGGGGGTAGAGAGACATGGGGGGGTTAGAGAGACATGGGGGGTTAGAGAGCCTTAAAAAAAGTGCTGAAAAACTCGGCTTATACTCGAGTATATACGGTACATTACCTTTTGTTACTCTGCCTCAGAATTACTTAATTGATGGGACCTATTTGTTCTCTCGTGTATGGAAGTACCAGGGCCTCACTCAAATGCCATTTGACCAATTAAATAGGGCTCTATATAAGCACATAGCATCTTTTTTTACAGAATTTTTTAGTTAGTGAAGACCTTGCTTTTAACTAAAAACTTCTGTAAAAAAATATGCTCTGTGCTTATATAGAGCCCTATTCAGTTAGCCAAATCACAATTGAATGAGGCCCCCAGTGCTTTACAATAAAGTGTATTAATCCTTTTGAAAGTATACAAGTGTGTCAACTTTATTTCTGAGGTTGGAGCATTCTTTTTAAATCACTTTGCTTTAATCCAGTTAACAAGGAATCCTGCATCTACATTCCTGAACTGCATTTTTTCCCTCCACAGATCCTGACGCTGCCTCCTTCCAGAGGAATCCCTAACATCATTAAACAGAAATCCACAGAAGAGAACACCTAATCACAGGGGTCCATTCCATTGCCTGTCCAGCTGACTAACTTACAATATATAATGGTTGTGAACCTCTCCATAAAATCTTCATTTAATTCATCTAATTTAATAAAAAAATGCACATTTCAAAGAATACATATTTCAATTTATTAATTACCAATTAATTTAATAGCTGTTCAGAGACAATTTTTTTCCCAAAGGTAGACACACTGGCAACTTTCAATGAAGACTACAAAACAAAGTACTGGGGAGAGTTGATACTAAATGTTATTATAGCTCTAAATGTCTGTAGACCCCATCCTATATTAAACATATTCAGACATATACATACTTTCCCCTAGAAGTTGACTTCATTCAGAATCTGTGGAGAGAAGGAATGCAGGTCTAAAATGTAGATATTGGACTCCTTGGTATCTGGTCTAGAGCAAAGTAATTGAAAAGCTCTTCCCCACCATCCATAAATATAGCTGGCAGACTTGTACTTTCAAAATGGGTAATACAGTAACATTACTACAATAGGAAGACTAATCACTCAGCAGGTTGTCTTCAATGTGTTAGTTCCACAATGGGCATCTTAGACCTGTCCATGCAAACAATAATTGGATCACAGTATATAAATTACAAAACTACATATAAAAATATAATCCAACATCAGGGTGTGTAAAATGATTCTAATGAATATAACAACAATGGGTATTCACTTTGGATAAGGGTATTCAGACCTTGGATTGTCCAATCAGTGGAAATCATGCTTATCACAGGAATAGTCAAGAGCTGGAAAAAGACAAAGTCTAGGGGTTGTCATGTCATTATGAGCCCTACCCTGTCTGTATCATTTAGTAAAGTTATACTTCTGCAGAGCGAATTAAATTAGCAAAAAAAGGTAATTGTTTTTTGGTGCACTCTATGACTAGGGAGGTAATTAATTATAATTAAAACATACCTTGTAATAAAAAAATATTTTAATGTATTAATACAGCATGAAGTTTAGATTACAGAAATCATCTGAACATAATTTTTAGAGGTACTTATATACAGTAAATAGAATAAGCTTCTGATTTCCTCATTCTTTCTGCAAGATGTTCACTAAAGCAAAAAATCAGTGGGGAGAGAGAACAGCCTTGTGTCGTGTCATTCCATTTTGAATCATAAACTCCTCTGTCTTAAATCCCATTCCCATTATATAAGTTAATGGTTGGCTATAGAAAGCTTCTATAGCGTGCTAGTCAATATTTTTGGAATACTATCTCAATTAATTTCCAATTGACCCTATTGAAGGCCTTTTCTGCATCCAATGACAGGACCAATAGAGGGATCTTCATGAGTTTAGCATAAGTTAGTAAATCTATAAATCTTCTAGTGTTATCTGTTGTTTTTCTATTTCTAATAAAATCAGGTGGATTCAAATTGATTAAACTTGGAATTAGGAAGTTCAGTCTTGTAGCCCAAATTTTTGAATAAAGCCTAATGTCTGTAAACAATAATGAGATCGGTCTATAGTTCTTGCATTCTGACTTATCCTTACCCTCTTTGGTAATTATGATAATAGCGGCCTCTAGCATCTCATGAGGAGAGGATCCATTCTTCTTTATTTCATTAAAAGCTATTCAAATAGCGGCAAACATTTTATAGTAATGATTGGGGAACCCGTCTGGGCCGGGAGATTTATCTATTTTAATATTTGCTACTGCAGTCTGTATCTCACTGGATGTAATTTCTTTATCTAACGTTTCTAGTTGTTCTTCTATTACTTTAGGGAGGTCTATTTGGTTTCAGAAATCATTTATTTACTGTTTTTATGACAAAATCTCATCTATCGTCCAGGTTATAAAGGACTTCATAATAATCAAAGAAAAGTTTTACTATTTTTTAAGGTTTTCTGCAGTATTTCCCTTATTTCGATTTTAATTTATCCATTGTTTTCTTTAACTTGATTGTGTACAAATTATTACCTCAGTGCTTAACACTCTGTTTATCCAAGTAAGACATTTTTTTGAGGATTTAAATAATTATCTTTATTATATCCGTAGATAAAAAAGAAAAACATTGATGTTAAAACAATATAAAAATCTTTAAAACACAACAATGATGACTGGTAGTTTTAAAGCATAAAATATGTAAATTTAGGATGTAGAACGTTGTTTACATAATAGTAAATCTAATGTGCTATTAATTGCTCTTTCCACTGCAGTAAGTAAATTATTATATATTCTTATCCCCAGAATAACCAATAAGATTGTAAATGATTGGGTATCTGCAATATATATATATATATTAATCTCAAAGATGATAGCTGCTGTATTGCAATAGCAGCAAAAATAAATCTGTGTTAATATCGCATGTATGGATTATTCTGTTTATTTTTAATAACTGCAGATTTATAAATCAAATTAATTGCTGTGAATTAGGAGATTCTTATTCTTCAGAGAATAAGCTACGGTATCAATTGGCATAAAAAAATTATTGTTAATTTTGCAACACAATTACTTGCCACCATTTTTTTTTCTTTTTTTATGTGCTTTGTTGCAACACGCCTTGCTTAGAAATAGGGAAATAATTATCAGCTGTAATATATAGCTTAAAGGCTATCAATATTCCCTACCCTTTAGAGATGAATCTCTCTAACAGTGGATGGATTTGCCAAATGAACTCAAGATGGCGATAGCTTTGATTAGCACAGTGTGGTCTGAAGGACCATAGAAGGATATGCAGGGGTGTTCTGGAAATACCGGATACATCCAGTATACCATGTGGCTGGAAGAGCCCTTTGTGTGTGCAGCTGACCAGTCAGGTGGCTTTGTGTAGACATGTAAACCTAAACTGACCAGTAAGAGGCAAAGGATATGAATGTGGGGGTGGCATTCTAATGCTAAATATAAGGAGCACATCAAGAACAGCTCTGTCTATTTTCCTTTGACTCTCTTTCCAAGAAGTCCTCCTTGGTTTCATATCTGGGTACTGGTAATGTATAATACACACACATGGACATAATACACTACACCATAGCCAGTACATTATAATGGTAAAACGACTTTCTGCTAAGATATTAAAAGATGTGTTGTTCATAGTATTATCATAGGTCATGCATTGTTAATGTAATGTAATAATTGTATTTTTAATAAACATTGTAACCATTAATCTATAGAGCCTCTTAAATATATTTATTGTTTATCCGTGGGAAACAATATCTCAGAGTCTGAGATATGAGTAATTATTATCATAATCATAACTAATATTTTTATGGATAATACCAGTGTGATTTAACACACAGAATAACTGTGAATATAATAATTATATATACCTAATTATTTCACTGGCAAGCCTACCTAATTTTTCTTACCGTGTACATTCACTTGCATTTGGGGGGGATTTAATCCAAAATGTCTCTTTGAAGTTACAAGTGAACTTAGCTGACGAAAAATTTAACCTATGAGAATTGTGATATTGTCGAGCGTTTTCCACGAAGAAAGTCGTTGGCCACAACGTTTTTGGTTTTTGGGATCCAGGGGGCAACAGAGTGAGACGCTATTGAAGTAAGACGGACGTCATTTCTGTGGATCCATTGTTATCCAGGCGGAGACATCAATTTTGGGGTGCACACCTTCTTTGATTAGGGACACATGAAGACACATCAAAGTGTAAGTAATGGAGATAATTGCTAAATATGCTGAATGTAGCGATTTTGAACCAGTGATTGTTAAAAATGAAAGTATGCTTAGCAGAATACATGATTTATGGTTACAGTGTGAAAAGCAAAATAAGCAAATTGATAAGAAAAAATGGTGTTTAACCAAAGAGAGAAATAAGTTACAGAACTGTATGAAATTGTTAATGTGTATTAAGAACCAGATGAATATGGCTATAATGGGAAGTATTCCAGTTGCAGCAGTTACAGAGACTATTCAAGAAACAGACTGTTGTCTAAAATGTGGCATAAGTGCAGAGTATGTGGATACTTTAGAGGACAATTATGAGGCGAGGGGGCAGTTAGTAGCCTTACTCAGAGAATGTTTATCTGCACAGAAGCAACCTATTGCTGTAATTGATAATAATGAGCCAGTTTGTACATCAGAGGAAGAGGGTGGATTACATCTTGTAGAAGAAGAGCAGCAAGTAAGAGAAATAAATTATGTAAGGGATAGTTCTGATGTTAGTAGGACTATACCAGACTTAACCCCTCACATAGTAAGATCTCACCCACTAAGTTTAAGTCAAGTACCAGATGCTTCACATTCAACACCATGTGAGAGAAATAGAGAGAGGAATTCTGTAACATCACAGGCATCTGCAATAATCAGACAACAAGACCGAGATAAAATAGTGAAACAGTTAATAAAGTTTAAACCACTATTCCCACATTATGATGCAAAGATATATGTATTGTCCAATATGACTAACTTTGAATTATCCGTGAAACAGTACATGCTTTCTCCTAAAGAGGCATGTGTTATGTTAAAATTGTGGCTTCCAGGAGCTCTAGCATCTAGATTAGAGGCCCCAGTTAGTGGTCCAAATGATAGCAATAGAGATTGGTTCAAAGAACACAAATGGGGTACAGGCTGAGAGCTGTATCTAGGTTAGTCACAGGGAACAGAGACTTAGATAGCCATTCCCTTGCTGAGATGAGAGTAACTGTACAGGATGACCCATGGGTATATGCTTCTAAATTTGAGCAAGTGTACAGACTCACACATAGAGTGCCTCCAGACCAGACCCATCAGAATTGTTACAGTATCTAGTAAGAAAATTTACTTATTTGGACCCTAGCATACAAATAATGGCAGAAGAGAAAGACACCATGGAGGCTGTGTTGTGTATTATTGGTAAGGCACGGCAAAACATACTGAGGAAAGGAGTCACAGGGCCACGTAAAATTGCAATTGTGACTACGAATGAAGGAAGACGTAATCCCTTGGAAATTTTCTTCAGAGGGATTTGTAATTACTGTAATAAGCCTGGACACAGATTCAGAGATTGCAGGCTGAGGATGAGGGAGCATAGACAAAGGGAGGGATGGCAGGCACATACATCAGATCCTCCAAAACATAGTCATGATCAGGCATACTCAAATACTTCAGGGCCTACAAAGGATAGGCAGGATCAGAAGTTTTCCTTTAGACAGGACAGGCATAAACCTCTAGATAAATCAGGCCAGGAATTTGCTCCAAAGACCAAGCCTGGGAATAATTTGTATGGCCCAGCACAGGAAGCTTTAAGGATGATGATGGTAGGGATGGATAGGAATCAAGAGAGGCAGTATGAGAATAATTCCTCTCAGACATCCTTACCTGACTGACTAACACCGGCCCTGGGAGACATGGTTCCTTTTTGTGGTATATTTAGGGATCATTCTGGACGCCCCTATGTCAATGGTGTGATTGCGGGCCATCACACAAAATTGCTCATTGACACAGGTGCTTCAGTGACTTTGACGGATTTGCCACTAAGTCCCCCATATGGGGCAAAACAGACATTTCTAGTGGGACTTGGGGGTTCCCAGTCCCAGGCTTTTCTAATTCCAAAAGTAACTGTGACGTTAGGACAACAGTGTATTAAAGAAATTCCAATATGGCAGAGTAGAAATACAGAAGGTACTATACTTGGTGCTGATGTTATGAGAGCAGAAGGGATGATAGTGGATCTTTGTAACAATGTACTGTGTAGGGACACAAGAGGAAGGAAACCTGTTATGTTAGATGAGTCTTCCCTGAGTCCAGTGGCATCCATTGTATCAGTTCCTTCAGAAAGGGTGTGGCCGGACACTGGTAGCCACTCTGATCTGAGGAAGTTGGTTATGGATTTCCCTGACATGTGGGCTCAACATAAAAATGATTGTGGGATATTGAGAGATGTAGAGATTAAGATTACAGGTCCCGACCCTCCTCCACAAAGACAGTACCGCTTCCCAACAGAGGCTATAGAACCAGTTACTGAAATTATTGATCAGCTTGAACAGCAGGGTGTGATTAGGAAATGTTCTTCTTCCAATAATTCACCTTTGTGGCCAGTAAAGTAATGGAAGCTGGAGATTAACTGCAGATTTTAGGATGATCAACAAATCTACTCCTCCAGTAACAAATTTAGTTGCTTCCACTCCTGAAGTTATATCTAAGCTGAGCGCCACCTGCTTATGGTATTCAGTGCTAGATGTAGCCAATGGATTCTGGGCTATTAAACTTGCTCCAGAATGTCAATATAAGTTTGCTTTCAGTTTCAGGAATATTCAGTATACATTCAATTCTCTCCCACAAGGGTTCCATAGTTCCCCTACTTACTTTCATCATGCCCTAGCAAAGGTTTTAGAAATGTTCTCTGCCCCAGACAGTATCATACAATATGTGAATGATATCTTGTTACAGACAGAGACAGTTGAGGAACACATGGAATTGCTAAGAGAATTGTTTGATTTAATTTCCAAATCAGGCCTGAAGTTAAATACTGCAAAGGTTCAGTTGATGAAAGAGAAGGTAACATTTTTGGGGGTGTCAATCCAAAGGGGAACAAGATGTCCTACTAAGGATAGAGTGGTAGCAATACTACAGGTACCCAGACCTTTTAATAGACAGTCATTAAGAACATTTTTGGGATTGGTGAACTTTTCACGAGACTTCATTGAAGGTTTTGCTGAAAAAGCAAAGCCTCTCTATGATCTCTTGAAAGGAGAAGAGAAAGGACTGATTACATGGGGTAGTGAACATGAGGATTCATTCAGGGTGTTAAAGGAAGATTTAGCATCAGCTCCAGCTCTTGTCACTGTTGATAGTGGGGTTCCATTTGCCCTGCAAACATGTACTACTGACACTTCAATTTCTTCAGTTCTGCTGCAGGAGAAGGCTGGGAAATGGAGGCCTGTAGGCTATTTTTCCAGACTCCATTCTCCTGTAGAGAGAGGATATGATTCGTGCATCAAAGCTTTGTTAGGGGTACATTGGGCAGTTCAAGCTACAGAGCATATAGTGGGATTTAGGAAGCTGATTCTCCAAACACCTCATACACCACTGACGTTGTTGTTCGAGAGAAATTAAGTGGAGTCTCAACTCAGCGCCTTACCAGGTGGCTGACAGATTTACAACACCGTGACATTACTGTACAGCACAATGCAAAATACATCTTGCCACAGTTAATGTACATACAGGGAGAACCACATGATTGTATGGAGACCCACATTCACAGAGAGTCACCACCTAAATTATTTAGGGACAAAACCATATCCCAAGATCTACAGATCTATGTGGATGGATCAAGATTTTGGCAGGATGGCAGATTCCATACTGGATTTGCAATATGGGTCCCTTCTATGCAATTGGAAGTTAAGATTATATGGCCACGTTCCTTTTCAGCACAGAGAGCAGAACTAGAAGCCATTTCTATGGCATGTCACAGGTTTGACACACAACCTATTGGTATTTACAGTGACAGTGCCTATGTTACTAGGTCACTGACAGAGTACCTACCAATATGGGATCTAAGGGGAATGGTGGATTCAGCAGGAAAACCTTTGTCACATGCAATGGCTTTGAGGAAGTTAGTTGACTGGGGAACACAACACCCACTACAGGCAGCTATACTTAAGGTTAAGGCACACACAAATTCCACTGATGAACATTCACGTGGAAATGCACATGTGGATATGTTGACTAAACAGGCAGCCTTAGAGGGGGAACCATGGCAACCAGGAGAGGCAGATACAGAAGCAGGGGATGCATGGAGAGAACACCATGTATCTAAGGAAGAGACACACATAGCAAAGGTTACAAAAGAGACATCAGAAGTACCAGACCTACAGAGAGAGCAGGCTAAAGATACTAACCTTTCTCTTTTGTTGCAGAACCAGCAAAGTCTCCCTAGTGGGTACTCTATTCAGGATGGGTTAATTTGCTATAGTAGTCCTACAGAGCCACAGGCCAAACTCCTTTTTGTAGTCCCAAAGCATTTGCAGAGACAAATTACACAGCAAACTCACTCTCTTTTGGGACACATTGGTCACAGTGCCTTAGAATACCATCTTAGACAGAAATATTTTTGGCCAGATTTAGCAATATCAGCTTTGCAGTGTATTCAAGAATGCCTTATCTGTGCGCAGATAAATCCACGCCCTAAAGGACAAAGACCAATTCTCCAGAGGGTACCAGTAGCGGATGGTCCCTGGAAATCTATTCAGATTGATTTTATAGGCCCACTTCCACTATTAAAGGGGAGTCTTAGATATGCCTTAGTCATTGTGGATATTTTTTCAAAATGGGTTGAAGATATTCCTCTTAGGCGTGACACTGCACAAGCTACTGCAAAAGCATTATGGGAACATGTGTTTTCAAGGTGGGGTTTTCCTGAACTCATTGAGTCAGACAGAGGTACACATTTTACTGGACAGATAATGCAAAGCCTCTGTGCCCTACTGGGAATACAGCAGAGATTCCATGTTCCGTATCACCCACAATCCTCGGGTATAGTAGAACGCATGAATCGTACCATTAAGTCTAGGTTAGCTAAAATGCTGACACAATATGGTAATTCTTAGGTTACACACTTACCAGCAGTTCTAATGGCTATTAGAGCTACACCTGCCACCGCTACTAAATGTTCTCCCTATTAGCTCATGTGTGAGGAATTGACTCTGTTGGGTTTTGAACCCTGGTCCCCAGGCTGTTATACCTCTTCCCTACCACTGCGCCAGCCTGCCTTTTGTGAATTTCATTGAGAAATGATAAGCTTGACTCTGCTAGCAATAGTATCAGTACCTAAGTCTCTTCAGCTGTGTCTGGTCAGGTGTCTGGTACTTGGCCTAAATAAGGCACTTCCTGTCAAATGTACCTTGCCAGATTATTGTGTGGTTCCTGATCACCTCAATAAAGCTTGTTCCTGTTTCACCGACAAATTGCTGAACTGGATTATTGCTGACCTTGGCTGCTGGTCTCCACAACCTTGTGATTCCATATCATTACAGAATAATCTGGCCGCTTTCATGGAGACCGCTGGGTCAGATTCTGCATTGGCCCAGCAGGTTGCTTTATTTGCAAGAACTGTGCAGACCCAGGCACAGACCATTCAAGTGCTGCAGGACCAGGTAGCTGTACTGCAGGCCCAACAGGTTGCTTTTACTGCAATAAATGTGCAGACCCAGGCACAGACCATTCAAGTGCTGCAGGACCAGATAGCTGAACTGCAAAATAAAATTCAGTCAATGCACAGTGAGTATACCAGCTACAGGGCACGAGATGTTGTGGCTGCTACTGTTACACCTGCACAAGATGCCCGCTTGCCCCTACCAGAAAAGTTTGGAGGAGATCGCAAAAAATTTAGGGGTTTCCTAAATCAATGCCGTTTGCACTTCATGATGTTACCTCAACGATTTCCATCTGAAAGAGAGAAGGTGGGATTTATTTTTTCCTTATTCAAAGATGAAGCTCTGGCTTGGGGCTCCCCTCTTCTGGAACAGGACAGTCCAGTCTTGGGTAATCTAAATGACTTTCTTGAGGCCATGTGCCTAGTTTTTGATGACGCAAATCGATGTGATACAGCAGAAGCCACTCTCCTTCATTTGCATCAAGGGAGGTGCTCGGTGGCTGAATATGCTGCTGAATTCAGACAGTGGGTTGCTGATACTACCTGGAACCAATCAGCCCAGAGGTTCCACTTCAGAAAAGGTCTCTCAGAAGCAATAAAAGATGAGCTAGCTCGTGTTGATCTTCCTGCTGACTTTGATGCATTTGTGCGTTTGGCTATCCGTATTGATCGGAGACTTTCTGAAAGAAGATTGGAAAGACAGGGTTCTTTTAGACCAAGTACTACTCCAATTTCCTATTCAATAACTGCTACTCCGATCCCACAAACACCTACAGACTCTGAGCCAGAGGCTATGCAGGTAAATCTAATAAGAGGGCCATTATCCAACAAAGAAAAACAGTGGCGACGCACTCACAATTTATGACTGTATTGTGGTAGTGCAGGGCACTATGCCATCAATTGCCCTAGCAAATCCAAAAGAACAATAGCTATGGCGGCTGAGGGTGCACAGATTCAACACCAATCTCAGATTTCAGATCAACTGGATTCTGTCACACAACCCTTGTTTTCTCTGGCTCATGGTGAAGAGGGTATGTTAACATCCTCATTTTGTGGTGCCTATCACGTTGCAATGTGGTGATCGTAAAATTTAAACTATAGCTATGATAGATTTTGGAGCAGGCGGAAACTTTATGGACATTAAATTTGCAGCAGGAAATAGAATTCAGTCTATCCCTAATTCTTCACCTGTGTTACACATGAGACTGTGCCCTTAATGTTGACTGTGGAAGTGAATCACCATGAGGCTATCTCTTTCCACCTAATTTCCTCAACACAGTTTCCAGTGATTTTGGGGGTACCATGGCTTGCTCTGCATAACCCACAGATTGATTGGAAGATCAGAACTTTGTCCTTTCCTTCAGAACACTGCTTAATGAATTGTCAACCCTCTAAGGTAACACCTGTTGCCACAACAATTAATGAAATGGTTGCTACAAACTTGACTAAGCTTCCTCTACAATATCAGGATTTTGCAGATGTCTGTGATAAGAAGAATGCTGATCAGCTTCCACCACACAGGCCCTATAATTGCCCAATAGAGCTGTTGCCTGGGGCTGCTATCCCATTTGGCCGTATATATTCCCTTTCTGAGCCTGAATTGAAAGCTCTTCGTGAATACCTACAAGAAAATCTTGCCAAAGGCTTTATTCGACCATCTACTTCTCCAGCAGGAGCTCCTATTTTCTTTGTAGAAAAGAAAGATGGCAGCCTACGGCCATGCGTTGATTACAGGGACATTAATAACATCACTGTTAAAAACCGCTACCCCTTGCCTCTGATTCCTGAACTTTTGGAGAGACTTCGCTCAGCTAAAATATTTACGAAGCTTGATCTTCGGGGGGCATATAATCTGGTTCGCATAAGAGCCAATGATGAATGGAAAACAGCTTTCAGAACCAGGTACGGGCATTACGAATATCTAGTAATGCCTTTTGGGCTATGTAATGCCCCTGCAACTTTCCAGCATCTTATCAATGATGTACTACGAGATCTCCTGGATCAGTTTGTTGTGGCATATTTGGATGATATCCTAATATTCTCTGATAATCTTGAAAACCACAGAAAACGGGTCCGTATAGTTCTAGAGCGCCTTCGTACCCACCGCCTATACATTAAACTAGAAAAATGTGAGTTTGAACAAACAGAAATTCAATTCCTAGGGTATGTAATAACTCCCAAAGGTTTAAGTATGGACGCAAGTAAAATTAAAGCTGTGCTGGACTGGCCCATCCCCAAGAATGAAAAAGATGTTCAGAGATTTGTGGGGTTTGCCAATTTTTACAGGCGTTTCATTAAGAATTTCTCTGCCGTTATTACACCGATCACTGAACTCACACGTAAAGGGACTCCTTTTCAGTGGTCTGATAAGGCTGATACCGCATTTTCCCGATTGAAGACTCTGTTTACCTCTGCCCCTGTCCTGGTACATCCTCAGCCGGAATTACCATTTATTGTGGAAGTTGATGCTTCTGATTCAGCTGTTGGTGCTATACTGTCTCAAAGGACTGGACCTAAGATGCTGTTACATCCGTGTGCCTTCTATTCCTGCCAGATGGTGCCAGCAGAAAGAAACTATGACATAGGGAATAAAGAACTATTGGCTATAAAAGCTGCCTTCACCGAATGGAGACATCTCTTGGAGGGAGCTACCCATCCAATTACTGTCCTCCCAGATCACAAAAATCTGGAATGTATTCGATCAGCAAAGAGACTGTCAGCCAGACAAGCACGCTGGTCCCTATTCTTCTCTAGGTTTAATTTTTTGGTTACATACCGTCCTGGCTCCAAGAATGGTAAGGCGGATGCCTTGTATAGAATAGCTGACCCCCTCCATACTACCGTAACCAAGACTACCATCTTGCCGGAGGATATATTTATAGGAGTTACATTTCCTTCTGATCTGATGTCTCGCATTAAAAAGGGCTACGCTGAAGACCCAGTTCTTCGTGATCCTCCTCGTGACCTCCATATGACGATGCTTAATGGGTTTTGGATTTTTCAGCAACGTCTGTTTGCTCCGGAGTCAGTGCGACTGGACCTTTTACGTCTCTACCATGACTTAAAACCAGCAGGTCATCCAGGAATCCGAAAGACGCAAGACCTACTTGCCCGATCCTTTTGGTGGCTGAAGTATCATGAGGATGTTAAGAAGTATGTGTCCTCTTGTGATGTATGTGCCAGACATAAGACTCCTCGCTCATCCCCTGTTGGCTTGCTTCAGCCTTTTCCGATTCCTCATCATCCCTGGTGATCTATATCCATGGACTTTATTGTGGAACTACCTCCCTCTAAGGAACACACTACCATTCTTGTTGTTGTGGACAGGTTAACTAAGATGGGTCATTTCATACCAGCTCGTGGTCTCCCTTCAGCTAAACAGACGGCTGACCTGGTTATTCGGGAAATATTTTGCTTGCATGGAGTGCCTGATGAAGTAGTTTCTGACAGGGGAGTGCAGTTTACATCTCGTTTTTGGAAACATTTTTGTTCTAATCTAGGTATTAATGTAAATCTGTCGTCAGCTTTTCATCCGCAAAGTAATGGACAGACTGAGCGAACCAACCAGAGTTTGGAGCAATATTTGCGGTGCTATATTAGTTACCTGCAGGATGACTGGCGGGATTTTCTACCCACGGCGGAGTTTGCCTATAACAATGCCCAACACTGCTCCACTTCTTTGAGCCCATTTTTTGCCAACTATGGTTACCAACCGACCTTTCTAGTCAGTCTCCCAATTACTACTTCCATTCCTGCTGTCACTGACCGGCTAACCACCTTACGTGATTCCCAAGCACTGTTGAAAGAGACTCTTTTGGAGGCTCAGAAATGTTGCAAAAGAACTGCTGATAGGCATAGAAAGGAGGCCCCAGTCTATCACGTTGGTGACAAAGTGTGGCTGTCAACAAAGAGTCTTAAGCTTCGGATTCCTTCTCATAAATTGGTTTAAAGGTTCATGGGACCATTTGAGATCATTGCTCAGAACAATGCTGTCACTTTCCGTTTGCAACTCCCGAATTCAATGAAAATACATCCAGTGTTTCACGTTGCACTGCTTAAACCTTTTAATGAAAATACTTTCCCTGGCCGAGCCCTGTCTGCCCAACCTCCAGTCCTCGTGGATGGTGAGGTTGAGTACGAAGTGGAAAAAATTCTTGACTCCAGGATCTTCCGTAACAAGCTTCAGTATCTGGTTCGCTGGAAAGGCTATGGTGAGGAGAAGAGTTCGTGGGAACCAGTGGACAATATTCACGCTCCTGATCTCCTTCGGTCTTTTCATGTGCAGTACCCTGCTAAACCAGGTAATAGGGCATCCAGAGGCTGCACCTATAGAGGCGGGGTAATGTGAGGAATTGACTCTGCTGTGTTCTGAACCCTGGTCCCCAGGCTGCTATACCTCTTCCCTACCACTGCGCCAGCCTGCCTTTTGTGAATTTCATTGAGATCTGATAAGCTTGACTCTGCTAGCAATAGTATCAGTACCTAAGTCTCTTCAGCTGTGTCTGGTCAGGTGTCTGGTCCTTGGCCTATATAAGGCACTTCCTGTCAAATGTACCTTGCCAGATTATTGTGTGGTTCCTGATCACTTCAATAAAGCTTGTTCCTGTTTCACCGACAAATTGCTGAACTATTATTGCTGACCTTGGCTGCTGGTCTCCACAACCTTGTGATTCCATATCATTACATCATGACAGGGAGACAGATGGCTATAGGCCACCCAGGTGAACCTCAATTGTCCACTCCCCTGAGAGAAGCTGTGTCAAGAGACCAATGTCTCTCCCAAATTCAGGAGCAGTTAAGATTACTGCTACATTTTGCTGCCTCTAATATGGCCCCAACTGATTGTAAAGTGTCATCTAAAATTCAAACTTCGTTTCAAAAGGGGGGAATGATCATGATTAAAAACTTTAATAAAGATTCTCCATGGGATGCAAATTGGGAGGGTCCCTATGTTATTCTAGATACATTAGGTAATACAGTGCTTAAGGTAGAGAGATCAAACTCCAGAAAAACCAGAAGGCAGCCTGGTCACAAATGGGTTCATGTACACCAATGTAAATTGTACAAAGGGACAGAAGTCCCACATGGAGATGTTACTGCTAAGAATTGATACTTGTTTGATCTTTTCCAGATTTGGCAACGAGAAGTCCACAAGGGAAATGGAGATGCATTTGTTTTTGGGGATTTTATGGACAATGTTATTCATGTGTAAAAATCAGGACATTGATGGACCACAAGCTACCTCTTCCACAAGGCAAAGAAGATCGAGTTTTACACAGATGATCAAGGCATGGATAAAGATATGGAGCAGTGACAATTTTGAAGAACCATGCTTGGATGAACTGACTCTAAGTGGGGGTGGGATTGTGGACATTTTTGCAACAAAAAGACATAATAACATTAGTGGATTTTGGAGTGACAATTTGGGTAATAAAAGGAATTGGGAATGTGAATGGACAAACTGGGGAAAATGGACAATAGGTCTGACAGGTGAAGACATTAGGCTTTCCCTTAGTTTTCAAAACCCTATTATGTCCATGAATCAGCAAGGGTATAGCATTACAAAAGTAATCACAGAGAACATGACTAAAGAAGGAGTAAAATGGGAAGTAGTGGGATCCAACCGGGGTGTACAAGTTAAGGTATCGTTAACAATAGATGAGGGGAGGGAACCTACAACAGTAGCCTCTCCTCTGACCTATTCTACTACCCTTGCTCCACCAAGGGTGGATAACTATGTGGACCATCACATGTGTGAGGGTAAGAAAATACTTTCCAGTGGCCCATTTCAAATTAGTTCTATGAACCCCACACCAATATTGAGGGATGCTACATTCCAGCTGATTTCATGGAAGATAAGGTTGACAGATTGGCTAGTTTCTAGACACTTTCAAAATTGTTCCACAATTACAGCAACTATGGAAAGGTCCTTAATTAGATGGGTAATGGGTACCAAAAGAAGTAAGAGGGATATTGTGGATACAGTTTTGGGAGGTGTAGGAACTGGTCTAGGGGTTGTAAATACTATAGATATTTCAAGTTTGACTACAACATTGCAGTCTGAGGGTTTATTAAATTCCAAAGGTTTACACGCACAACAAACCATTAACACACTTGTAGAGGGACTGACAAAAGCAGTTATAGATATACAGGGTCCTGCTATACAGCATATTCAGGAAATATTGGTAGGAGTAATTGGGAGGTCAAGGGAAGTGTCTTGGAATTTTGTATGTCTTTCCATGCAAACTGAGCTATCAACGGATTTTAAGATCCTGGCGCAAGCTATGGATAATAACCATACCCCTTTGGGAGGTTGGCAGCAAGCTGAAATTAACAGGTTTGCTCTTGACCACAAAGAGTTATGGGTGAACAGTTGGCTGGGTTGCAAGGGAAACATATGCAAAGCCAATTCATTAGTACCGACCAGGGGAACATACCAAAACATCTACCATATGACATCATTGGGAACTCCAGTAACAGAATCGCATGTGTTACATCATGAGGTAGAGTTTCCCAACTTCATAGTAAATGGTACCACCATAGAACAAGTAGATGTGGAAGGTTGTATGAGATTCCCCAACAAAATCTTATGTCTACCAAATCAGGTTAGAACAGTATTTGATTCATGCTGGTATAACCATTCCTACTGCCAAGGATTTGTAGAAAAGGTTAAACCTCAAGATATGATATTCCCCTTGGGACAGGGAAAGGTGTGTTTTGTGTCATTGAAACCAAGGGATGAGGTACACATATGGTTTAAACATTGTATATCTAGGGAACAGATTACTCAGGGAATTTACTGTGTCATAGACTATCCGGTGAGAATAAGTTCACAGCAGTTAAATCTCACAGTGTCACAGGTATTAACCTACAATAAAACCCTGGGGTCTCCTCTGATTGTACCAATTGTATCAGACAGCACATCTTGGCAGAAATGGGTAATGCAACTTAAAGATGATCAGATACTGCTCAAACACCTACAACATTTTGGGGAAGGGTACACGTAAATTTTCACCATCAACAACAAGAACTCCAGAGAATTGAACATACATTTTCTGATCTGTCAAGTGCAACCTGGTGGCAGAAATTAGTTAATTCATTTTCAAAACACTCATCATGGGGTTCTGCTTTGGGAAATGTTATGTTACACCCATTCATAGTCGTTCTAATTGTGTCTATATTATGTATTATTGTTCAAATATGCATGTTTTGCTATCTGAAAGCCATGATAGCACATATATATCATCTATATTATGGTATACATATGAAAACAGCTCTCGTAAAATAGCAGAAACTCACACACATAGCGGGATATAGAGATTTTATAGTTGAATCCGATACTCACTCTTATACTCATTTTTCTTAAGCTTCTATTGGAATGAAAAGGTACAGATGTCTTTCATTGCCAACAGGGGGGAATGTTGCAACACGCCTTGCTCAGAAAAAGGGAAATAATTATCAGCTGTAATATATAGCTGAAAGGCTATCAATATTCCCTACCCTTTAGAGATGAATCTCTCTAACAGTGGATGGATTTGCCAAATGAACACAAGATGGCGATAGCTTTGATTAGCACAGTGTAGTCTAAAGGACCATAGAAGGATACGCAGGGGTGTTCTGGAAATACCGGATACATCCAGTATACCATGTGGCTGGAAGAGCCCTTTGTGTGTGCAGCTGACCAGTCAGGTGGCTTTGTGTAGACATGTAAACCTAAACTGACCAGTAAGAGGCAAAGGATATGAGTATGGGGGTGGCATTCTAATACTAAATATAAGGAGCACATCAAGAACAGCTCTGTCTTTTTTCCTTTGACTCTCTTTCCAAGAAGCCCTCCTTGGTTTCATATCTGGGTACTGGTAATGTATAATACACACACATGGACATAATACACTACACCATAGCCAGTACATTATAATGGTAAAACGACTTTCTGCTAAGATATTAAGAGATGTGTTGTTCATAGTATTATCATAGGTCATGCATTGTTAATGTAATGTAATATTTGTATTTTTAATAAACATTGTAACCATTAATCTATAGAGCCTCTTAAATATATTTATTGTTTATCCGTGGGAAACAATATCTCAGAGTCTGAGATATGAGTAATTATTATCATAATCATAACTAATATTTTTATGGATTTTACCAGTGTGATTTAACACACAGAATAACTGTGAATATAATAATTATATATACCTAATTATTTCACTTGCCACCATTTTTCTTTTCTTTTTTTATGTGCTTGAATTCTACTTTTGGTTATTCTGGGCATAAGAATATATAATAATTTACTTACTGCAGTGGATAGAGCAATTATTAGCACATTAGGTTTACTATTATGTAAACAATGTTCTATATCCTAAATTTACATATTATATGCTTTAAAACTACCAGTCATCACTGTTATGTTTTCAAGATTGTTATAGTGTTTTAACATCAGTGTTTTTCTTTTATTTATCTACAGATATAATAAAGATAATTATTTAAATTCTCAAAAAAAAATCTTATTATTTTCTTTAATTCTCTTTTATTTAATCTATTTGCTAAAAGTTTACCTAATGTATTACCCAGAAAGTAGCTTTTTTGTTGCGCTAATCATATTGATTTATCAACTCTCATCTAGTTTATTTTCCTAATTTGTAATTTAATTGAAGTCAGTTCATTTATATTGGTCTGGCTTGGAGACATCTTATTAGTTATTTCTGCTTTGGCTAATTTGATTTACAGCTCTCCAAGAGTATTTGTTTTGATTTTCCCACTGTATCTTCAACTTTGTCATACGTCCTCTAACATATGCTTTATGTGCGTTCCAGACCAATGTTCCTGACTCCACCGATTTAGAGTTTCTATCAAAAAAGTTAATAAATTCCTTCTTCATTGTTTCTTCTTTTTTTCTGGTATTTTTAGTAATGTTATATCTATTTTCATATTTTTTTTGCTGATTTCCCATTTGCATTACTAGCATTGCATGATCAGACAAGTTGTTAGGATTAATTTTAATGCTATTAGTTATTTCAATTGATACTGCATCCACCAGAAAATCTAGAATAGACCTTATGTCTATAAGAAAAGTGTGATTAGTCTCTTTGATTACTGTGTAATGCTCTCCAAGCATCATACACATCCAATCTGAGTAGAGTTCGAAAAAAAATGATTTGTTCTTCTTTTTGCTCTAATGTCTGGTATAAGGTTAGTTAGAGATTTTCTGTCTAGATCTGGTTCCAAGTACATATTTAGGTCTCTGCAGACTATTAAAGTTCCTCTTTTAATTCTATGAATATAATTCATCATTTTGAATTCATTTTGGTGAATATAAATGTAAAATAGTATATCCTTGACCATTTAGGGTCACAAGCCATATTAAATACCTGACATCTGTTTCTCTGTCTTCTTCTGATATTCTTAGATTCTTATTAAATAGGATAGCCACTCCTCAGGACTTTTTTTTATAATTGGCACAGATCATAGATGAAAACATTCTAGAGAACCAGTTTGGCTCTTTGACTGCCTTCCAGTATGTTTCTTGTAGGCAGATGATATCTGTATTTTCTCTTTTAAATGCTTCTATCTTTCTTTTGTATGGTGAGTTAAGTCCTTGAACATTTTAAGTAATTATCTTAAGTCCCATCAAATTTGTAGAATTTATTGTTTTCAAGCCTTTCCTCTCTCTCCCTTAATTGCGTCTTCTCTTCCACTTTGTTTTGGTACACAATATAAAGAAACATTAACATACTAAAAAAGTATCGGTGAAGAAACATTGATTTACATTAAATAGTTATTCCATCTTGGAGGATGGTGGCGGCTGGAGAGGATGGCTAGTTCGCATCTGGATGGAGGATTTTGGAGTGATGATGAAGGAGCTCGCAGGTACTGATTATTTTATGTTTAGTAACACAAGTAAGCATAAGCTGAGGAGGTTTAATGATAGCTAAATATTTTGTAAAATAGATAAAAGCAAGCACACTTAAGAACGCAGGTTGATAATCAAAAAGAGAAAAAATGTTAGGACGTCTAGTTACATCATTGAATAGAGGGTCATATGGATTCCGGATCTCAGTTGGTTCAAATCAATATGGTTGGGGAGCTGAGAGCCGGTGTCCCATGTTTATTTTTATATGCTTCATCCACACCATTCTATTAAAAGCTCTGGACATTTACTAGATCATGAAGATTTAATAGGCTGAGAAGGATAGAATGCTTAGATTTTTTGCATATCTCAGATCTGTTCTTCACTTTTTTTTTTTTTTTTGTGTGTGCTTATGTTTTGCTATTTGCATGATTGACTTTTCTATTCTTTGTTATATTATATTGTTGTATAAAATTGACTCGTCCTAAATAAAAATTAATTATTAAAAAAAATAGTTATTCCATCTCTAAGGTCTCTCTCTTAGTATCTGTCATTGTATCTACCTATCAGGCTGAGAGTTACCTGTTCAATTCAAGGCCTGGTTAGTTTGGAGAGCTTATTTGTTTTATATTTTAACAAGTGACTTGCCTGTAAAAAATGATGGCAAGAAAATGTTAACGCTGGCTATGCTGTTTGCCACACAATGCGAGGCTCTGCCCCCTCTAAGCACCTTTGCCGCTTATCGCATGGCTCTCAATGAGCACCTTCGGCACTCATTGCGAGCCTCTCCCCCTGTGTAGTTTATGGGCCTCACAAATATGATGATATGATGCTGCACAACAGACCTTGATGTTGAGGATGGACTCTACATCCAATTCCGCACAGGCGGCAGTTTGTTCAACCTGAGGCGACTAAAGGCCCACACTAGCATCGTGGAACGACTCCTTTGAGAGCTACTCTTTGCCGACTTTGTTGCCCTTGTTTCCCATACGGCGACAGCTTTGCAGCAAATGACATCTTGCTTCGCCGAGGCTGCCAAGCTCTTCAGTCTAGAAGTCAGTTTGAAGAAGACTGAAGTTCTCCACCAGCCCGCACCTCAGGAACATAACTGTCCTCCCCCCATCACTATTGGCGAGTCTAAGCTGAAAACAGTCCAACAGTTTACCTACGTTGGTTGCATCATCTCCTCTGACGCAAAGGTTGACAAGGAATTTGACAACAGACTAGCAAAGGCAAATGGTGCATTTGGCAAATTATATAAAAGAGTTTGGAAAAACAAGCATCTGAACAAGTGCACAAAGGTCAACATGTATGGAGCTGTTGTGCTGACCACCCTTCTGTAAGGTTCTGAGTCTTGGGTTACCTACCGCCACCACCTATGACTTCTTGAGCGCTTTAATCAATGCTCTGCACCATCCTCAACATTCACTGGAATTACCACATCCCCAACATTGAAGTCCTAGTGAGAGGCAGGAATCACTGACATCGAGGCCATACTCTTGAAGAGCAGTTACGCTGGACAGGACACGTCTCTAGGATGGAGGATGATCGACTGCCAAAGATTGTGCTATATGGTGAGCTCACTCTGGCAATCGTGACAGAGGAGGACCAAAAGATGAGGTACAAGGACTCACTGAAACAGTCCCTTGATGCCTGTCATATTGACCACCGTCGATGATCCGCCTTAGCTTAAGACCAAAAGGCATGGAGAAGTACCATTCACCAGGATGTCTCCTCTTTTGAGACCTCACGCAGGGCTGGTCTTGAGGACAAGAGGAAACATAGAAAAAATGGTGTCACCCAACCAAGAACAAATCTTCACGTGCAACCACTGTGGTCGGGTCTGCCTGTCCCGCATTAGCCTTCTCAGCCACCTTAAAGCCCATAGATGTGGACACCCCTCTTAAATCTTTGTTCGCAAAGTCAAGCCTATATAGGTATTAGTTGCCTTCTTTTTCTCCTCTTTTCTTATCTATGTATTATAGCAACTCTTGAACTCGTGTTATATCCTTGTTACTTGTTTCCTAGTCACATTTAGGTGGTAAAATAGAATTTTGTGGTGTCCCTTTTTTCTTATACTAACTACACTATGACACAGAACAGAACTTTATTCCACTTCCTAAAAACAGGATACAAGGTGATGTGAGTGCGTAGAGTTCTGAGCAAGCATTAAGTTTCATTAGACATTGCCACTTTAGATGCACCAGCTGTTGAAAGCCAGAGCACCCTCTGGCTTCTCCATTCCTAGGGGATGAAGGGGAAGTAGTAGCAGGTGACGGAGCTATGGAGGACTGCAGTCAAGAAGGTCTCCCTTCTTATCAGAGATATGGTTCAAAAAAGGCTATGGAGCTAGTGAGAACTGGTCTAGGTCTGGTCTAGGTGGCCCAGTGAGACACTTCTCCCTGGCTCTGTCTGTATGCTCTACCACTGATCTACCATCGCAGAAGAGGCTAGACACCTGAAGAACAAGCCAGGTATCCAGCATCTTCTGCAGAAGTAGGTAATTGGTTTTGGACCCAGGTTCCCATGACTGAAGGTCAAAACTCTAAACATTACTCCAGCAAAGTAACCTGGTGGTCTTCCATAACCTGGTGGTCTTCCATAACTTGCATAGTTCCCAGTATACTTCTAGGCAACCATGGGTAAGATTCCAGTGGTGCTTCCTATAATGTTTGGAGTCACCTGATAGTCAGCACCCACTTGACTTTGTTTTAGTTCTCTTTGAGATGGTGGTGATTGGCCAGTGCTGAGTCACCGACTAAGTAGTTTGTGACACTTTCAAAAGGGGTATTGCACTTGAAACAGAGGAACTATATACACAGACAAACAAAAGGGTCCAGTAATTTAATTAGACTGAGTAGAGAGTAACAAAAGTTAATGATAGGAAGGCCAGCTAACCTAATCACTTATCAGGAGGTCTTCAATTATTAATGCCCCCATGTGTAAATTTTATTGTGGGCCTCATATACTGTACCTGTCCTTGCAAACAATAATTGGACCACAGTATATAAATTACAAAACTACATCTATATATATATATACCAATATAATTTGTATAATAAGTGGTTAGCCACACAATAGCCACAAGTCACATACACAATGTGCATTCACTGGGGAAGAGGGTCTTCAGATATTAATCAGTTTATAAAGGGGAAACCATGTTTAACACAGGGGTAAACCAGGGCCGGAATACAATAAAGCCCAGCAGTGTCATGTCCATCTTATGCTAACCCAGGGAAGGGGATTCCTTGGGAATTACTAGATTAGACTATTTAGGGGAAGACACAAAAGTGGGTAAAACTGTACATTATTACATGCCTGTCATTACAAAAATTATCCAGAGTGGTAATGCAAACCTCCTCTAAAATTATTTTGAAAGGTATACCCAGACTTGAATACATTTTCCTCTTGCTCCTGAATCACTAGAACTTCAGCTAAGGTAAATGAAGAACCTTATTCTAGGAATACAGTAAGCGTGGTATTTCCAGGTGATGGTGCAGTATTTGTATCTAGAGTAAGGCCCTCTTCTGGTCTAGAAAGCTTTCCAGCCCTTGTGGCGCAATATTTTAGAAGATAATCCCTTAAGCCACAATAGAGACAGGCCCATGCTGATTCTCCTTTTATCTCTTGACTAGAAATTTTAGAAAAATTTGTGTGCCTCCTCACTGATGGGTCATGAGGGTTGGGAATGTGGCTCTGATCTCTGTGAGGAGCTTTTGTGATCATGATCACGATCCTTCATCATCTATCTTTCACATCCTCTCCAATCTATGTGGATACATTGAGAAATTCGCTCAGGAGGGGAGACAGGTAGTTCCAATTAAGACAGCTCATCATGAAGTTGCTCTGATAGGCCTACCAGAAAAGTTGAGTAGCCTCAAACAGTTTGTTTCTATGGCCAGGATTTTGAATTTGATAGCATAGTCTCCCACTGAATGATTGACCTGTTTGATAAATAAGCAATGATCCAGCAGCAGAGATTGTATAGGGAGGGCAGGCACATTTAAAATATTCTTGAATTATTTAGGAAGGAAGGAAGGATACTGGAAGGCAAATGGACTTTGCCATAACTTGAAGCTGGCAGGAACTAATAATTGGAGCAAGTAGGTTCTGGCTTTATATACAGTACATACAGGAAAGACTGTTCTGAGGACTGTATTAGGTTCTGAGGACTGTATTTGGTTCGGAGGACTGTATTAAACAGGTACTGGATTTATACACAAACATATTTAACTGGTACTTACATGACCTGAGCATTGGACCAAGCAACCAGTGAACTCAGAGAGTAGGTTCAAGGATTACAGGCATACAGTAGAGGTGAACAAAAGAACAGCTGCAGATATAAGTTGTAAACATAGAGCCTCATTCAATTCGGAGGCACAAGTTATGTCAGTATAGGCCATAAGGCTGCGGGCCTCCTGCGGGCCCGCAGCGACCGCAGCTTATAGTGTTATTCAATTGGCCGGGACTGCAAGTAAACCATGCTATCGAACGTAGCATTTGCGGGCTTGAACATGATCAATCACGCATGGCTGTAACTCTAGATTCGAAGCAGCAAATGGAAACAGAGATTGTCATTATTACTTCAATGGAAAATGGAGGTTGGATTTCAAAGCCCCACGGGCTTGAATTACGGGTTATGATCGGACCCACATTCCAGATATAATGCAATATTGATAAAGCCATAAATATGATATTCTATTACATACGAGTTACATTATATGTATTAACACATTGATTGCTCGATATCACACGAAAATTAAACATGAAATAAACTATTTTTTGCGAGCTTGAGAATTTGCGAGCTTGAGAATGTTGTGCTATTAATTCTAATATCTAAGATCACTTTCACTTTTAATTAAAGTACAGTATTGATGTTTCATTTGCTTTTAAAGTGCTCTGGACATTTCATTAAGCCCTTTGTGAGTCGTCCTTGGTACCATTAACTTGCACTTTTAGCATTCGCAACTCTTGCGGCTGTAAAAGATCAAGGGCTTGGAGGGGCATTAAATTGTGATTTAAACAATCAAAGTGAATCCTAGTCCAGAGCCCGTAACTCGATCGTTGCACTAAAAAAGACGCCATTTGAATAGCAAAATAATTTGTGGATTATATTTACAAAGCACAGATCTACGGAAAGCTCAACTGAATGAGGCTCATACACTTTAGCAAACAGGTGCTCACTTAAAATACTTGGATTCCAAACAACACACACCAACGTTCAGGAAAAAAAAATCAGAGTGACTGCACACTTGTTGCTAATAATTGTGCTGAATCTTTAAGACAGGGAGGCAGATGAGGGAAGAAGTGGCACACTGGGGATCTCTGACACAACCAAAAATGTCCTTCATTGACTACTGCAACTCTCTCCTCACTCTTCTTACCCTTACTGAACTTCCCCTCTCTACCCACGCTAAAAAATACTGCTCCTCAGACCACATCTTTGACTACATCTTTGGAGTAATCAAACAACTGGTTTACTATTGCTGCTGGGCCAGCCACACAATTGCCTACACACAGGACAGAGAAAGGGTAACCTTGGGATTTTCTGGATGGACTTGCGAAGATTTATGTCTGTTGCATATTGCACCTCACACCGAAACTCCTTCATTCCTAAGGAATAACAGGGCAGTAGTGGTGGGCAGGGGAGCCAAGGAGGACTGAGGTTGGGTTTGCTCTTATTGTTGGAGCTTTGGTCTTGGTTGGGCTAATGGGCTGGGAAGGGCTGGTCCAAGTTTTCTAGTTTGGTGGAGACTATTGGTTGGGGGAGGCACTCTCACTTATCCCATTGTCATACTGTATTGGTTTGCAGGATGACCAGCCACTTCTGTAGTATTGGGTCATATGTCTTGGAAACTGCTAGTGGACAAAGCAGGAAAATTGCTTTATCACAACAACCTGGGCAGCCTCCTCAACCTGCTGGCCCTTTCACCACCTATTATCAGCATGGCATAACTTTCACACCAGCTCCCCATCTGAGTTCTGGCCACCTTGGGCCAGGATCCCGGAATTGATTTCTGTAATTTTCATGGGTCACCTGGTACTAGGCCAGCAGCACATGCTAAACTTTGTGAGAGTCCTCTGTGAGTTGATGTGGAATGGCCCAATAGGCTGTGTGGGCTCACCCACTAAGCAAAGCCACCTGGTCTCAGAACCAGAACCCAGGATTCCACCAGGACATTTCCAAAATAGAAAAGCAGAACCAGGGCAAGTGGAGGCCAGCAATGCTTGCTGATCACTGTTGGACCCTTAAGAGGGATGTTCCTGAGAAAAAAAATACAGGATAAACTCCTATACTTCTACGTTTTAGGAGAGTTAGTCCTTTACTATGTACGTATTGTAAATATATTGTAAAGTTAAAATCACTGTCTCTCAAAATCCTTACGTGATAGATATTCTAAAAATATATTTGTATTCAGCACAAAAAAATACTATAAGGTTCCCCTAATCTGATTTCTGAGACAAAAAAAAGGAAAATGTTGTTGATCTGTGTAATTTATTAAAAAACGTTATGACCCAGATCATCTTATAAAATAAATCACTGTTCTAAACATTATAGAATTACTTTTTCTATGGTACTCTGAAAAGGGGTGTGACATAACACTGTTATGTCCTAATAACAACCTGAACACTAAACATTATAAACAATTCTCTTTCGGTATCCGGAGGAACTTGATTAGAGCCTGAGGCCTAACATTGTACAGTAATAATAAAATAGTCCATGGTAGAACAAAATAGTCCTTGAGTGACAGTTTGACCTTGGGCCATACAGGCACTTGCTGGTGGGGTTCAGGGGTCTCCCATCCTGGACCCCATAAGTCAGTCATGACAATACTTGATGGCTTAATAGTGTTCTTAAATCCCCCATAAAAATCTATGGAGCAAAATCTCTCGCGTTACGCAAGATTGAATCTGGGAAATACATAGCCCAGTCCTGGGACTGGGAGAAAAGTGGATATCACAGTTGGCTACTGGAAGTGCCTGCTATTTGCCATAAAAGTGGTACTAACCACAAAATATTTCTTTTAGCCCAAAACACCTTCTTAAAATGAAATAAACATTTAGAAATTACAAAACAACCTAGAGCCCCTTAGGCTCAAAATACTTTGTAAAATTGGCACTTGAAGGCCCAGGGCTTACAACCGGGGCCATGGGTCCAACATTACACAACATAACTTTAAAAGTGTCATAGTCCCGTTTAAGCAATCTTATGGCCATTACAATAGCCCTTTAGTTTGGTAGCCACATGGGCTAGTATCCATACATGACCAGTTGCCAAATAGAGTCAATGGATCCATGGCGTTAGTAGATTGTGTAACTTTTACATTATTCTGTTCTTCTTGTTCAGCAAAGGTAAGTTCTGGTGGGTGTTTGAGGACATTCCTTTATCTGTAAATAAATTGTTCCAAAAAACATTTTTATGGCAGATTTGCGATCTTGAGACTTAATTGAGAATTAATTCCTACGCCTTTCATTCTTTCCCAGTATTCTAAAGTACAGTAGAGTGTTTATATTTGCTTTTACAGTGTTATGAACAGGTGTTTAACCCACTTGCGAGTCCTATCTTGTAATCATAGAAATTGTTGATACATTGACCATTTACAGGTTTGAAGGCAATTACGGGCTTGTTGAATTTTTGCAATTGAATATGGAGTTTGTGTTTTTTAGCGCTGGTACAGTTACATTTATGACAACCACAGGGATTTTGAGCCTGTAACTCGCTAATCGATTACAGGTAGCTAGAAGAGGCCAGTTAAATATCAGTACATTTTTTCGAACTGCATTACAGGCTCCAATTACAATTTTCTCCTAAAGATTGCGAAAGTTGTCTTTTGCAACTGACACTGTTGCCATGGTACCCATGCAACACCACAGTTATCTTGGAAGAGAATCTTGAGCTGAAGGCTGTCATCACTATTTGATATGATTTTTATGGTACCAGATACATTGGACCCAAAATGACTACAAGCGATTAAACCCTGATCTTCAACTATCTCCATCTATTCATTTTTTTTTACATAGGATGGGGCCCTCTCATTATTTCATTAAAATTAAGTATATGTGCAAATTTTAAAATAAAGTAAAATAAAGAGTAGTATAACCATAATATATCTTTGAACACATACCAAGTAAACACAATAATATAATTTGGCAGTAAACTCGTTAAAAGTGTTGTTTTGAATTGTGAGCTCACACAGGGCTATTCTTTGCGCAGTATAATGAGAGGCGAGTAATTGCTACATCACTAATTTCTGGTCTTTACAAACCTAAAATATAATCACTCTTTTAGTTTAGTCCATAATTCTCCAGGGTCTGCCAACATAAACAAATAATGTATACAGCAATTATAAAAGGGTTTAGGACAGTGTCACTTATTGATACCTAACAACATAGACAGTGACGGGAGAAAGAGAGAGAGAAAAGAAAAAGAGAGAGAGAGAGAGAGAGAGAGAGAAAAGAAAGAGAGAGAGAAAAGAAAAAGAGACAGAGAAAAGGAAAAGAGCGAGAGAGAGAGAGAGAGAGAAAAGGAAGAAAGAAAGAAATAAGAGAAAATAGCAGAGAAAAAAACGCTCTTAATAAGCAGGTATGTAACAGCACAGCAATCTCACATTTACACTGGAATCTCATCATCCTCTGTATGTGTGTGTGTGTGTGTGTCTCTTTGTGTGTTTGTTTGTGTCTGTTTGCTTCTCCCTGACAGTGTAGGTATACATGTGTTTCTCTGTGTGTCTGTATAAAAGTATGTGTATGTCTGTGTGTGCCTCTGTGTGCGTCTGTGAGTGGATGTGAGTGTCTGTGTGTGTTTGTGTGTGTGTCTGTGTGTGTATTTGTGTGTCTGTATGTGTGTGTCTGTGTGTTTCTGTGTGTGTGTCTGTGTGTGTGTCTGTGTGTGTGTCTGTGTGTGTGTGTCTGTGTGTTTGTCTGTGTGTGTGTGTCTGTGTGTGTGTCTGTCTGTCTGTGTCTGTGTGTGTGTCTGTGTGTGTGTCTGTGTGTTTCTCCCTGACAGTTTAGGTATACATGTGTTTCACTGTGTGTCTGTGTGTGTGTGTATACGTGTCTGTGTGTGCCTCTGTGTGTGTCTGTGTGTGTGTATGTGTATACATGTCTGTGTGTGTATGTGTGTGTATAAGTGTCTGTCTGTGTGTGTATGTGTGTGTATAAGTGTTTGTGTGTGCCTCTGTGTGTGTCTGTGTGTTTGTCTGTGTGTTTCTCCCTGGCAGTTTAGGTATACATGTTTTTCTCTGTGTGTCTGTCTGACAGTGTATGTATAAAGGTATGTGTATGTCTGTGTGTGCCTCTGTGTGTGTCTGTGAGTGTATGTGAGTATTTGTGTGTCTGTATGTATGTGTGTGTGTGTGTGTCTGTGTGTTTCTGTGTGTGTGTTTGTCTGTGTGTGTGTCTGTGTGTTTGTCTGTGTGTTTGTCTGTGTGTGTGTGTGTGCCTCTGTGTGTGTCTGTGTGTGTGTATACGTGTCTGTGTGTGCCTCTGTGTGTGTCTGTGTGTGTGTATACATGTCTGTGTGTGCCTCTGTGTGTGTGTGTGTGTGTGTGTATGTGTATATACAGTAAGTGTCTGTGTGTGTATTTGTGTGTCTGTATGTATGTGTGTGTGTGTGTGTCTGTGTGTTTCTGTGTGTGTGTGTCTGTGTGTATGTGTGTATAAGTGTCTGTGTGTGCCTCTGTGTGTGTCTCTGTGTGTGTATGTGTGTATACGTGTCTGTGTGTATGTGTGTATAAGTGTCTGTGTGTGTATGTGTATAAGTGTTTGTGTGTGCCTCTGTGTTTGTCTGTGTGTATGTGTGTATAAGTGTCTGTGTGTGCCTCTGTGTGTGTCTGTGTGTGTGTATAAGTGTCTGTATGTGTATGTGTGTATACCTGTCTGTGTGTGCCTCTGTGTGTGTATGTGTGTGTGTATAAGTGTCTGTGTGTGTATGTGTATAAGTGTTTGTGTGTGCCTCTGTGTTTGTCTGTGTGTATGTGTGTATAAGTGTCTGTGTGTGTATGTGTATAAGTGTTTGTGTGTGCCTCTGTGTTTGTCTGTGTGTATGTGTGTGTATAAGTGTCTGTGTGTGCCTCTGTGTGTGTGTGTGTATAAGTGTCTGTATGTGTATGTGTGTATACCTGTCTGTGTGTACCTCTGTGTGTGTGTGTGTATAAGTGTCTGTCTGTGTTTGTATAAGTGTCTGTGTGTGCCTCTGTGTGTGTCTGTGTCTGTGTATATGTGTGCATACCTGTCTGTGTGTGTCTGTGTGTGTGTATGTGTGTATAAGTGTCTGTGTGTGTATGTGTGTATACCTGTCTGTGTGTGCCTCTGTGTGTGTCTGTGTGTGTGTATAAGTGTCTGTATGTGTATGTGTGTATAGCTGTCTGTGTGTGTCTGTGTGTATGTGTGTGTATAAGTGTCTGTCTGTGTGTGTATAAGTGTTTGTGTGTGCCTCTGTGTGTGCCTCTGTGTGTGTCTGTGTATATGTGTGTGTATAAGTGTCTGTCTGTGTTTGTATAAGTGTCTGTGTGTGCCTCTGTGTGTGTCTGTGTCTGTGTATAAGTGTCTGTATGTGTATGTGTGTATACCTGTCTGTGTGTACCTCTGTGTGTGTGTGTGTATAAGTGTCTGTCTGTGTTTGTATAAGTGTCTGTGTGTGCCTCTGTGTGTGTCTGTGTCTGTGTATATGTGTGCATACCTGTCTGTGTGTGTCTGTGTGTGTGTATGTGTGTATAAGTGTCTGTGTGTGTATGTGTGTATACCTGTCTGTGTGTGCCTCTGTGTGTGTCTGTGTGTGTGTATAAGTGTCTGTATGTGTATGTGTGTATAGCTGTCTGTGTGTGTCTGTGTGTATGTGTGTGTATAAGTGTCTGTCTGTGTGTGTATAAGTGTTTGTGTGTGCCTCTGTGTGTGCCTCTGTGTGTGTCTGTGTATATGTGTGTGTATAAGTGTCTGTCTGTGTTTGTATAAGTGTCTGTGTGTGCCTCTGTGTGTGTCTGTGTCTGTGTATATGTGTGTATACCTGTCTGTGTGTGCCTCTGTGTGTGTGTGTGTATATAAGTGTCTGTCTGTGTTTGTATAAGTGTCTGTGTGTGCCTCTGTGTGTGTCTGTGTCTGTGTATATGTGTGTATACCTGTCTGTGTGTGCCTCTGTGTGTATGTGTGTGTATAAGTGTCTGTCTGTGTTTGTATAAGTGTCTGTGTGTGCCTCTGTGTGTGTCTGTGTGTGTATAAGTGTCTGTATGTGTGTGTATAAGTGTTTGTGTGTGTCTGTGTGTGTCTGTGTGTGTGTATAAGTGTCTGTATGTGTATGTGTGTGTATAAGTGTCTGTCTGTGTGTGTATAAGTGTCTGCCTCTGTGTGTGTCTGTGTCTGTGTATATGTGTGCATACCTGTCTGTGTGTGCCTCTGTGTGTGTGTGTGTATGTGTGTGTATAGGTGTCTGTGTATACCTGTCTGTGTGTGTCTTTGTGTGTGTCTGTATCTGTGTGTGCCTCTGTGACTATGTATAAGAGATTTTCTTTCTCTGTGCTATTCTGACACCCTGTGTATAAATGCAAAGTAACTTGTGGTCCCCACTTGCAAGTTCTCTGTAAGTACAGTAATATCCTCGGTACTAGTGGTACTCATCGCAATACTCTGGCACTTGTTGCGATACTTTATAACTAGTCGCTATTGCTAAAATCTATTTACATTACTCCTTATGGGAGTTTGGAACTCGTCATTTTCACCACTTCTTGCGCCTTCTGGAACCAATTAACGACGAGTACCAAGCTACCACTGTATATTTGTTCTACATGTATGTGTGAGTTTGTCTCTGACTGTAAAATGTTTATTTTGTATGTATAAGTGTTTTTTTTTTTAGTTTGTCTCTCCTGGCAGTTTATGTGTATAGGATTTTTTATGTGTATTATTATTATTATTATTACTAGCGAATTGCCCGTCAAAAAATGACAGCAATGAAATTGTAAGGTAGCTAATGCTGTTTGGTGTCTAATAATCAAATAAATAATACATTAATAAATGAATATACTTTACCTATTTTCAAGTAATATATGCAGGAAGCATTGTGCTGAAGAGCTGGCAATCTGTTTTGATGTTGCTGCAGCATTAGTGGTGTGGAGCTGCTGTGTAAGCGTCATGAATGTGTGCAGTGTAATAGTGTGCGTGCGCGAGACCAAACCGTTAGCGTAGCTGTGTACTCCCGCATTGTTCTAAAATGGCGGCTAATGTGTGGTATGCGTCTGTAGCAGAATATCCGTAGGTGTTTTGTGGTGTTTTGCGTGTTTAGAGTGCTGTAGCCTCGTTTTCGTTTTGTTCGGCGGCCATTTTTTCTCTCGCTTCGAGAATTTTTTAGTCTCTAAACTCTTTTATTTTCAGTTAAATTAAAGTGTAACTTCATTTTTTGAGGTCCTGGATGCTCCCTCTTGCTGTAGGTAAGCTTTTTATGTATGTGTTGTGTGTATTTATTGTGTTTTTCTTTTTTCATGTTCCCAGGTTGCGGACGATTTTTGCGAGGTCATAATGGGTGTTAACGTGTCTTGTATGTGGTTTGCGTTACGACGTAAAGTTTGCGAGGGTCGCAGTTGCTGGCAAGGAGCGCCTTTGGCGCTCCTTGCCTGCAACTGAGGCCCTCACTTTGTGAGTGCCGCAGCTAGTTTCGCGAGCTGTGGCTTCGCTACACAAGCCAGAAAGCGTGAGCAACGGCTCGTATGCTCACATCTATATATGTGATTATTATTATGATTAACCTTATAGACCTGCATATTGCATAGTGGGTTAATTAGGTTACCATGGGGTTCTGTGTAGACCCCCATGGCATGGGGTTAATTGATTAGTTGCCACAAGGGTACTTTTAATACCCCACAGCAAGGTTAAATATTTAAATGCTTTATTATTTAAAGTGTTATGATGTTGCATTGCTATATTTAATTATATTATATTATATATACATGATATGGCAATAAACATTCATGATCAACCTATAGTGGGAGGCAGTTGTATTAGTCATTATTATAGTAGTCATATAAACCAGTTGTATAATGGCCAGTTTGATTGGGTTTATAACAGAGTCACTTTGTCCCTAGATCAGGAGCCAGTGACCTAGAGCTCTAGAGGCTCCAGATACATCAGCCAAGGGCTCTTTGTGTTACTCAGGACACTAGAGCTGGGCGAGGTCCAGTATCCCACAGATACCAGACAATATGACTATTGGACCAGGTTATAGCTGAAATTCCATATCGGTGTCAGTTTTATTAAAGAGAAAGTTCTGATTAAACCCACATTGTTTTATGAGAAAGAACACACAGGGTGCAAATATTTTTGTAAAGGTTTTAGTTGTATTATGTTGTGTTTAGAACTGCAGCTGTAGCTTGACTTTTTCTTGATTAGATCTTTGGCCTTTCGACAGAAATCGCACTGATTTATTACTTTTAATAGCGGTTCCTGTTTTATTTTAAAATTTACAAAACTCCTTAAACAGACTACAGGTTAGGCTGAACTTGGCCTTTAATTCCTTTTATTTACACTGGATGTTTTTTTTATCACTTCTGTATAAATGCGGATCTTTCATTTTCTCGAAGGTTTCATATCGGGCTCTAGTTGAATCACTTCCTTAATATTATTTAACATATGTATCAAGATTAAGAAATGAAAACAAGTTACAGTTTACTTTTTAGTAGTAAAAAATGTGTATTAACATAAATATTGTGAAATGGTACATTTTGAAACTGCAATGGGGAAGTTTCACTAATTGATGTATTATTATTATTTTTATTAATATTATTATTTTTAGTATTATTAATCTAAGTGTGATTCTGGCACCCATGTCTGGAGCCGTCTTCCTGATCCTTATCATGATCGTTGCATCTCCAGATGTCACCTGGATCTCAGCACAGAGTCTCCGAGCATCATGGTAGCCGGGGTTGTGATATTAGGAGGACTCATGTAACTAAACCCTCATAAAAATGAGATTAAGTTTATTGACTTGTGAAGAAAACCATCTACACACAAGTGTATTAACTTAACTTTGTTCTTAAAGTACCACTGAAGGCCAGTTATAGGATACTCTTCTTAAAGGGATTTTTACCTCACTATAAGCTCTCTTCATTGTGTGAAAGAGCAAACGATTATATGTTAAAGGGATCTATTGTTTTTTTTTTAATAAACTAAGAACAGTTAAATATTTGTAGTCTTAGGTTTGTTTACAGACATACTGCAGACTAGCCCATGATTTACAGTATTTGCCGGGAACAGGGAATGTCCGTTCCAAGTTCTGTGTGAACAGAAAGACTTATGGTTTAAATCTGCTTTCAGGAATGTCGTCAGCCATCAGTTAACCCCCAAGTACCATATTTAGTAGTCATTTCCCTGCACAGATGAATTTGGGAAGGGTTAACACTATTTATGCTCTGCTCTTTGAACACAACTCTTGCTGTCAGTCTCTCTGGAGACATGCCTAAGTCTCATGTAAACAGAACTTCATTTATTATTTTTTTCTGTAAAAAAAGCACCTATTTCAAAAATTCTAAAAGTATTTCAACATGTTTTCAGGTGTACATTACAGTGGTGTGCTTCAAGTTGTGCTGAATTAACTGTCCCGTTAAGAGTTTTTTGGATAATAAGCAAAATGTTTTAATAATATTAAATTTTGCTTTAAAAACCACAGATAATTTTACTTTTCTCTTAATAGGATTAGACATAAGAGATGAACTTCCATTGAAATGTATTAGGAAATTGGACTGGATAATAGAAATATATAGCAGAGCAACCCTCAGTAGGACAACACTCTGTCTTAGGCCCCTATTCAATTGTCCAAATCACAATTACATGAGCCCGTAATGCAGTGCGTAAATGTTACTGATATTAAATTGGCTTCTTTTTACTACTCTCATTCCAATTGCGGTTTACAGGCTCAAAGTCACTGCGGTTGTGAAAAAAATTACTCCGTCCTATCTTCTCCTTTGATGTTACAAGCCCGTAAATGTTACCAGTAGTGAAGAAGGAAAATCAATATTCAATTACAAACGTTCATGTAGCCGGCATTGCCTTTAAACCCCTAAATGGCAAATGTATCAAACATTTCTATGAGTACTAGATGGGACCCACCCGCAAGGGGGTTAAACACCTGTTCGTAATACTGCAAAAGAAAAATAAACACACCCTACTGGATGTAAAAATATGGAGAAAGCAATGAAAGACTTTAGAATTAATTGAACAACAGTCTCAAGCTCGCAAATCTGCAATAACAAATAATGTTTTTCACATTTTATTTCTGTGTTATATTGATCCCAGGAATCAAGGAGTTAATACATAGCATGAAACCCACATGGACTATCATTTTTATTGATTTTTACATTGGTGGATTGCGAGTACAATCACATATCGGACTGCTAAACACTAATTGATTGTAGTTTTAAGTCCATGTCTTACTGATGTCAAGGTGACGGTCTCATTTACTATTGGCTCTGTCTAAAAAGTAACTTACAGGCTTGCTTAGATATTGTCAGATCATATGATCACTCCCCCTGAAAGCTTATGAACGGAGACATGGGTTGCGTGTGGAGGCTGTGAGCCTGTAATTGTGGGCTTGAGTTAATTGAATACATCTAGATTTTTAGAAAATATTGTACCTGCAGCCAAAATTATTATTATTATCATTAGTATTATTATTATTAACTTTTATTTGCCAACATATTCCGTAGGAATAGAACAGAGAAAAATACAATATTACAAACTGAACAAAAATGGAGGGCCCTGTTTTGAGCGTAGAATCTTTGTAAAAAGTACTTTTTCACAATGCACCATACAAGATTGGAAACTCGCTACTTACAATCTAAACTTAATGGAAGAGGCAGAAACCTGGGGAAAGAAGGTAAGGAATAGCAAGGGTCAGGAAGTTGGTGAAAGTTTGCTTAGGTGGGAAGGTGTGTAAATTTGCAAAGGGTTATCTCTACTGGTAGAGGGAAGGGGTCTCATAGAGAGTCATTTGAGGTGACTGGCTCCAGTATGTAATATGTTATCTGCCCCTAGTGGTCAGATAAGATAGCCTACATGTGCGAAAGTCGTGAGTTAGCTTTACAGAGTGGTGGAGGGAACTTTTTAGACATAGAGGGGCAAAATACAAACACATGGAGTGTGGACAGAGTAAGCAGTCATGGGGGCTGAGCATGGCAGATGAGAGGCGGGAATGAGTGAGGGGTCAGGGTTGGAAGATTTATCTCCAGGAGTCAGCAAAATAAGCAGGGAGAGGAGATGAGAGTAGGACTTACAGAAACATTTCTGTTTATGAGCTTTAGAACATGAATGGAATAATGATTGGAGAAAGGAGAGGAGCTTGTGGGAGCAGAACAGAGGGGAGGAAAGCAAAGAAGGAGAGATGCAAATGGTGTTGGAGACATAATGTGGAGAAAATGAGGAGACACAAGCAGGAGCTTAAGGTAAAGACTAAAGTAAAAGGGAACATAGGGGCCAAGAGAGTAATCTAAGAGGAATAAGTAGGGATATTAATTATGTGCAGTTGATTGATCAGGTGCAGGTAGTTTGAGTGATTCAATAAATGGAAGCTAACATGGGGTGAGTGGGAGAGGGGCAGGGAGGGAGGGGATTGCTGGCTGTGTTCGGAGACCCAGAAAGTTTGTTCAGAGAGTATTTGAAAGTTTCAGATAGGAGTCTTAGACCGAGACAGCTGAAATAGGCATAGATGTGTAAATTAGGTTGGGGGAGGCAAGGTGATTAGGCATAAGGGTCACAACATATGGATATGGATCAGATAAATAATATAAACAAGAATAAGTTTTAAAGTCACGAAACAATACTAGACAGACAACTATGTGCTTTAATATAATATCACATAAATTAATGTAATAATCAAGATGAAAAGGAGATAAATGCAGACGTGGAGAGTCCAGTGTAGATACCTGGCTTGCTGCCTGTGTTCAGAGACCCAGAAAGTGTATTCAGAGAGTGTTTTGAAGAGTTTGGAAAGACGTAGTTTGCGGTTTTATTCATTTTTATTCATTTATATTCTATTTCATATGATTACACTTAATACATGCTTACATATACTTACATATGACACATATTTGCAATAGACATACTTTAAAGAGTTAGGTAACCCCCCATCCCATCCCCCACACCCCATCCCCCAAGAGTTATTAATAACACATACAGTAGCACACACATTTTTTTCTATACAGACCCCCATAAGCACTTGATTAACCCAGTCACTCATGAGGGTCAATACAGACCCCTATAAACCCTTAATTAACCCCGTCACTCATGAGGGTCAATACAGACCCCCATAAACCTATAATTAACCCTGTCGCTCATGAGGGTCAATACAGGGTCAATACAGACCGCATAAACCTATAATTAACCCTGTCACTCATGAGGGTCAATAGAGACCCCCATAACACATTAATTAACTCTGTCACTCATGGGAGTCAATACAGACCCCCATAAACCCTTAATTAACCATGTCACTCATGAGGGTCAATACAGACACCCATAAACCCATAATTAACCCTGTCACTCATGGGGGTCAACTCATGCCCCCATAATCAAATAAACAACCCTGTCACTCATGGGGGTCAATACAGACCCTCATAAGCCTCTATTTAACCTCATCAGTCCCATAAGGGTAAATTATAACCCTTATGGGGCTGATACAACCCTAACATTAACCACATAAGTGCCATGACGGTACTCAAGGACCATCATGACACTAACTACAAACACTACACTGCACTATACCCACAAATAAACCATTAAATCTAAACTAACCCCCCTCTACACTAACCTATTAACACCTACACTACCTTCCTACACTACCTACGTACCCCCTAATAATCCCCCCTACCACTCTAATTACAGAAAATAAAAAAAGGAAATACATATATAATACATACAGTACAATTCAATACAAATAAAATACAAAAGCCCCCTATCTATCTATCTATCTATCTATCTATCTATCTATCTATCTATCTATCTATCTATCTATCTATCTAACATACAATCAATCCTAACTATCTAAAATACATATCCCTATCTATCTAATATACAATAAATCCTAACTATCTAAAATACAAACCCCTATCTATCTAACATACAATAAATCTTAACTATCTAAAATGCATACCCCTATCTATCTAATATACAATAAATCCTAACTATCTAAAATACATACCTCTATCTATCTAACATACAATAAATGCTATCTACATACAGAAAGCCTATTTCTAACCTAAAATAAAATAATTAAGACCACTTACCTTTGCAGATGTCCCTTCAGATCACCAACCTAGGGGGGAAAAAAACAAAAAATTAGTACAACACATTTACATACAATAAATAAACATTGTAAACATTCTAAATATTCTACTCACCTTTCCAGCATGTCCCCGTCCTTCTTCTTTTCTTCTCTGGCGCGGCCCCTGTTAAAAAAAAACATTACATTACTACAACATACATAAAACAAAATAAACTCAACATAATATACATTGTACTTACCTCCCCACAATGTCCCCGGCCTCCTCCTCCCCAACGCTAATGAGGCTCCTAGAGCCTTTTCTGGAAGAAAATGGGCAATGACGCCTTCTGATTGGCTGAAAACACTGTCTATCAAATTGAGCCAATCAGAAGGCGCCAATGTGTGAGCCAATCAGAATTGGCTAATGCACCTGTCAATCTTTATTTAAACCAACCACAAGATGCAGATGCCTTCAGTCAATCCCAATGGGATACACCCCCACAGGGTGATTGGCTGTAGTCATCTGCACATTCTGATTGGTTGCCGTGACAATAGCCAATCACAATGGGATACATCCCCAGTGATTGGCTGAAGGCATTTGCGCCTTCTGATTGGCTGTTGTCAATGTCAATCAGTATTACAGCCAAGGAGAAGATGCAGACGTCTTCAGCCAATCACCCCGTGGGGATCTATCCCATTGTGATTGGCTGATGGCAATAAAGCCTTCTGATTGTTTTAAGTAAAGATTGACAGGTGCATTATCCAATCACAGTGGGATTTTGAGTTGTATCCCTTTCTGATTGGCTCACACATTGTTGCCTTCTGAATGGCTGAATTTGATAGACAGCGTTTTCAGCCAATCAGAAGCCGCCATTGAAAATTTTCTTCTGGAAAACTCTGTAGGAGGCTTATTAGCATCTGGGAGGTCCGCGAGTGCGTATCTCCGGATTGTAGGAGGCCGGGGACATTGCGGGGAGGTAAGTACAATGTAGATTATGTTTATTTTACTTTTGTTTAGGTTTATATGTATGTTGTAGTAATGTCATGTTTTTTTTCTAACAGGGGACGCGCCGGAGAAGAAAAGAAGAAGGACGGGGACATGCTGGAAAGGTGAGTAGAATGTTTAGAATAGTTAGAATGTTTATTTATTTTATGTAAATGTGTTGTACTCATTTTTTTTTTTCATTTTAACCTAGGTTGCTGATCTCAAGGGACATCTGCAAAGGTAAGTGCTCTTAATTATTATATTTTAGCTTAGAATTAGGGTTTGGTTTGTATATGGAGATAGCATTGATTGTGTGTTAGATAGGGGTATGTATTTTAGATAGTTAGGATTTATTGTATGTTAGGGGTATGTATTTAGGATTGTTAGGATTTATTGTATATTATATAGTATTTATTGTATGTTACATAGGGTTATGTATTTTAGATAGATAGGTTGTATTGTATATTATATATTATTGTATGTTAGATAAGGGTATGTATTTTAGATAGTTAGGATTTGTTTTATATTATATAGTATATAATGTATGTTACATAGGGGTATGTATTTTACATAGGTAGGATTTATTGTATATTAGATAGATTGGGACATGTATTTTAGATAGATAGGATTAATTGTATGTTAGATAGATAGGGGGTATTGTATTTTATTTTATTTGTATTGTATTGTGTGTATTCTATATGTATTTCCTTTTCAGGTGTGTCATTTTTTTTTTCTGTAGTCGGGGGGGGGGGGGGGGTTGTAATGTATTTTTTTATTTCCTGTAATGTTCCTTTTTTTATTTTTTGTGAATTAGGTTTTTTTATTTTCTGTAATGTAGATTTTTTATTTTTTGTGAGTTAGGTTTTTATATTTTCATTAGAGTGGTGGAGGGTTGATTTGGGGGTAGGTAGGTAGTTTAGGTAGGTAGTGTAGGTGTTAATAGGTTAGTGTAGAGGGGTGTTAGTTTAGGTTTAATGGTTTATTGGGGTGGGTTTAGTGAAGTGTAGTGTTTGTACTTAGTGTCATGAGGGTACTGGAGAACCCTCATAGAACTTACCGGGTAATGTTAGGATTCTAACTGTCCCATGAGAGTCTTTAAATACCCTTATGGGACTATAGACCCCCATAAGAGGCTGGGTTAAAATGGTGTAGTGCTTACACTTTGTGTCATGAGGCTCCTGGATGACCCTCATGGCACGTATAGTGTTATTACATGCGTTCATTAGTGTGCTATAGGGGTCTATATAGTTGAGGCACACAGTACACTCACATTGTGTGACAAACAGCATTTCAACACTTTTTTATTGCCCCGTCATTTTTGACGGGCAAGTCGCTAGTATATAATAATAATAATAATAAAGGGTTAATGCGCAGGCCAAGTCCAATTAGTAATACTGTGGAGTATGAAGATTCTCTGAGGGCCTAAAAGGAATATGACAGGTGATACTTACCTCTCTGCTTTGACCTGCCCACCTAGAGTGACTCGAAATGGTATAGCTCACAGCTTCATTGCAGTACATAAGCCCCTTCACAACCCCCACTTAGCAATGCTGCAGGGGACCAGGGCAACATACACCACACTAATCTAATTTAACCCATCAGGAGGGGGCGCAGAAACACATGGAGGCTGTGCAGAGGCACTTGGAGCAACAGCAATCTCACCTCCATCAGGGGTTAATCTCCGCTATGCCCAACCTGGAAAGCCCACACGCAATTGCTGGTGGCCATGTGCCAAGATGTCTAGACATCCCCATTTGGTCACCTCCCATTCTATTCTGCTATTTATCAATTTACATTAGAGTTGATTGCTAAGTGGTAGTGGTGAAGGGGCTTGTGTACCAAAATTAAAGCTTTGAGTTACACCATGTAGGGCCAGTGTAGGTGGGCAGGTCATAGAAGAGAGGTCAGACAATCACAGTCCAATCTTTGGCATGCAAGCCTTGTGGAACAGCACAGGCAGAGACCTAGCTAAATGTGTTGCGGTCCATAGAGTCACAGAGAGTTGGACACAACTGAAGGACTGAAAAACAAATAATAAGATGTCTCTGGGTACTTGATATGTGTGATGTGGCAGTGTAATGTGGCTACTGTTTGTGTTCCCAAATGTAGATGTGATGAGCGAGATGTATATGCTATATATTTATATTTCAGGGTTTAGAGCCTCGGTGAGTGAGGATGGGTTAATATGTCAACAGTTTCATGTTTTTGTGTTGCTATTTAATCAGGTAGTGTGTCTTTAATTTCTTTCTGCATGTGGCAGCATGGCTTATCATATTGGCATCTGCATGACTTTTCCAACATATGATAAGAATTTTTTTTTTTTAAATGCATTTTTATTGTTTGGGGATTATTGTGCAATTAATTGCAATGCCTTTCCATGCTTTCCTCATATTTTAAAGTCCACTGGTGTGTTCATAATGTCATTTACAGTGTTTAAAAGTTGGATGTAAACCCTTTGCGGGTCCTATTTGGAGCCTGTAATGTTTTTCCCTCCATTTGCAGGTTACGGGCTTGAACGTCAGGATGTCTCTAGAAATCTGTCGTAATTTAATAGTGAAATTGGAACCTAGCATATACGGGCTTGACAGAACAAAGGATTTGCAGGCACACAGTTCAAATTTCCACGTTCCGTAGGCTTTTTTCACCCTTAACCTGCGGATTGTGAGTGGTTTGCTTTACGAAGATAAAAAAGGATCATCACAAATTACTCAGTTTAATTGAAGAAACCAATAATGTGTATAGCACTTACAACTTGTCTGGATCTGCTCAGTGAAACCCTGTAAATTGCAATATATACCCAACAGCACACTTTAAAACATAGGGAAAGCATGGAGAGGCATAACAAATACTTGCCCAATAATTCCAAAATAAAAAATCGGTTAATGAAAAATGTTATAGCTCACAGCTTCATTCAGGTACACAAGCCCATTTCCCACCACCACTTAGCAATCCACACTTAGACACCACTTAGCAATCCACAATAGACATCTTGGCACATGGCAACCGGCAATGGCATAGGATGTGCGTAGTGGGGATTATTCTGTATGGAGTTAAATTGGCTATTGATCCCGTGCCTCTGCACAGCCTCCATGTGTGTTTGCGGCCCCTCCTGATAGGTTAGAGTAGATTAATATGGTGTATGTTCTACTGGTCCCCTTCAGCATTGCAAAAGTGGTGGTGGTAAAGGGGCGTGTGTAACTGAATGAAGCTGTGAGCTACACCATGTAGGACCACTGTAGGTGGCATAGCAGAGAGGTCAGACAAATTACAATCCACTAGAGAAGGAACTGGTAAACCACTCCAGTATCTTCAGCATGCAAACCTGGTTGAAAAGCACAGGTAGAGACCAAGCTAAATGTGCTGCAGTCCATAGGGTCACAGAAAATCAGACCCAACTGCGGGGCTGAACAACAAACAATATAATGTTCCCCAGGTACTTGATCTATATGATGTGGTGGTGTAATTTGGCCACTATTTGTGTTTCCAAACGTAGATGTGATGAGCTAGATGTATATGCAATAATATACTGTATATATTTCAGGGTCCACAATAGAGCCTCTGTGAGTGGGAAAGGGTTAATATGAGTATCATGTTTTTGTGTTGCTATTTAATCAGGTAGTGTGTCTATAATTATATTCTGCATGTTGTAGCATGGCTTTTCATATTGGCATGTGCATGACCATTACAACATAAGATAACAAAAATATATTTTGCTACTGCATTTTTATTATTGGGGGATTATTTTGCAAGTAATTGCATTCCCGCATATGCTAAGTGGTGGTGTGTAACTGATAAAAAAATGGATCATCACAAATTACTCCATTTAATTGAAGAAACCATTAATGTGCATAGCACTTATATTTTGTCTATATCTTCTCAATGACACAGATGATTCAACCTCTGGACTGTGTAATCCAATCCAGTTTCACACATACAGTGTGGTGACAAAACAAAAATCTGAAAAAAATGGTCAACTAAAAAAATGGAGGATAAAAAAATTAATCAACATGCATGTACAGCTACATACTGTACCAATAGACCAACTCACCTGATTCCCATCTGCAAGCATTACTAACTATTACCTAGGTCTCTGGATAATCAGAAATATGGGAAAATAGCCAATAATATGGAGAGGACACAAAGGTCAGCAGCCAGATTCACTGTCACTTACATCAGACTCAAGGATCTGTTCTCAGACTGATATTGAGGTCAGGATCACATGTGTCACTAGTGCATATATTAATGCTGGCTGTTATTAACATGCCATTGTGAGACTTTGTAAGTCCACCACCATGGCGGTATTAGTCTTCATTTAAGCTAACAACAATCATGTCTGAGATATCTGGCTATATGATAGCTTTAAGATTGTGGGAGCTACATGTTATGGGGGGCTGTAATTGAAGGAATGTCTACATGATAGGCACTGGGAAAACCTTATACCTCATACATTTCTTCCACAATGTTTGCAGATGCAGAAGATGCCTTCATTGACCTGAATTGTACCTAAAAATGAAAAAATGAAAAAAGAAAAAAACACAAAAAAAACAACCTAAAACATAAGGCCTTAAAAAAACACAGTGACTGCGGCATCTGTTCTCAACATCATTCCTCAGTGACCATCAATTGATGACATGTTAAACAGAACTCTACGTGTCCACAGAGAAGAGGATCATGGACCATGTGATGGGAGGTAGCCATCTGCATACAAAATATCACCATCACATAGGTTAGGATCCAAGACTCTGTAGCCAGGCTCGATTACCTGAACTTTGTGACCAATAGATAGTCACTGAGGAATGCTGTTTAGAAGGCACAAACATGTCCGTAGCCCCTATACTGTATCCTCCTCCGCTTGTGCACAGGTCCCACATCCTCTGCGGCTGTACGCCCTGTCCACGCTGGTGGTGGTGGGGAGGGCGGGTGAAGCAACGGCCCCATGGGTGGCGGTGGCGGAGTCATGGTGGGAGGAGAGGAGGGGACGGGCTTGCTGGTGACTGGGGAATGTTGCCGGTGTAGAGCAGGCTTGGTAATTCACAGTCATCATGTGGTGCCTCCTCTACTCACTAGAGCGCCTGGCCAGTCTGCGCGTTTGGCAGAGATGCTGGCCTCGATCCCCCGCATACAGCCCGGCTACTCACCATGAGGGCCAGCATCTCTGAGACACTTGGGTGCCCAGGGTGGAACAGGTAATAAGGGTAGTGCGACTTTAGCTGATCCACTCACCCTGCTGGCTTTGTGAGGGGACCTGCGCGTAGATGTCAGGGCAGGCTATAGATGGGCACACTTTTGTAGGTGCGCGCATGTGTCTGCATGCATTTGCTAGTGCGCAGATTTTAGGTGCCTATGTCATTAGTATGATGATGAATACATTGATATGTGTTCATTCCTAACTATCTGACTTCTAGCCTTGAACATGGATCATTCTCCTCATTGCAACTCAGATTAGCTATCATATGCTAGATTTGATCTATTCTTTGGTTTCTGGTTTTCATCGTTCTTGGCTCCTAACGCTATATTGATTATGGCTGCAGTCTGTAACTGTATAAGCTGTAGTGGGCATACCCATACATGGAGTCTCTGTTGCTTGATTACTGTTGTTGTGCTCAGGAATGACAGTAATTTGTCAGGTTCATGGATTTAATTATGCATCCATCTATCCCTTGTTAATTCCATGGAGCTGACATGTCAGTGTCCTTGTTGGTCAGCATGTACATGTGTAGTGTGTGTGATGCACATGTTGATGTGTGGTGGCACGTTTGTGTATTACATATTCACCTGACATGGAGGCTGGATCTGGCAGGGCCACCGGGCCTGAAGGTTCGGTGGTGGGCAGCAGTCTCAGAAGGTCCCTTGTGACCCTCTCCTACTCATTATAGGTCACAATGCATCCTTCCTCCTCTCTTGACAACATCCTCCTCACCTTGGCCCTGATATCATCAAACTGGTGTTTCACAGACCTCTCGTCCCTAGGCGCTGTTCCTACCACTGTCACTTCTGCTGCTACCTCCTTCCAAGCCTGGGCCCTAGGTCCAGGCTTCACTTCCCTCCCCCTTGCGATGATGACGGGGCTGCCACGGATTGCACCGAGGAGGACCACATTCTCTCGGTAGTTTTGGGCCTTGTGCTTGCCCCTAGCCTCTTACCCTCTCACCCATAGCCTTTTGCCCTCTCAATACCTTCCTGATCTGTTCCTAAGGCCTGTGCCTTGCCCAAACTGCCACCCCCCCCCCCCCTCGGGATCAGGCCCCTTCCCCTCTATCCCTCTCCTACATGTGCCTGATGCTCGGGCCCCCTTCCACCACCCACCACTGAACTCTCCTCCTCCTCTGCCTCCTCTTCACCCTCCTCTCCTCCCTCCTCAACCTCCTCTCCTCCCTCCTCGTACTCCTCTCATCCCTCCTCTTCTCCCTCCTCGCCCTTCTCTCCTCTCTCCTTGAACCTCCTCACTCCTAACCTCATCACCTCTATTCCACATGACCTTTTTCCGCTCCTCCTTCTCCACTCTCCTTTACTTTTCTCCAACTCCAACCTCCTTTCCCCTCCTATCTCCTTTATCCATCGTTAAAACCCCCCAAAAAGGATAAATAAAAAGAGTATTACTGTAATTATGTGCTATGTGTTATTAATAAGTGTTGGGGGATGGGGGGCTGGGTGTCCTAACTCTATATGTCTCTATGTGTGTTCTTTAACCTGTGTGTATTGCAAATATGTGTAATCTGTAAATATGTGTAAGTCTTAAGTGTAAATATATTTGAAATAGAATATAAATAAGCAAAAAACATAATATACATCTCTCACCAAGCTCCTACTATCACTCCAAAATACCAAACCCACCAGCTCCTGGATCTCGCTGTACCTCATGTGAAATTTACAACACAGTCAACGCATGGACGTGTGGCAATCAAATGTATAAGCTCCCACTGTCAATCAAATTGTCGAGCCCGCATTTAATTGGCTGAGAGGCCTGTATCTTGCTGCGGTATTCCCCAATTGGATGTTTCAGGATGATCATGGCTAGTCCGTCCCCGTTACAGCTTGCCAGCATGGCTAAGGTTTACGAGTTTGAGTCTCAAAGCCATAACTCACACCCAGCTCAAATTTAAATTCAAAGCCGCATCCCTTTGCACTTTGAATTTAATGGGGCTGATGGAGGTTAAAGCCGTAGGCCTTTCACATTGATTGCCGTGATTGATATAAAACAAAAATTGAACATGAAATAAAGTATTAGTTCTTAGACCTAACATCACTTTCACTCTTTATAAAAGAACAGTATTTATTTTTTTATTTGCTTTTAAAGTGCTCTGATTTGTCATTAAGCACTTTGTGAGACCTCCTTGGTACCAGTAACTTGTGGTTCGATATTTCCCATTTGCGGGCTTGACGGAGTGGTTAGCGAGGGGGAATCAGAGCAATTGAATAACGATTTGCGATTTTAGCATTCGGGACTCTTGTGGCCGTGAAAGATCAAAGGCTTGAAAGGCATTAACTTGCAATTTGACAAATGACAATGAGTCGCAGCTCAGAGCAAATAACTCGATCGGAGACTGCAAACGGAAGGCAATTGAATAGGAAAATAACTCAAGACCTCCATTTGCGAGCCCTGATCTCCAAAACGGATCAACTAAATGTGGCTCCTAGAATGCAATATGGTGGCCAAAAACAGATATAGATTGTATACTAAGAAAAAGGTAAAATATGTAAATAACTCAATAAATGTTAAATATATCTAACTTTTACTTTAAATAAAGACCAATTATAATATGAAGTCTTACACAAATATACTGAAAGTAGTTAGTTGGTAACTGAATACTGTGTTCAAGTTTAGAAATTATTTCTCAGGGTTCATAGTAGTAGTACTTTTTTTAAAATGTGTGTATTGTTTTAATGTAGTAAAACATCTTATGCTGAGATTGCTGATAGCCAAAATCTAACTTTTTTTAACATTGAGCCACAGGCCAGCTTTTTACTCTCATATTTCACGCTCCTTTAGTTCTTCCTCACTTTCTGCCATCAGAGTAGTATCATCCGAGTACTAGAGAGGCGAGTCACCCCAGGCACAATCAGGATGATGGGAGGCTGTTCCCCAACACAAATTACATTCATGAGAAATTTGTGGTCCTCCCAAATGCCATCAGTGCCAGTATTCTCCATGAGGGCAGGGATTTGATGCCGGTCCAGAGGGCTAAAATATGGAAGTATTATTTGTAACACACTAAAATATTCCATAGCACTATGCATGGGTTAAGTTCAAGGCAAAAGACAATTTTAATAGAAACATATTGCAAAAGATGGAGGGTCCTGTCTTTGAGCTTAGAATCTAGTGTCCATAGTGTTTTTTCACAAGGAACGATGAAGGTAGTCAGGGAGGTCAGTGCCATGGCGGTGAATGTGAGGCAAGTGAGATCCACCATGCACTTATAGGATGATGGCTGATGCAAGGTGAAAAGGAAAATGTTGGAGGAGGCTGCAAGTACAAAAGCAACTGGTAGTGGTCCTACAGCTACCATCCATTTGGATTGGATTGCCCCTGAAATGATGATCGGACTCCAGGACCTGGGGGACAGCATGGAGTCAGAGAACCTGCCTGGTGAATATCATAAACACTATAATCCCGACACATACTTAAACATGTACACCAAGCACATAGATAACACACATCAAATGTAAATGCTTTCCATACATTTAAGTGATAAGTGAGGTTTCCGGATTTAACATTAATATACCTGTGTGTCTAATTAATTTAATTTATTACCATGTCACATTGAAAATCAATTAAAACATCTATTTTAAATGAATAAACATATAAACAATAGTCTCTGAATGGGTCTGCCCACTGCAGAGTATGCAGATACAGATGCAGATACAGTGCTCTAGCCAAGCAGATACTACATCTCAGCAGTATTAGTATGAGACACAGCACAGCAAGTATAGCAGACTATGTGTCTTCATGAGCTGCAAAGAACAGACCCCAGCTGGGGATATTGGTTTCATATGAGCAGTACAAACATCAATGACATCAGTGATAATTCCTAGCCGATACATACCCTTTACAAGGTCAATTCATTGAACCATCCAGGATTAACACATCATGAAGTTAGGCATATGATAAAACAGAGAGATCAGAGGTATTGGGAGAATGATGAGCAGCAGCAGGACCAGCCACCAGAGGAGGTCCCAGGATATAAATATTCACAGTTGGTGCTACCCAGGTACTATTGACAATTATATCATACTAGCGACTTGCCCGTCAAAAATGAAGGGGCAATAACATTTTATTTTTTTAAATTTTAACTTGTATTTCTCCAACAGGTTACGAATATATATATTTTTTAATATTAACATTTTGAATTGCTAGTTATGCATGAATAACAGAAGACTATGTAAACTTCCTGTGAATAACTATTTTAAACAATTACATGCTTTGTAACATTCAATTTTTTTTAAATTCTTGAATCCAGAGGAAGGCAAACAGTAAAACCCCCCATTGCAACTTGGTCAATTGTACCAAAGAGGGGAAGAAGAAAATAATTATTTCCTGACCCCATTAACTGGGGATCAGATTACTCCCTGAATCAATACTCAATATTTAATTATACATTTCAATGTATTAAGAAACTGTTAACCTTCTACTAACATAAATCCTTGACTATATACAATATAAAATGAACCAACTTTGTACAACTTTTAAAATACACTGTTAACATGTGAAATAGTAACATAAAACAATAACATTTAACCTTGAATTTAATGAAAATGCCACCTAATTGTTTTGTGGGGCCAATCATGTAAAAAGCTAAGTTCTAACACATTCCAATCTGTTAATTTTTCTTTTTGTTTTTATTGTTGTAGTTGTTGAAAATGGCACATAGAGTTTCCTAAGTGAAATAGTGGTCCTCTAAAAAAAGGCTGCCAGATATAAAAGTTTATCAGCGGGGTATAACCACTGTTCTCTATGTTTTTTGCCATTTTATAGAGTTTCTTAGTGAAATAGTGGTCCTCTAAAAAGAGTCTGAGTGACATTAAATTTGGTCCTTAAAATAAAACCACTGTTTTTGGTGTGGTATAACTTCTTTGAAATAAGAGACGTGTTCCTTTTTCAATGTTGTTATATATGAAGACATTGCATTTTTTTTATATGTCCAAGTGGTTCCCTTACAAAGAGTCCCGCAGACTTTTAATTTTGTCTATGGGATATAACCACTGTTTATTGTTGTTGTTTTTTTTTTTACTTTTTGTTGTTCTTGTTGTAGTTTGTGCAAATGGCACATAGAGTGAAATAGTGGTCCTCTATAAAGAGTCCCAGCGACCTAAAATTTTGTCCTGGAACTAAAACCACTGTTCTCTATGTTTTTTTGCCATTGTATAGAGTTTCTTAGTGAAATAGTGGTCATCTAAAATGAGTCAGAGTGACATCAAATTTGGTCCTCGAAATAAAACCACTGTTCTCTATGTTTACAGCACTTCATTGTACACAATGTTTTTGATATAAATGCGTCCATCTTCCAATAAATCACCCTGACTTGGGTTTTCTTCAATATGAACTTTCATTTCCTCTGGATTATTGCATCTGGAAAATGCAACATAGAGTTGGCCATGTGCAAACACAGGTTCCTTCAAAAAAATACCCACAGACTTAAAAGTTTGTTCTTGGGATTTATTGATGGCCATGGCAAATGCCGCAATAATGGGAAATTGTCTCCTTTGAAGGACAAATGGCAAACCACTCTCACTTAGAGCCAAATCAATTCTCGGTATAAGAACTGGTTCGCCTTTATGGGTACCATTCATAATTTCTGCATGTATAAAATGATCCTTTAAATCCTTCACAATTAATCTGGTCCCATTACAAAGTCCTTTTTTTTTTGTTTCAATAGTTTTTATTGTCACAGAGTTGTAAATCTTATACAGTATTAATGTTTCAGCGATGGCTCGCAGGCCAAATTTATGTTGTAGATTGCTTAACCGTAAACATATGATGGTGACATTTTCATTTAGTGACAGTTCCATTACATTTTCCTTTTTCTTAACCTTTCTAAGTAACATTAAACTGGTAGCATGGTTGTTTGCCTGTTTTTGAGATCTCTGATGGTTTTAGTATGATATGCTACTACTTGTTACAGTTTTTTTAACATACAAAATAAAATTAACTGGATATAACAACTTTAACTACAGTGTCATTCGTGTGCTTGTGTCTAATGATTCTTCTTTCCGTCCTTTCATGTCGAGGGACCGTGTTTGTATGTATACTAGACAGTAGTTTGAAGTAGGTCACTCACCTCTGAGTCTTGCTGTTTGGCGCTGGTCTGTGGAGTCCGGCAAGGGGGGGGCAAAGTCCTTTCTTGGGATTCATATTTCGCAGTAGCATGACAATTGCCCCTTTTTTAGGTTGCAAAATATGTGGTCACATTCCAGAGGGAGTTAATAAATTCCATAGTAAAGTTAGCTTCACTATATTTGTCATCAGCCAGAACAGAATCTGCACTGTAATAGTTTTTTTTGGGGTGCATTGAATAATTTAAAAATGTCGTTATTTAAATTCGAGGCATCTATATTTTTTTATGTCAATATGACTTTGCTTGCAATGTCTGCGTAATTTTCGTTATTGATGGTATTGAGGAAGATTGTCGATATTAGTGATTCTTTGGAAATCATTTCTGATGGAATTTTTTGGCTGTTTTCCTTCTCCAATCTGAATAAGTCAATCATTGAATTGATTTTGGCCTTCAGACCTCATATTTATTTCTAATTTAAGGTGTGTAAATATTTTCCACAGCTAACTTCTTTTTAAACTCGTTTCGACAATGTCAGTCCTATTGCCATGTGGCACCACAGGTAATGTTTGCCTAAAATCTCCCGCTTACAATATCACCTTTCCACCAAATGGCAAATCATTACCAATAACTTCTTTTAATAATCGATCAATACATTGTAGTTCATGACATCACATCATAGTTGCCTCATCTATTATAATTCATTTACTCTTGTGAAATTGAAGTGCAGCAATTCCACCGGTTGCAAATGGCAATGCTATTTGACCCTGTGCCCGAATGCAACTCATCAACAAATTATATAGATATGTTTTTCCAGATCCACCAGGGCCATCCAAATAACACTCTTTGAGTATTTCAACATCTATTGCATTTGTGATGGCATTAAATGCTTCCAATTGTAATGCATTTAAAAATCCAATACTCATCAAAGTTAATTTCATCTATAATTTCTGGATCAGGCAGATTCAAATTGGCACAATTTCATCCATGACAAAGAAAGATTTCCTGAATTTTCATTAATGCTTTTAATAGCGCAATGGTCTCATTGAAACGTTTCAATAAATCTTCACACATATTTAATTTAAATGTTTCCCACAAAGTTAATGCATCAGGTACATTGCAAAAGATGCAAATTGTTCTCTCATTTGCTTTGGTATTTGACATAGTGCTTCTTCCTAGAGATATCTCTCCCATTCTGTATCATCTGCCAGGAAGTTTTGATGTCTTGCAGTTAATTGGAAAGTATCGTAAACTATGTCATTGACTGTGCATAAATGTTCATAACTTTGTGCACCGGGAACACGTAAAAGAAGTAATCTTAAACTGAAAGGTTCAATGTCTCGTGGACTGACGGTATAAATTCTTGGGATAATTTTATTATTATGTTTTTTTCGTTGTCACCATTCACCATTTACAAATACATAGTGATTTGCAATGTCAATGTATAAAAATGTTCTGGCCTCAGTGTCCTGACAATTTAATTGAAACCAAGCAGTAAGAGTTGTTGCTCTATGTTCACTTTGTCCTTAAGCATTTCTTACATTCCCTACAGTGAAGCAAACAAATTGACCTTGTGGCAAATGGACAGCTAATCGATACACAGCATGTGACCGATCATACATCTCAAATTTGAGAAGATGCCACATTGCTTCTGGAACACTTCCATAGTGAGCATCTAAATAAGATGAAAGTTCGTCATGTAAAATTGGATTTTTTATTTTTTGCACGTTGCACAACAACAGTGGCTGAATCATATCCTTTGTATATATATTTATACACATACTTGATGGATTTGATAGAAATGCAAGCTTCCACATTGATATGTGCATTGTACTTTATCAGCAAATATAGATTGTATGGGACCACATATCTATTATCGACCTTTTGGCCATGGATAATAGCTGTTTGTCCTTCTCTTGTTTTATACAAAGGGCATCCATCACAATTAGCATAAGTCTGCATTTGAAATTGTTTTGGAAACTCTTTTGTGCATTTTTTATTGTCCATACATGGTGAATTTGGATTGATATCTCCACATGGACCATGTATCATTTTATGAGTTACAATCTCATAAAGTTTGGAATGTCTCTCTGGATATGGCAGTTCAGCAGTAATTACTAAATCCACTCTGTCTGTTGTATTCAATTAACCTTTTTCTTGCGAGATTAAATGTGCATGTGACAAGCCTCTTTTTTAAAATTCAATGGTATAAACACAAGCCACACATTTCCCAAATAAGTGTACTTTAGTTATATTATGAATTAATGAATTTAGTTTTATTTTGAATACTCTTGCCACCAAATCTGGTCAGTCAGAAGAATTGTGTCCAAGCTGTACATTTTTTTTTTATCTCTGGCCATTGTGGATTAAATGTAAATGTAATGAATAAATCTGGTTTGCCAAATTTAGTGAAAATAGCCATGGCATCATTGTATCTTTCTTGCACATTGTGAGGAGATCCTTGGAAAGAGGATGGCAAAATCATTGCTTTTCCAGCAGGAATGTCTCTGTTTGCAGCCAATTCAGTGACATAATCGATCAATCCACAATATTGTTCTACTCAAAGCTTGTTTTGTTGAAATTTGACAAAATTTTGATTATTTGCTTCGGCTTGTAGATGGGAATAAATATTCCATTGTTGTGTGAGTTTGCCCCCACATAAAATTGGATTAAAATGATCCCGAACAGAAGTTTTTGCCACTTTATATTCCAGCATAGAAATTTTGTTTCTAACACGAATTTACTATTGGGATAACTTTGCAACTGTAATTTTGGTTGCCATCCTGGCTCACCATTTGGAAAGAAAATGGGAAATGTCATTGGATCCAAATTACTACTTAATATATTTATGTTTTTAAAAGGTTGGTCTTCATTGCATGGATATACTCTAATATCTAGCTCAAATGGTGGTTCCTCATCATCATTTTTAAATACCGTGGCAACCTTATTTGCTCTTGGTAAATGATACCATCTTTGATCAGTATGGCGATCTCTTTTGAGAACCATATTTACTCTTGGCATTGGCAATTGATGTCTTTGCGCATTTGCCAGTTGTTCTTTACTATATGGGTTGTTGGCCATGTTGTTATCAAGCTGTTCAAAGACTATGGGTAAGCATTGTTTATTTTCAGGAAGCATAATTCGTTGTTCAACAGCTTCCATTGTATCAAGGACATATAACTGTGCACATTTCCTTTGTTCTCCTGATTCTGGGTGTAAATCTGAAGTCCGGTGGTATATTTCTCCTTGGACTTTAAAACAGTAAGGACTATATCCTGGCACATTTTCTGCTAATGTTGCACCTATTGAAGCAAATTAAATTGCACTGTTATAAGACCTAATGTTTTTCTTAAAAGTGGAATAATTTGGAAATGAAGGATCACTCATTATACTTTCTAAATATTCTTGAAATGTATGTATTTCTGGAAGTCTTACCTTTCCTTTCTGACAGCAACTAATAAACTCTCCACCATTTTCATCTTTCTTTCAGAAAATGATAGGCCCCACAAAACTGACAAACCACATTCATTAATCCACAATAATAAGTATATATAGGACTATCGTGATCCTCCTCAAAATTGATCTCAGTACAACTTTCTATATCTACATTGGTGTCATCTCTATTAGAGAATGTTTTACAGACTTTTTTTGTTACTTTTTCTTTTCTTTGAAGCCCCAGCAGACTAATTTTTTGCTTTTTTAGTAATTTTTCTTTTATTTGCTTGAATTATTAATGAATCATTGAAAGTATCCTTTTTAATTGACATACATGGCAAATGTAAATCCTAATCATCAATATATGCCGAAGAAAATGCATTTTAAAATGGTAAAAAGTGTCATAAGATAATAAAAGTATTTAAATATTTAAGTGCTTCTAAGGTCCTATCCCTGTTAGACAATGAGCAATAACAGAATTATGAACTAATTCATGAAAGAATACACATGAATAAAATAATGTAAAACTGTTATGACTGCAAAATCTAAACAGGTAATCATGTTATCCTAAAGAAGGACAAACAGATTTTTATTAAATTAATTAATCAATAAATCAAGTTATGATGTAAAATTGTAAAAAGTTAAAACATCAAGGGCTAAGCATATATGTATTCATAATGTATTTTTTTTCTTGTAATTATTGATTAATTTTTAAAATGAATGACTTAAATTAATTAATCAATAGCTGTCATGAATGGACTAAAAAAATACTTAATCCTATTTTTCTAAAGAATGTCATCATAAAACTATATACCTGTGAATTTGATGTTATATCAGCTGAAATCGTGCAGAGTTCACTGTCAGTCTTGAAGCAGGTACAGAAATGAAGAATCTGTGAAATGATGTAAAAAGCATTGGTAATTTTTGTTTGAATAAGTATCGTTTTTAATTTGCATGCATATATCATCAATATATTCCTAAGTGAATGCATTTAAAAATATTAAATAGGGTCATAATGTAATAAAGTGATGTAAATATTGAAGTGCTTATCAGTTGCCATCCCTGTTAGACAATGAGAATGAACACAATTATGAAGTAATTATTAAATTAATATACATTAATTAAATAATTGAAAACTATCATGATTGCAAAATATAAACATGTAATCCTTTTTTCCTAAAGAAGGGCAAAGAAAAAAAGCTACTTTAGATTGGCTACAAAAAAGCTACTTTATAGATTGTCATGAAAGTGTTTTATAATTTTTTTTATTAAATTAAATAATTAATAAATCAAGTTATGATGTGTAATTGTTACATAGTTACATAGTTACATAGTAATTACGGTTGAAAAAAGACTTTCAGTTCATCAAGTTCAACCTTTTAAGATCTCCTCTGATCTGCAATATGCAGATTAAATATTAATTACTTAGTTGTTAATTTATTATTAATCAATTATTTAATTTTTTTTTAAATGTATTAATCCAGAGGAAGGCAAACAGAAAAAAAAAACAAGTAAGACTTAGCTAGTCGTCTCAAAGGGAGAGAAAAAAATTCCTTCCTGACCCCAGATACTGGCGATCAAATTTCTCCCAGGATTAATACTGTCTCTCTAATTAGCAATTATAACCCTCAATTCCCTTTTTAATTAGAAATAAATCCAGTCCACTTTTAAAGTTATCTATCAAATCCGCTGTCACCACCTCCTATGGTAGAGAATTCCACAGATTAACCACCCTTAATGTGAAGAACCTTTTCTTTCTTTAAGGTGGAATCTTTTTACTTCTAACCTCAAGTGATGTCTGTTCCTCTTGTCAGTTGAAAACCTCTTGACACAAAAAGCTCCCTTGACAAATCTTTATACTGACCCTGGATGTATTTATATAAGGTAATCAAATCTCACCTTTTTTTCTAGAGAAAATAAGTTTAATTTGGTTAGTCTTTCTTCATAACTTAGCCCCTCCATTCCCCTTATTAGTTTTGTTGCCCTCCTCTGTACCCTTTCCAGCTCTGAAATGTCCTTTTTATGAAGTGGTACCCAAAATTGTACTCCATATTCCAAATGAGGGCATACTAGAGATGTGTATAGTGGCAGAATTATATCTTCTTCCCTGGCTTCTATACCCTTCTTAATACATGCTAATATTTTACTTGCCTTTGCAGCTGCTGCTTGGCTTTGAGCACTGTTACCTAGATGGTTGTCCACAAGCACTCCCAAATCCCTTTCAATATCTGATACAACTAGATTTGGTCCAGTAAGATTATAAATTGCATGGCTATTTTTCCTTCCCAGATGCATAACTTTAAAATTTTTCGTATTAAATCTCATCTGCCATTTAGATGCCCATTCCTCAAGTTTATGTAAATCCCTTTGGAGGGAAAGCACATCATTATCTGATTTAATTACCTTGCACAACTTTGTGTCATCAGCGAAAATGGAGACACCACACTCCAATCCTACCTCTAAGTCATTAATATGTTAAAAAGGAGAGGACCTAATACTGTACCCAGAGGAACCTCAATTACCACATTAGTCCAATCGGAGTATGTTCCATTTCAGATGCGTAATGAGTAGATTAGCAAGTTATTGTTGTAAAATGGCGGCGATATTCTATGTCTTATGCACCTCAGGAGAATTTTGGGTGCTTTCTAACATTATTTTTTGGTACCTCGTACGTGCCTGCCATAGTCCTACGTGTCTGGCGGTCTTTTGCGCGCTTCAGGGTTGTGTAGCCTCGTTTTCATTTTTTTGGGCTGCCATTTTTTTTTTTTGCTTAGGCGATTTTAGAGTGCCTAAACTCTGCAAATTTGACCTAAATTTGCATTGCACCTCACTCCCAGACGTCCTGGTAGCTACCCCGTGCTATGTGTGATGTTTTTGTACATTTTTGCGTATTTCTTTTTTTTTTTGTGGTTTTTGCTTTTTGCCGCTCGGCTGTTAAGTTCGTATTTTTGCGACTCATAAAAAATTTTCTAAGTGCTGCGACTCGTAATTTTTTTTTTCTAAGGAGATTGTGCATTTTGCAAGTGTTTGTAGGCTAAACCCCTTGTGTTTGATCGCTTAAGTGCTGTTTTCTGGGGTGTTTTGAGGTGCCATAGGGCTAAGTGCTGCGAGTTAAGGTTTGTGTGGCGGAGTTTTGTGGGGTGGTTTGAGGCGCCGTAGGACAAAGTGCTGCGAGTTAACGATTGTGTGGGGTTGTGTTGTTACAAAGTGAGGCGCCGTAAAGCCTCTACCTCCAGAAATGCGGCCCCTCTCTTTGCGAGGGACGCATTTCTGGTGAGATCACATTGCGAGCTTGCTAAGTGTGACAACATTTTGCAGTTTGATAACTATTGGGATCAGGAAAGTGCAAATATATTTGAGAGGATGAACTCAAAGGACTTCACTAGTATGCTTAAAATATAACTTTTATTCTCTATATATTAAAATATATTCCCCTAGAACAAAAACCCACTTGTAAGAAAACAATATAAAATATATTTCTGCCTACTTGCTTATGGTTATAAGTATTTGGCTAATTATTAACTACATTCTTTATTATTACAAAGTCAGCTTGCAAGTAAATAATGTTAAGTTGTAAAGCTGATCCTTAATATGTATTATATTTTTTTTTAATAAAGAACTTGTCATCGACACTTTGTCAAGATCAACCTAAATGTATAGTTGGTAAAAATAGGACAAGTACTATGGTCTGTCACTAGAAAGCCATATACTGGGACTTTGGGATAAAGTCCAAAAAAGGTATATTAAGTTTTATTCCATGTGTAATTTTTAGTCTCTCTAGTTCATAATAATGATTTATGTGTTTAGAAAGAGTAGTAGATATGAGGCTCAGCCTTCCCATAAAAGTGGTAGAGTTACACATAGTTAAGAAATAAACGCATGCCTGGTATAAGCACAAGGTCACTGTTAGGATTACTTAAACCAAGTTTTCATCTTGATAGAAAAGGAGGACCATAATTGCCCTTTTTTAAGTTTTATAATCAGTTATTAAATCTGTGTTTCTATATTCCACAGGGGTACTGATTGTTTAACATAGAAATCAGCCATTGCCGCCTCAGCGAGCCACTAGCAGCAACTGTGAAGCTTAACTAATATTGGCCAATGTGCATTCTGACTTATTATTAATAAATATATAATTATTATTAATCTACTGTAAGTTTGATGCTGGCAGTCTTCCTAATCCTTGTCACAACCATTGGAAAGTATTTTGTCAGCAGCTCCAGATGTGACCTGGATCTCAGCACAAAGTCTCCTACCATCATGATGGACGGGGATGTGATATTAGGAGGACTCATGCAACTAAACCTGGTCCTGGATTATTACAATGAGATTAAGATTGATGACATGAGAAGAAAACCATCTGCTCAAAATTGTTTTATGTAAGTTAGCTTTCTTCTTAGATTCTAAAAATATTTTATGCTCATGATTTACACAGCTGTTAATGTTGATAATTTGTTAATTTTTTACAGACTTCATAAAGATGTCACAAACTGCAGAACTGTTGGACTTTTGAATCTAATGGACACTTATCATGTGGCCAGCTTAACCAAAGTCTTTTATTATGACCATAGGCAGGCAGAATATAATTGTTAACTTGATGTGTTTCCTGAGGTCTTTCCCCAGGTCCTGGTTAAATGCCTTGAACCCAAAAGGAACATTTCTACCAGGACATTTGAGGCTAGAGCGCTTTCATTGTCAGTACTCTTGTTTCATGTGTAGAGTTTGTTTTGGGGTGTAACAAATATATGGAGCCAATAAAAAATATATTGAGCACAGTAACACTTTAACGCGACCACTAGATACTTCCAATAGCCAACCACCATACCCAGTTAGCTCCAAATCCTATTGTTTTAATAGACAAAGGGCACATGATGTCAAGTGCTTTGCATAGATACCCCTTTGATCCTTTTTATTGGGGTTAACAGCCAATTAGGAAATACTTGACTACATTCATTGTTTATGACCCCATTAAATCAAATTAAGGAGCCCACATTTTTAGAAATGTTGCAGAATTCCAGGTTGTCCACTAAAAAGTGAATACACCCTGAAGTTCCCTCACTTTCCTTAGCTGATTCCACTCCAATTCAATAAAGGTCTCGTTACCCACTGGGGGCTTGCCTAGGGGGAGGATATACCCCACTACCATGTTCCTTAAATCTACAGGGCACATGAATATAGACTCACCCCTACCTAGATGGGGAGATAGGCAGGATGACGCTGGGCCTTGGGCAGAAGTCTTGGCCCAAGTGATCTAGGATCTCTACTTCCCCCAGATAGGTGTCGGATCAGGGCCTGCTTTTCCACTGTGGAATCCAGGAAGGGAGGCTAAGGGGGGTAGGAAGCATGGGGCTGATTGACAAGTTCAAGCATATACAATTTAGTGGCAAAACCAAAGGAAAAGCATTTTCTTCTGGATCAGGAGCATGATTATACTCCATTGGGGAGAACGTAGCAGATTCTAATGGCCTGGGCCCTTCTCTGATGACCTTCTCGTGGGCCACAATTGGTTGCTCGTGGCCCCTCTGCTTCTACCCTGGTTGTAGCAAATGAGGTGACTGAACCCTTCTCAGCCATGGCATGAAATTAGAGGAACCCTATAACAACTTGAATCCTTCCCTCTGCATCTTGGTTGTATCAGCTGGTTGCCGCTGCTGTTCAGGCTCTTGGCTCAGGTCAGTTTCTACTAGGTATGTGGTCATGATCTGTAAGACTATCACCACTTGCTGGCTTTGAGGGAGAAGCATGTGTCTGTAGTTGTGGATCAGCCTGTTTGTCTACCTGTCAAGCCATCAGGATTAGTTTGGCCTTACTCTGTTGTAGATCTGATTGGTGGTGCTCTTGCTGTTATCCGCCTTCTCTGCTACCACCTTGACTGTAGTAGTTTGAACTTGTGTTGACTCCAGCGTCTCAGGAATTTTTCCCTCTCTTTATTGCCATGTGGATAGTCTCTGTATTTGTAGATCCATCCACTTCTCTTTCTGGCAAGTCATTAGGATTAGTTTGGTCTTGCCCTGTTGTAGATACACATTGGCAGGGCTTGTGATGGGGTCCGCTTCCTCTCCTGCCACCTTGACTGTAGCAGTTGCTCACATGCTGGTCACTTTAGGCACTTGCTTCTGTGGTGGAGAGGCCCAAGTATTCATCTGTGAGACTGTCACAGTTGCTGGCCTTTTTGGTTGAACATAGGTTGACTCCAGCAGCAACGTCCCAGGGATTATTCCTTCTTCTAATTGCTCTGTGTTTGGTCTCTGTCTTTGTGGATGAGCTAGATCATTTTACTGGAAAGCCATCAGGATTAGTTTGGCCTTGCCCTGTTGTAGATCTATAGTGGCAGAACTCTTGTTCGGTTCTGCCTTCTCTGCGGCCACCTCGACTGTATCTGTTGCTAGCAGGCTGTTCTAAAAATGTACTTGCTTTTATGATAGCTCCATGGCGACGGGGGTTATACTGGGACCAACTTCAATTATACCTCCTTGACTGTTGTAGTTGTTCCTAGGCTGGCAAAATTAGTCACAAGCTTAAGTGGCAGATCACCCTGGACTTCACACGGCAGGAACTCATGTCTTGTGCGGCTTGATCTCTGATCTTTTTCTGATTTCCTGACCATCCTTGTGCTCGTGGTCTACTATAACCCCTTCCAGCTACTAAGCCAATTTCCACCCAGGGCCACATGCTGCAATAGATCCTCATACTCTTCTTCCAAATCCATTTATTTCTGGATCAACCACTTGATCAATGCTACCTTTTCTGTCTTGGGGTTGACTCCCAATTTTTAATGTCACCAATTAGATAGGATTTTCCAGTGCTCTGCAGTTCTGATGCCACACTATAGATCACCCTGCAGAAAATCCCAGAGCACTTCCATCAGCTCAAGCCTGTAGTAGGAGGACCATTGTAGTGGGGTAGGTGGTGTCATCAGGTCATCATATTCAGCTTCCAATGTGATCTTCTCCTACACCAGATACTCCAGCCATTCAACTAGCTCCTCATCCCAGAAGATCCGTTACTCGAACATCTGTTGTGGCAATTTTGTGCCTTCATTGCTTCCTTATCCCAGTGACCAGGCTCCTTTTTCTCCTGGATCACCTATGCCATTCTAGCCTTCATTTAACTCCACATCTCTTCAACCGGCGGAGCTTGTTGTCCTACCAGTTCAAGGATCCTCTCTTTCTTCTCTGCTACCTTTGGAAGATCCTGATCTCTGCAGTGAATAGATTGCCATAATACATGCTTGCTACTGCTTACTACTGCCAGTTCCTGCATTGAGATCATTCCACTGCTAACAGTTGTCACAACCCAGGGAGGGGTTTGCTGTCCCACAAAACTTTTGCTTTTGTGTACAGGAATTCTGCCTTAGCATCGTGATGGGAGGGTTTCCCGGGTTCCTGGGGATGGTCATACCCACATATCCAAAACGTTTTTCAATTCCTCCAACAGAGGTTTGGGATACGAAAGTAATTATAGCACAGTAAACATATTAAAATTGTTCCCTCTAAAATAACCACACCATTTCTATGTATCCCAGAAAAAGCAAAATATTCATTGTTTGGATCATTTTTTTTACATAGCTTCCATAAAATAAATCAATGGTACATTTACATAGGCCAACCCTGAACTAATTAGCAGGTGGCTTGGTGAATGCTTATTGGTGGGATATATAAGAGCAGAGGTGGACTACAGGGTATTTGGGTATTTTTCTTGCCCTTGCCAAGTGTCAGTCCAATTTTTAAACACTTCATCCAGTGTAATCAGAACCAGTGATTATAGTCTTGTAGGGCATCTTTGGTTTTTGTTAGAAAGAACTGGGGAAGACAAATAGTCTGTGGCTGAAGAAAAGTTATCTGGTCTTCACACGTTTGGGCCCTGAATGGCCATTGATTCTGGATGCCATAAAAAGCAGGTTATGACTGGGGAATTGACCAGGAATTTAATTTATTTGTTTACTGAAAAAAGAATTACTGCAACTTGTTCTGGAACCTGTCAACTTGGCTTGAGAATCTGCGACTTGTCCTAGCCCCCAGATAAGCTGTCCTGTGTGCGGGGTTGCACAACCTATATAACCTGCATGTAGGGTTGATCTTCTTGGCCTTTTCAAGCCCAACAAAGAGTGGGACATGACTTTATGAAGAAACATTGGCCTGGTGATGTCCCTCAAAGATAGGTTTTAGACCCACTGGTATAGGGGAATGGGCCCAATGTCTTTTTGAATTCTAAAAAAAATATATGGAGGATTTCCAATTTAAGCTAGCAGGAAACCATCTATTTTAATTTATTAAAATATTTTTTTAATAAACATGGTGCAATAAATTAGCTATGCACAGGAGATAATCAACCAAGTATGTGTAGTGGAGGGATTAAAGAATACTCCTAAAAAATAAAAAATATTGGATGTATTGGACAGTTCAATCAATGATAATAGATGCCCTTAACTTGTCATCTCTGAATTGGATATGCAGCCAGCAAACTGGAATTTTGGCATGGTCACTTATTCTGTTAAATGACTCTTGTGACTTCAGGAGAAGACTGGAGTGATTAGGAGAGAGGGGTGCGAAATTGCAGGATCATGGGGAGATTAGGACATTGGTGGATTGATGATTTAGTGCTATCATGGGGATCCGTAAGAGAAAGGGAAATTAGGGAATGGGGGGACTGGAGCATCAGACGGGAAACTGGAGGACAAAGAGGAAGATTTAAATTGGGGAGAGAAGGGTGATTGATGGAACAGTGGTCATTGGGGATCATAGGAGATAGGAGAGAGACTGTGGGGAGAAGGGGGGAGGAAGAAAATTGGCGGATTTTGAACAAAAGACTTATGGAAAACTGTAGAAAAGAGATTTGGGAAATTAAAAAATAAAGAAGGGAGTTTGGGGATTAGGGTCACTGAAGGAAAAGGAGGTAGTTTTGAATGCAATAGGAGAATGCGGAGTGTGCAGGGTACTGGGGATAACAAGAAAGGGAGAGGACAGTGGGATATGTCGGATGGGAAGTGAGTGTAAATTGGAAGGAGGATGTAGAGAGGAAAGGAAGGAGAAACTGGCAGAAGGGAGAGAGAAATAGTTGAGATACAGGGTAATTAAAAGGGGAAGAGATAGAGAGGAAGACTGTGGAAAAAGAGTGAAAATGGTTGGAAGAGTGAGGATGGGATGTGTGATGGCAAGGTAGAGATGGAGAATGTGAGCTGTGGGAAAGGGATAGAAGGAGAGAGAGAGGTGAACGGAGAGAGAGATAGTGGAGACAGGACGTATGAGAGATGGGAAGAGAAGGGAAGGTATGGGAATGAGGCAGACAGAGAGAATGAAGAGAGAATAGAGAAGGGAGATAGGATGGGATGAGGGAGTTAGGATTATGGGGATAGGGTGATAGGAGAAATAGGGAGATAAAGGGAGAGAGGAACATAATGAATTGAGATAGGATTAAGGGGGAGAGTATGAACAGTGAAGAGAGGGTGATGTGGGGAGAGAGTGTACTAGGGGGGATAATGAGAGAAAGTGAGAGAAGGGCAGGATTAAATTAGAGCAATTTTGAGGGAGAATGTGAACAGTGAAGTGAGAGAGATGTGAGGAGAGATGGAAGGAAAATGATAGGAAGGAGGATTGGTGGAAAGAGAGATGAAGAAAAGATGAGGTGAACAAAAACTAAGGGAAGCACTAACAAAATTACAATGTGAACATCATTATGTGATCAAATAGGGGTCTTATGGGGTATTTTTTAGACAAAATCCAATTTTACATTAAAGCAAATAACAAATATACAAGTAGAAAACTGAACTTGTACAGAAAACAACAATATATATTGTTTTCTATATTTAAATATAAAAAATCTGATATGAACTCAATCTAAACAGATGTATAGCGAGATATTGCAAGTTTCTCTGACTTTGTGCATCTGGAAACCATCTGGAACCCCTTGTTCCCAATAAGAAATGGATACATACTTCTGAATCAGTGGTGGAGCTACTGAATTTAGGGCCCTGGTGCAAAAAAAAAGAGGCCAGGGAGAGAGATAGAGGCAGTGAAGTGAGGTAGAGAGAGAAATGTTAAAAAAAGAGAGATACCGTAAGTGGGAAGAAAGTAGGAAGAAGAAGAAGAAATTGAAGTGGGAGTGAAAACATGAAGTAAGAGAGAGGAAGGGAAGATTCAGAAGATGGGAGTGGAAATAATGGAAAGATGAGATGGGAATGAGGAGAGAGGGGAAAAAAAGAAAGTGAAAAGCTGGAGAGAGGTGAGAAAAGAAAAGTGGAGAAAAAGTGGAGGTATAGAATGGTAGAGTCAAGAACATTGAACAGAGAGAGGGGAATTATGGGAAAAGAGATGAGAGTTGGATGAGATGGAATATTAAGAATGGCGAGAGGGAAACATGGGTAGACAGAGAAAAGGAATACAACCTGGGAATGGGAAAAGGATTAGTGAGAGTGTGAGAAAAAATGCTGAAAGAAGAGGAGAGGTGAGTGGTGAATGTGACAGAGTATGTGTGAGAAAGAGGAAAGATGAGGAAGAGGTGATGGGAATAAGAAGGGGCGAGAGAAAGGGAGGGTAAGAGAAAGAGAGAGATGAATGGTAAAACAGTGATAAAGAGAGAGAAACAAGCATAAGGGTATGGAGAGAGATGGGAAAGAGACTAGTGGGACAAAATTGGGGTGAAAGTTTCAACAACAGAGACAAAATGGGGAGTGAGAAGAGAGAGAGAGGGAGAAACAAGTGGAGTGAAAATGTCAGGTTACAAAGAAGATAAATGATAGAGAATAGATATAGAGAAGAATGAGGTAAAAGGGGAGAAATGAGGAGGGAAAGAGGAGCGGAAAAGGAATAATTACGGAACAGAGTATGGACGAAAATAGAGAGAAAGGAAGAAGTGAATGGGAGAAAGGAGGGAGGGAGAAACAATGTGGACAAACGAGTGAGAAGTAGGAGGTGGGAGAAGAGATTGGAATATAAAAGAGGAAATAGAGAATACAAAAGAGAGTAGGGAGGAAAATGGGAGAGAAACATAAAAAAGTATGAGGAAGGAATGTGGGGAAAAGGGAGAAAGAGGGGGAGAATGGGAAAAGAGAAAAAAGGGAGAGCCTGGGAGAGAAAAGGAGAGGAAAAAAGGCAGAAAGCTGGAGAGAAGGAAGAAGGGTAGAGGAGAGGGAGAATGGGGAGTGATGGAGAGTGGGAGAGATGGAGCAAAACAATGCAGAGAAGGAGAGGGCTATAGACAGAAGAGGAGATAGAGAATTTGTAAGTGAAGGGGACAGAGACAATGAAGATGGAGAGATAAAGGGAGAAAGAGCATGGGACAATATGGGAAGTGAGAGCAAAGACAGGGAAAGAAGAGAGTAAGAGGGTCCATTGAGCAATAGCGGGTAATTGGGGATTGGAAGGACTGGGAGGGGCTATGGGAGCCTATGGGAACCAGAAAGGAGACAGAGGGCCATGGGAGTTTTAAGAAGCCAGAGAGAGCCATGAATTACTGGGACCAAGAGAAGATCACAGGAGAGCTGCTGAGGGCCATAAAGGGGAGTGTGAGGAAACTGAGGGCTACACGGGTACCCTTTAGGCAAGGGTCCTGGTGCAGCTGCACTGGTTTAACCATTAATATATTTTGCCATGTTTTGGATTAATTGGACAAGAGCTGTCACTTTCATTGAACAATAACTTGATAATATCTTGTCAGCATGACAACCAGACAAATAATGAAGTATCCATATATTTTGCTGCTTGCCATGAGATAAGCCAGGAGGTACCAGTGTTTGGGACACTGCAACATAATGGGGCTACACTGCCATCACTAAACAACTGGTTAAAACAGGAAGAAATCCAAAAGAAATTGGAGAAAATAAATGTTAATAAAGCCATAGTCTTGATGGAATACATCCAAGGGTACTGAGGAACAGGGTTTTGTGATAGCCAAACCATTTTATCTATTTGCTCAAGACTCACTCACCACAGGGTCTCTACCAGATGACTGGAGAAAGGCTGATGTGATACCTAAATTTAAAAAGGGAGCAAGAGCAAATCCGGGGAATTATAGACCAGTGAAGGATTAATAAGGGATAATATACAAGAATATGTCTATTTGAACAAGGTCATAATTAGTAGTCAACACAGATTAATGAAGCAGAGACCTGAAGCATAATTAATTTTTAAACTTTAAAACTTTATACAAATATGTTATTTTTTATTCTTGTTTATTTTTCCCATTGAATTTTTGTAGACAATAATAATAATTATGAGTCAGTCCAGTGGCAACCTCACTCAGTGCACATCCTGTCATATGTATGCAATACTGGAACAGATGATCCAGGGTCCATACCTCTGTGAGAGGTGTGAGCATGTTGCCACTCTGGAAGCTCAAATTGGAGAACTGGTGAGGAGAATAGCAGCACTTAGTGATATTGCTCCACTGGAAAGGGGGTTGGTGCTCACTGAGCACAGTTTAGCTGGGCCTAGCATGGAGGGCGGAGCTGGGGCTAGTGAGGATGGCCAGGGAGGTAGCTGGGTTACAGTTAGAAGGGGAATCAGGGGGGACAGGAGGAGGCAGGCCAGTTCTGAGTTGGCAAACACAAACAGATTTGCCATATTGAGTGAAACTGTTGGGGATGACAATTCAGGAATGGCAATGACAGATAGAGCTGTTCCCTCTAACAGCCGAAAGAACAGTTCTACTGGAGAAAAAGGAAGGCAGAATAGGCAGAGCAACAGACAGGTTTTGGTGGTAGGGGACTCTATTATTAGGACAGTAGACAGGGTGATTTGTCACCCTGATCCCAGCAATCAAACAGTTTGCTGTCTTCCGGGTGCTCGGGTTCGTCATGTTGTGGATCGGGTAGATAAATTATTGGGAGGGGCTGGAAATGAACCGGCGGTATTGGTACACATTGGTACCAATGATAAAGTTACTGGAAGATGGAGTGTCCTAAAAAATTATTTTAGAGAACTAGGTAATATGCTGAAGGCAAGGACCTCCAAGGTAGTATTTTCTGAGATACTACCATTGCCATGTGCTAGCCAAGGGAAGCAGAAGGAGCTTAGGGAGGTTAATGCAAAGCTAAAGATGTGTTGCACTAAGGAGGTGTTTGGGTTTTTAGAGCACTGGGCTGACTTCTTCACTTCGGTACAATCTCTACAGTAGGGATGAATTGCACCTTAATGATGAGGGAGCTTTTGTACTAGGGGATAGGATGTTAGAAATGCTGGAGGAGTTTTTAAACTAGTAGGTTGGTGGGAGGGACTAGATATAAGTAATGGGGTAGAATGTGTAGAGGGTATAAAGGATGAATTAACCACTCATAAGTGAGGAGATGGAGGGAGGGGTAGTCTAGTCATTAGGGAGGTATTGCTAAGTAACTCAAGTATAGTGGCAGGCACCACCAAACTACAAACTCATAACATAAGGTGTATGTTTGCTAATGCCAGAAGCTTGCCAGGAAAAATGGGAGAGTTAGAATTATTAGCAATTAATGAAAAATGGGATTGAATAGGCATTACCGAAACGTGGTGGGATGAATCTCATGACTGGACTGTTAATCTGGATGGTTATAACCTATTTAGGAAAGACAGGGGCAATGGTAAAAGAGGAGGAGGGATGTCTGTATGTTAAGAATGAATGTAAGCCTATACTCAGAGAATATATTTGTGCCATAACTAGTGGTAATGTTAAATGCTAGTGGGAAGATTTAAATTGTGATGCAGCAAATTCCAAAAGAATATTAGAAGGTGAATGCTATAAACCCACAAATATAACTGAAAGTGAGGAAATACAAATATTGTTAAAGATTGGAAATGCAGCTAAGCATGGGCAAGTTCTAATAATGGGAGATTTTAATTACCCTGAAATAAACTGGGTAAATGAGACCAGCAGTATATTAATAGGAATAAGGTGAGTAAGGAAACTATAGGAGCATTAGAATGTGACACAGGTCATCTGATAATTAGTGACCAGGAAAAAGCAGATGAGCTAAATAGGTTCTTTTCTTTGGTATACACAAGGGAGGTACAAGTGGTTGGGTCACTGCAACATAATGGGGCTACACTACCTTTGCTGAATAATTGGTTAACGCAGGAAGAAATCAAAATTAGGTTGGAAAAAATAAATGTTAATAAAGCCCCGGGTCGTGATGGAATACATCCAAGGGTACTGAGGGATCTGGGCTCTGTAATAGGCAAACCATTATATTTAATTTTTCAAGATTGCCTCAAGACAGGGTTTCTACCAGATGACTGGAGAAAAGTAGATGTGATACCTATATTTAAAAAGGGAGCAAGAGCAAATCCAGGGAATTATAGACCAGTGAGCCTCACTTCTGTAGTGTGAAAGCTTTTAGAAGGGTTAATAAGAGATAATATACAAGAATATGTCTATTTGAACAGGATTGTAAGTAGGAGTCAATATGGGTTTATGAGGGATAGGTCATGTCAAACAAATCTAATTAGTTCTATGAGGAGGTTAATAGGAACTTGGATCAAGGCAACTCAGTGGATATAGTATGTTTGGATTTTGCAAAGGCTTTTGATACCGTGCCACATGGGAGACTATTGAGCAAACTAAGGGATACAGGGATTGCAGTAAATATGTGCTCATGGATTGAGAGCTGGCTAAAAGAAAGGAAGCAAAGGGTTATTGTAAATGGAACATACTCGGATTGGACTAATGTGGTAAGTGGGGTTCCTCAGGGTTCAGTATTAGGTCCTCTCTTTTTTAACATATTTATTAATGACTTGGAAGTGGGATTGGAGTGTGGTGTCTACATTTTTGCTGATGACACAAAGTTGTGCAAGTTAATTCAATCAGAAAATGATGTACTTTCCCTCCAAGGGATTTTCATAAATTAGAAAAATGGGCATCTAACTAGCAGATGAGATTTAATTTGAATAAATGTAAAGTTATGCATCTGTGAAGGAAAAATATCCATGCAATTTATAATCTTAATGGAGCAAATATAGGCCTATCAGATATTGAAATGGATTTGGGAGTACTTGTGTACAACCACCTAGGTAACAGTGCTCAAAGCCAAGCAGCAACTGAAAAAGATAAGAAAAATATTAGCATGTATTAAGAAGGGTATAGAAGCCAGGGAACCAAATATAATTCTGCCACTATACAAATCTCTAGTACACCCTCATTTGGAATATGAAGGGAGTACAATTTTGGGCACCACTTCATAAAAGGACATTTTAGAGCTGGAAAAGGTACAGAGAAGGGCAACAAAACTAATAAGGGGAATGGAGGGGCTTAGATATGAAATTAAACTTATTTTCTCTAGAAAAAATGTATCTAAGAGGGGATATGATTACCTTATATAAATATATCCAGGTTCAATACAAGGCTTTGTCAAGTGATTTTTTTGTGCCAAGAGGTTTTCAACTGACAAGAGGGCATCCAATGAGATTAGAAGTAAAAATACTTTACCTGAAAGAAAGAAAAGGGTTCTTCACAGTAAGGGTGGTTAATTTTTGGAGTTCTCTACCAAAGGAGGTGGTGACAGCAGATGTGATAGATAACTTTAAAAGGGGATCGGATATATTTCTAAATAAAAAAGGGCATTTAGGGCTATCCTGGAGAATTCCAGAGGGAGTATTGATCCTGGGAGGAATCCGATCGCCAGTATCTGGGATCAGGAAGGAATTTTATATTTTTTTCCCCTTTGAGACAATTAGCAAAGTTTCACTGTTTTTTTTTTTTTTTTTCTGTTTGACTGCCTCTCGATCAATTAAGAATTGACAATTAATCAGCTTATTGTGCAGATCAGAAATCTAAAAAGGTTGAATGTGATGGACTAAAAGTTTTCTTCAACCTAAAATACTGTGTAACTATGTACTGAGTAGATTAGGCTGCAGACTGTCCACTTCTCACATGAATAACACAATGACATAATTCTCACCTGAAACCACATGCCCTGGTGAATATTTTTGCTGTACTCTGGAATTTCGAATTCAGTTGGACAAATCTTTCTATCTACATCACCTTTCATTTTCCATCATTCCTGGGCTACTTTCAAAACTTCATCAGACAGACAGTTTTTCTTCTTAGGTTTCTTTCTTTTGGGGTATTCTTTGTTGCTGTTTTCTGAACAATGCCAAAAGCTTGTGTCCAAAGTTCTTCAAGCATTCTATCTACAATGTCTAGAGCCTTAAATCTTTTCTTTATCTCCAGTGAAAATTCAAAGTGAATACTATTTATTTTGTATCAGCCCACTTGGGTGGCTTTAAAGCTATAATGGAACCATAGGCCCATTCCTGTCAGCTGTTGTTATTACTTTTCACCACAGTAGTTAACAACTATTAACCTCATGGTCCACCATTCACAAGATAAGAAAGCAAGGATAAACACATGAATGATGAGTGTAATCAAGGACCCTGCCCCCCAGTTCTTGTAAAATCTCTACTTAACCCTTACTTAGACCCACCTGTTCCCTCTTCTTCTGCTGTCAATTCATGCCCCCCTTGTATCCACTTTTATCTACCAGTAATCACTTGACTCACCCACCATCAATTTTTTGGCCCTCTCAAACATATGAACCATTGCCATTCCCAAAAAGACACAGATACATATGTTTGTGGGGACAATTTTATTAAAAAACAACTAACAAAATGTTATCATCATGAGAGCTAACTGAATTCATAAGTCAATAATCATTTGTCCTAGTGCCTATACAGAACATATTGCTGCCAACCATGAGCTAAGCAGTCATGTCACCTGGGGTAGCATCACTGCACTAACTGCAAATTTAGCCAATTCAGCCCAGTATGGCAGCACTAAAGTTGTAATGGCACACAGATGTACTGTATGCAACTACCATCTGGCAGCAAAATGACCATAGCATGCACCACAGTTACTGTTTCCTTACACTCCACCTATGAGATTTAAATTGAAACGTCTCAAACCCATATTATCAAGGTAAACAACATTTCTTAAGAACATTAAACCATAGATTTGTGATTTAAATACAAAGTGGTAGATAGCAACACCCCCCTAGAATAATGGCTAATAATGCCATATGCCTCATTACATTTTTTTAACAAAACCCAAGATTAGCATGGCCCAAAACAACCCACGATTAGTGTGAAATATCCACATCTGACCAGAAAATGTTTGGTATTAAGACATGTAAAGCCACCACTTTACATAAATAACCTTGCAATTATTTTAAAAGTATAATCACTGGGTTCTAGCACAAAGTCATTGTCACCTTTGTGGAGCAGCAGCACACACGTCAAGCTCACCAAAGTGAGACACATCTTTGAAGATATTGCCCAAGATCTCCCGCACCTTAAATAATGCAACATACAGTCCCATTTGGAACCATTAGTTAGATTGCCAACTTCTAAACCACAATATATGAAAGATCACTATCAAAAGGAGTGTTCCTCACCATAAATTCTCTTGACAAGGAGAACATGCATACAACCCATTGAAGAGGATATTAATGGTGGGTATCCCCATAGCTTTCTGTTCAGTTTTTGACTTGCTTGTCAAAATCTAGAAATGACCCAAGTATCACAAAAATCCCTGAACATCTTTAACACTGAGAATAAAATAGTCCATCCAGAGTTGATGCAGAATTTCCTCAGTTTTCCTCAGCTTGATTCTCAATAAATGTTTTGATGATGCCTTCCCAACCCTTATATTTAATGCAGCCATATGCACATCAGTGGCTAATCTAGACAAATCTTGTTCTCCATACTTCAGAACTAACCATAGCATAATATCCAGTTACTACTGAGATGAAGCTGGTTTTACAACTAATTAGTGTAGCTGATAACACTACTTCCATGATTGTTAGTGTAAATTGAGTGCAACCAGACACATTTCTGAATATCTTCTGGGTTAATGCACCTTGTCTAGATCATCTCTATTTAACCCTTATTTTTTCTTAAATGTAGGTAACCCTGGTGATTATGATGGAGCCTTATTAATGGGAACAAACATTTCTTTAGTGATCATCATGATATCTCATATTAATGACCTATCTTCTTACAGTCCTTCTCTACAGTATTTCCGACACATCTCGGCTTTTGTCTTTGCTGTTGAGGAGATAAATAAACAGCCAGATCTGCTGCCAAACATAACACTGGGATTCCAGATTTATGACACCTGTGTATCGGAGAGTCGAGCCATAGAGACCGCTCTAACAATATTATCAGGACAAGGAAAAATCATTCCAAACTACAGCTGTAATGTGAAACATTTAGTGGCTGCCTTTATAGGGCACCATGTTTTTTCATCCACATTTTCCACTGCTATAATCACTGGGATCTACAGATATCCACAGGTAAGAAAGAGACACAGCTAATGTATTATAGTCTTAGGATAGATGACTATATGATTGATCCTAAATATGTGTAAAGACTTTAAACACAATGAGCCTCATTCAATTGAGCTTTCGGGTGACCCGAGCATCGGAAATGTAGCCTGCAAGTTATTTTGCTATTCAATTGGCATCTTTTTGCGGCCTCCGATCGGGTTATAGGCTCCAGCCTCCGATTCACTGCGATGGTTCTCATCACAGGTTAATGCCCCTCCAAGCATTTGATCTTTCACGGCCGCAAGAGTTGTTTAAAATTGTGAATCGCGATTGAATTGCTCCGATTCCCCCTCACTAACAAGCCGTCAAGCCCGGAAAATGGCAAAAGTCGAACCACAAGTCACGGGTACCAAGGATCACTCGCTAAGGGCTTAATGACATTTTTCGGAGTACTGTAAATGCACATACACACACACTACTGTACTTATATATATACTTAATTATAAAAAGTGAAAGTGATGTTATGTCTTAGAATTAATAGCACAATATTCTCAAGCTCGCAAATCTGCGCATAAAAATACTTTATTTCATGTTTATATTCCGTGTTATATCGATCCCGGCAATCAATGTGTTAATACATATAATGGAACTTGCATGTAACAGAATATCATATTTACAGCTTTATCAATATTGCATCACATCTGGAATGTGGGTCCGACTTTGAAATCCAACCTCCATTTTTCATTGACATTTAATGATGACAATCTGCAGGCCCCTCAGAATTAAGGCCTACATCCCTCAACTTGCGGGCTTGCAATTCAGTGAGGCTCATTATCAGGGCAACTGGGGGACATAGGCAGTTGTAGTAATTGCTGTCCACCATAATTTTATGAATTTGGAGCTTTATATATAAAATTCTGACCAAAAATACCTTCTGTGATGTAGTACAGTTGGTTATCATTACAATACAATTCTTTTACTTTAGGAAGAAGAAATTTAAAGACTTGATTTTTGGTTATTTCTGGTCATTATCTATAATCATACATATGTTTCTGAGGTTAATCATACACACAAGAAATCTGTTGAATTTACCTATTATATGTATCCTTGGGTGCTTGACACCCCTTCAATTTTGTATAAGAAATTTAATTTTATTAGGATACTATTGATCCTGGAAAAATGCTGAAACCCCCCCCCACCCCTGAATAAAACAGTGCTTTCTAACTTTGTGACATAATGCCAAAATTACAGTACTTTGAATAATGTTGAATATAGAGATAATATGTTCTATTTATAATTGTTAAAATATTTCCAGACTTCTATAGTACTGTAACGATAATTATAGGTAAATCAACTCTCATATATCAGCCAATACTGATAGTCCTGTAAACACAGGATACACTGATAATCACAGAGTTGGAAAAAGGATTAAGATAAAACAGCACAAAATGTACATATTAAAAACTAACTATATCGTGGAAACCCAGGCGTTCTATATCTCCCAAAAATAGGGAATCTATTTAGTCAATAGAACAACTATATATTTATACAAAAAGATATTTCATAGTTGTAATAGGGATATACTTTGATAGACAACGAAAGTGGGAGGGTGATAACATTTAGCAAACAGAAATACTTGCGATTCAGTTTCCTCTCTCCACGTTTTTTATTCCCTTGAAAAAGTAGACGAAAATTGGCAAGAGACCCTTTCAGCCATATTAGGGAGATTAGAGCCTGTTCCACTGAAAAAACAAGGTGCCAACGGTCCGTTTCGTCCTTTTACAGGACTTTTTCTAAGGCTATACTGCTCTGGCTTTCACACTGGCACATACATAAAAAGCTTACCTACAGCAAGAGGAAGCATCCAGGACTTCCGGGTTTTGCGTTATTACGTATTGACGTTCGCTTTTACGCGATGACGTCACGATGCAACGTTATGTTAATTTCAATTAACTTTATTTAGCCTCCTTTTAAATAAACTTTACTTAGCGTTATTACGCAAGTTGAAATACACAAAGCTTTGTTCAAACTCGTTTTACTCTATTCAATTGATCTTTCTATGTACAGCTTAGATTTTACTTATTCGATTCTATTTACTCAGCATCTAGCTAGTTACCTACATATAACAGTAACTAGAAATGTATACTTCTCAAATAATATTTGTATGTTAAAAAACGTGAAAATGTCCTTAAAGGACACTAAAGGTTAAATATTTCTGAAGGCTTCTATAAGGAAGCTATTCGACATATAGTAAATTATATAATAATGTAAGATTGTTATAGTGCAAATATAATTTATTGCATTAAGACAATAGTGCTTTAAATACATTTATATATTTATATTGGATAAAGTAAAGTGAAAGAAGGTGCTTATATACACTTCACTAATTTAAAAAGAGTGTTAAATAGGCTGATATATGAGAGTTGATTTGCCTATAATTATCGTTACAGTACTATAGAAGTCTGGAAATATTTTGATCTGGACCATTATAAATAGAACATATTATCTCTATATTCAACATTATTCAAAGGACTGTCATTTTGGCATTATGTCACAAAGTTAGAAAGCACTGTTTTATTCTTTTTTTTTTTCCCAGCGTTTTTCCAGGATCAATAGTATCCTAATAAAATTTAATTTCTTATAATCATAAACACAAACTGATTAAAAACAATTGTAATACATACTTTCAGTATTTGTATTATGTGAACTTAAATCAAACTTTACCTGCTTTATGAATAATAATTATTAATAATAATTGGGTTTCAGTACCAAGCTGTTTTATGAAGATTAATTTACATAGAGCAAAAGTTAATGAGATTACCTCTCATATTTGTAATATGTATAATAATGTATTAATATTATTTTTATTTTATATATGTAAATTGTAAGTTTCTACTAAATTTGATTTATATTATTTTATCAAATGTTAGAATTTATATGTTTCATTTTTAAAAAATAAATACAATTAAAGTTAAATCAATGAAAGAAAAAATAGCACATGTTTATAAACTAACAAACTAACATTAACAATTTTGAAAACAAAAAGTATAAAACAGTTTTAAGAGAAAATCTTCATTTTTAAACATTTTATTTGTATACAAATTTCCAGTTTCCTGAAGCTTGGAGTCTGAGGTGTGTACTTATTTATTAATGGAGGGATGTTAGAGGTCGGTGTATTTTATATAATTATAGCCTAATCTATTCTCTAAACAGAAGCAGACAAGAATATCTGGATATGAGTTGTAAAGAATAAAAAATGATTTTTGGGGGTATTTGTTTCCTTTCTACATCTTCTCCTCATTTTCCATACAGATCACTTACGGGCTTGTAGATCCTGTCTTCAATAACAGAATAGATTTCCCATCACTTTTCCAAATGGCACCTAGTGAACAAATCCAATCTGAAGCCTTCGCTCTGTTATTACATCACTTTGGTTGGCGTTGGGTTGGGATCGTTTCATCAGATGATGAAAGTAATCAGAGAAAAACCTTGGACCTGCAGGACGCCATAGTGAGGAGTGGAGGTTGTGTGGAATTCATCATATACATTAACCATTTAGACATTGATGGCCCCAGTATCAGTAAAGCTGTGGATGTGATTGATAAATCCAGCTGCACAGTGATCATTTTAAATACTAACACATTAGTATTAATTTATTTACTTATGTATATGGAAGATAGACCACAAACTGGCAAAATGTTAATTTTACCTCCTGCTCAGAATACATTTCAAATGATTTGCAACAAAAAATACATACACCTATTTAATGGTTCTCTGAGTGTTATGGCGCATAGAGGGAATATCCCAGGTCTACGGGAATTCCTCCTTAGTGGTGATATCAGAAAGTATCCAGATAGCACAATACTTAGGGATGTCTGGTTTTATACATTATACTGCTCATTCCCAAATAATACATATTGTAAGAATAAGACCAGTTTCAGTAACTTGGATCCAGCTGTCTATGATGTGGATAATTTCCGCGTGACACACTACGTGTATGCAGCTGTATATGCGATCGCACACGCATTACATGACATCTTTTTACACAGTAATCACAAGGATCTAGATATCAAGCAACTAAGGCAAGACTGGCAGCCATGGACGGTACGTATTGTGACAAACTTACAAATTATTTTCTTTATTACAATTATAGAAGGAACCAAAAACATTTTATAAAGCAAAAAAAAAAAACGTAATTCAACTTTTACATGTTTAGCTTTTATATGCAACTAGAATATTGTCCGTCAAAAAATTACGGCAATGAAATTGTAAGTGAGCTAATGGTGTATGGTAATCAAATAAATAATACATTAATAAATTAATATACTTTACCTATTTTGAAGTAATATATGCAGGAAGCATTGTGCTGAAGAGCTGACAATCTGTTTTCATGTTTCAATGTAGGTTTTCAGTGTTGTGGAGCTGCTGTGTAAGTGTGAGCAATGTGTGCAGTGTGTAGTGTAAATAGGCTGCGTGCGCGAGGGGAAGCTGTTAGGGTAGCTGTAATGTGTGGTACGCGGCTGTGGCTGATTTAGCGTCCTTGTTCTTGGACCTCGTCCGGCTTTTTCGGAAAATCCGTATGTGCTTGGTGGTGTTTTGCGTCTTTAGGGTCCTGTAGCTTTGTTTTCGCTTTTTTTTTACTCTCGCTTAGGTGATTTTCGGGTGTCAAAACTCAGTAATTTTGACTCAAATGTAGGTGTAACTTCACTTGCAGAGGTCCTGGGTGCCCCCTCTTGCTGTAGGTAAGCTTCTTATCTGTTTGTTGTGTGTATTTATTGTATTTTTAATGTTTTCAGGTTCGCGCAGGTCGGCCGTTAAAGTCGTATTTTTGCGAGGTCGTAATGTTTTTTTTTCTAAGTCCCGCGTCTCGTATTTGTTTGTCGTAAGGCCGTAAATGTTGCAAGGTCCGCAGTTGCTGGCATGGAGCGCCTTCGTCGCTCTATGCAAGCAACTGAGGCCCTAGCTTAATACATTATACATTAGGGCTGTCTTTTTATTAATCATATATATACAAAGTGGGAAAGGTACAACTAAAGTCTTTATTAATAAGGGGTAACAACGGCGATATATTAAAAACAATGGGTAAAAAATCCCGGATTGTAACAAGAAGATAAAAATAGGCTAATAGGTGTGTGGACAAATATTTTTTACCCATTGTTTTTAATATATCGCCGTTGTTACCCCTTATTAATAAAGACTTTAGTTGTACCTTTCCCACTTTGTATATATATGAGTAATTTTTGGGTAGCAAATACCCTGGGAGCCTAGCATTCCTACTAGACCTTGATCTATTAACTAGTGGTTTAATCCACACTAAGGAAGCATTAATATACTACCATTATATTAGCATATTAATTATTGCCTTTGACATTCAGGACCAGCACTTTACTTTGTAGTACCTTTACCCCACACACACATTTTTCTGAAAATGACTAATTTTCTCATTCAAAACATAGACCTCGATTCACTCCTAAAAGAAGCTGAAGAAAGCTTCAGTGGCAATTCCCAGCCAACTTTTGAAGGCAATACAGATATTAAGCATATATATGGAGACCTTCTAAAAATAATGAGAAAACAAGTACGCTCTGTATGGGAGATAACCAGCCTTCAAAATTATCTTAAAAATAAGTATATCCCTAGAGGCCTAAGATTGCATCTTAACCCTGCCATAAATTTGAGCGATGAAACTTTTGTTAACAAATGGAAAGATATCCTTCTTAAATGTTCATCTGAATTAATCAGTTTGATTATTGAGACAGAAAAACACAATCTGGAACTATTAAAACCTAAGATTGTACTATGTCAGCAAGAATTTAATAAACAAAGCGGTTCTACAGAGTATGAATCACTGTGTAAAAAACTAAATGATAATATAGAAAGATTCAAAAGAGATATCAAAGACAGGAAACAGAAAAAATTCCTGAGAGATAAAACTGATTTCCAAACAAATAGAATCTTTAAGAAATTTCCCACCTCAATACCATCACAAAGAAATTCTGACATAAGTTCTTCAGACTATGACAATTCAGACATAGATGAACATTCTATCCATAGCTCAAGAGGTAGACGACCTGGTATGCATTATAGAAGGGAGGCATACAACACAAGAAAGTTTGCACAAACTAGAATGCCAAATACGTATAACAACGAGGGTTTTTTAGAGGAAGGCCAGTTCCCTGTGAAGGGCCCAGAGAGGAGAGACCAAAGGAAAAAGACCTAAGCATTGAGAATAAGCTAAATACCAAAAGTCTGATAAAGGATCAAAGTATGAAAATTATCAACTTATCAGACTTTTTATTAGATATTAACCATGAATCAGTACTGAGGAAAGACCTCAGTTTTGTGCCAACATCAAGGTCAGACAAATTTACCCACATTAAGGATATCAATCTTTTTGCACGCAAGTTAGCCTTACAGAAATTCTTTTAAAATAAAGAGGATAAGGAATATATGAAGTTAGGCATGAATAAAGAAGACATTGGAACCTTCAAACTTCTAATGTCTCTACTAGAAGAGAATGCCTCTGCTGAGGAAGATAATACATTTAAGGACACCAAAAGATGGAAAAACAAAAGTAATTTTACCCCCTTTCTTAAAGATTATTCTAACATCTGGGTATTTCTCCAGCAGGTAACAACTGACATAGAAAGTCTGGATTTTACCAAACTAAGAAAATCCTTCAATCTGACAAAAAAAGAATACCAAGCTCTTGATGAACTTAAGTCTTGTAAAGATATTCAAATCAAACAGGCGGATAAAGGGGGCAATCTTGTAATACTGAGCAATGACAAATACAAAGAGATGTGCAATAGGATTTTGGATGATAGATCTACCTACGAAATACTAACAAAAAATCCAAACCTTGAATATAGACTTGTTTTAAAGTCTATATTAGAAAAAGCCAAAATGGAGAAGATTATTGATGAGCAAACATACATGTTCCTCCTACCAAAATTCCCTTGCATCTCAACTTTCTATGCACTACCAAAAGTGCATAAAACAAACGGTACCTATCCCTGGTAGGCCTATAGTATCAGGAACAGGAAATCTCTCCTCCAACGCCAGTATCTTTGTAGATCACTATTTACGTGACTTAGTACAAAACTTGCCCTCTTACGTACAAGATACTAATGATAAACAGCTTGAACATTTAATAGTGCCAAAAGACACATGGTTAGCAACCATAGATGTTGAAGCACTCTATAGTAGCATACCTCATAAACTTGGTATTGAAGCAGCAGAACAATTTCTGAGCACAAAAAGCACTAACCTTGGTAAATTCAACAACTTTATTATCTAACTTCTAGAGTATGTCCTGAAATATAATTTTTTTCTATTTAATAACAAATGGTTCCACCAGACGAAGGGTACAGCAATGGGTACTCCATGTGCCCTTAGCTACGCAAATCTTTTTTTAGGTTGCTGGGAGAGGAAGATCTTCTCAGAACCAGATATTGAGCACCGTACTATACATGCAATGATTTGGCGTCGCTATATAGACGATATCTTTGTGGTTTGGGATGGAACTAAACCAGAATTCGAAACCCTAATGGACTCATTGAACAAAAACGAGATGGGCCTGAGATTCAAACATGAAATCCATAGAAAAGAAATATCGTTTCTGGATTTGCTCATCCAAAAAGATGATGAAGGAACCATATCAACTACTACATTTAGAAAAGAGACAGCAGCAAATACGTTATTATCATGGGACAGCCAACATTTTGCACCGCGGAAAAAAGGTATCCCTAAGGGGCAATACTTAAGAATTAGGAGGAACTGCAGCTCAGACATTACTTTTAAAATTGAGGCAGACAAATTAAAACAAAGATTCCTAGAAAGAGGATATTCAAATAAATGCCTAAAGAAAGCTTTTCAGCATGCATTGAGCTGCAACAGAACAGAGTTATTGAATAAATCACACAGGACAAATACTCAAACATCAGATAATACATATCCAAGATGTATTCTGACCTATGGCTATGAGTCTACTTCAATAAAGGATATTATATCCAAACATTGGCATATATTACGAAGCGACGAGGATTTGGCAGATGTACTTCCCCAAAAAATACCAATTGTTTACCGAAAAGGCAAAAATCTGAAAGACACATTAGTGCACAGTTTCTTTAAAGAGAAAAAAGACAACAAGACATGGCTCAATTCCCCACTAGGATGCTTTAGATGTGGGAATTGCAAATTTTGTAGATACATCAAACCCACAAAAATCTATGAACATCCGTCCAATGGGGCAAGATATGTTTTAAAGGATTTTTCAAACTGTTGCACTACAAATGTAGTTTATGTGGCTACATGTCTATGTAAAAAAATCTACGTAGGGAAAACACGACGCCAACTACGAAGACGTATTGGCGAACATATCTATTCCATCAGAAAAGATCTAGACCCCCCCCTAGCACGCCATGTCAAGACTTTTCATGGTGGTAAGAGTGAAGTTCTTACTTTCACAGCCCTTGAAAAGGTCCATCAGGGCCCCAGACAGGGAGACTTAGATAAAAAACTTCTTCAACATGAAGCAAAATGGATTTACAAATTACAAGCTTTATCTCCAGTAGGTTTAAATGAAGGCTTCACATTTTTACCCTTCATTTGAATAGATAATTACTAGTACTGGTTGAGCATTAAGTAGTAACCACGTGATCACATAGTTCACATTATATCCATCTCCGAAATTTATTATTCATTTAGGATATTTATTGACACTGACAGACTTTCATTTTTATAATTGGCATTGAAAGGCTATCAAACATTATATTGTACCACTTATATTGATGGTGTATTTTTTATTCGCCATCACTTTATATTCTTGCCATCACCTTATTATGGCTGTTACTCATTCATATTGTACCACTTATATTGATAGTCTATCTTTTATTCGCCATCACCTTTTTATGGCTGTTACACTGTCATCATATCCCTTTCCTCTTACACTTTTTCTTTTTTATACACTGCTTTTCACTTTAACCATATTCGGGTTCCCCCATACCACACTATCTGAGATTTATTCATCTCTTATACAATTAGTTTGCCCCGTTCACTTGCACCCCTCATTATTCACTTTCATATTTCAGTTGCATCTATTTGCAAATCATCAGTTTTTCTCCACTTTCCCTTTATTTCACCACATTTTTAGTGCCCGTGGTTACTACCATTCATTTCTCATTTTTCTTTGCTTCATGGCTTTAACTTGGCTGTTTTTTCTGCCATATCGTTATCCCATGTTATCTCCCTCTTCCCACTCTACTTTACATAAGGGCCGTTCTATTTACATTTAACTTTGTTATAGCGTAACAAACGCTTCCTGTATCCATTGCGCATGTCCACCGAGTGTCAATTGGTTGCCGTAGTAACAGCAGCGCTTAAAAAGAGGGCCAGACGGCTTAACAGATTTTACCTTGACAAAGACGTCTGATGACGTCGAAACGCGTCGGCCTTTGATGACGTGGCATGTCTCACTGTTTAAGGCACGCCGGCGTCTTCACCACTAACAGTATTGTTTTTGCAAATTATATTTTAGAGGTTGTATGCTTACCCTACCTGTCCGTTTCCAAATGAGTGAATGTTGTGATCTGGATATGAGTTAGATCAAGCACGTTATTAACGGTGCTTTAAGTAACAATTAGCCTGCTGGCTTCTTTTTCATCCCCTGGCCTGCGCTATATTATGCTAATCATTAGAATATAATATGGGCGAGATAGAAGTTTAACTTCTCTATGAAGAGTAACTTTGGGTAATTATTACTTGTATATAATAGCCCCAGAATTTTATTGTTACTTTCTAAAAACTTCTGCCCTGACTTAAAAGCATGGAATATATGGCACAATTGTATCTTGGTATACTATCAAGAATATATATATATATTCACATATAATAGCCAGATTATTCCCAGCAACTCATTTGGGGAATCCTCTAGGATGAGAGCCACTGTTATCCAGAACCTCTACACTTGTATATATGTATTATAGATCTAGGATTTACTATCAAGACATGATTATTTAAATTGGATCAGCAATCACTTTTTTCCCTCTGCAATACTGTTAGGTGTGGACTCATGTACCCCTCTATTAAGAGTGTATTTAACATTTAGTGGTTATTTGTCCACACACCTATTAGCCTATTTTTATCTTCTTGTTACAATCCGGGATTTTTTACCCATTGTTTTTAATATATCGCCGTTGTTACCCCTTATTAATAAAGACTTTAGTTGTACCTTTCCCACTTTGTATATATATGAGTAATTTTTGGGTAGCAAATACCCTGGGAGCCTAGCATTCCTACTAGACCTTGATCTGTCTTTTTATTAATTCTAAAAGCATTTTGTGAGCTTATACCAAACAATGGTTGGGATTTCCCGTTGAGTCACATGTTTACATTTGTACAGACACGAGTCTCTTCTTGTTCATGTATTTCTGGGATTGTGCTTCTTTTGGCGACTCAACTTACTTGTAAGATACGAATACATTACTGCTACCCGCGCACGCTACTGGTTAGACATATCTATTCAAGCACATAATAATACATGATACTTTTATTTTGACATCTGATTTGGTTGGGGTATTGAACCGGCTAAAAGCCATAAATGAATCTGATGTCTTTGAGTAGGCCGCATCTTATTGATGTAGAACAACTCTATTCCAGCATCCCACATGATCAGGGGATTCAAGCAGTAGAATATTATTTAAGTATAAGACCTATAGAAGATGTGAATATGAATGCATTCATTACATCATTGCTTCGTTTTATATTGACACAAAACTTTTTCATCTTTAATAACTATTGGTATCACCAAATCAATGGTACTGCCATGGGGACTCCTTGTGCCCCGAATTATGCAAATCTGTATTTAGGCTTTTGGGAGAAAACACATGTGTTTTCTGAAGAAATGTCAAGATATAATGACAAAATATTATCCTGGCATAGATATATTGATGATATCATTGTATTATGGATCGGAGATGTGAAAGAATTCAAAGAGTTCATTGAAAGGTTAAATACAAACTCTCTAGGTCTAAAATTCACGTATGTGATGGATTAAGTTCCTAGACCTAATAATATCAAAGGATTCAATGGGAAAAATACATACATCTACCTTTACTAAACCTACTGCAACAAACTCACTATTAAAATGGTTGAGTCAGCATCCTAGAAGTTTAAAATCAGGAATACCGATCAGTCAGTATCTACGGGTGAAAAGAAACTGTAGTAATCCAGAAGTCTTTAAAACCCAAGCAGATCAACTAAGGGAAAAATTCAAAGCCCGAGGTTATCCCAATCGTCTACTGAAAAAAGCGTATAAAAGAGCTTTGGAATCAGATAGACAGGATTTATTGTTTTCACAAAAGAAGGCGGAAACAAAAGACCAAATAAGATGCATTATGTCATTTGGAAAAGATTGGAAAGAAATTAAAGAAATTCTAGACAAACATTGGTATATACTAACAGAGGACTCCACATTATGCACAAGTCTATCAGAAAAAGTCTCTATCACTTATCGGAAGAACAGAAGTATCAAAGATGAATTAGTGAATAGCTTTTTCAAGCCATCTAAACAAATGAGAACATCATGGTTGTCACCTATAAAGGGATTGTTTAGGTATGGAAAATGCAAAGCCTGCAAGTTCATAGTCCCTAGCAAAGAATTTATCGATCCAAATACTAACAACAAATATCCGATCAAGAATTTCATCAATTGTAGCTCCACACATGTTGTGTATATAATGACCTGTTCCTGTCCCAAATTATATATAGGCAAAACTACACAACCAATTACGGAGACGGATCTTGGAGCATACCTACACAGTAGTCAAAGAAATGGACACGTCAGTGTCTCGCCACATAAAACAATTTCATAATAACAAACCTGAAGTAATGAAGTTTTCTATAATTGATCAAATTTCACAGAGATCCAGAGGAGGAGACATAGATAAAGATCTTTTAAAGTTAGAAAGTAAATGGATTTTTTTATTGAATATGCAAAGTCCACATGGACTCAATGAAGGACTTTCATATTCTGCTTTTTTATAATTTAGGAAACATAGAGTCACCAATCCAATTCACTTCAATCACAAACATTCTAGACTTACAATTAATCACATATTCTGGTATTAGCACACCAGATATTTATATTAATTTTTATAAAAAATGTTATCACTTTATTTCCCTATGCAACAAACAGACTATATCTGTAACCCCCCCCCCCCCCCTCTTTAGTTCACACATATATAGATTTCCTTTACACACACAATTAAATATTCTTATATTTAAATTAATTCACTATAATTCACATTTTCTTATTATGGAGTTACAGAATATGATCACTCTTTGAATTGAGTTAATGCTCATAGAGAGTAATAGTATTCTTAATGTTGTTTGGGATATGTTAATTTTATGCCTATAATTAAATATCTATATATTTGGTAAGAACAAACATAGAAACATAATATTCTTGGAGAAGAATTAATATCCCCAATAATATTTTCATAGTTTAAAGTGTTAACTCTCTATTCACATCTAAATGTATTTATATATATATATATATATATATATATATATAGATATATATATTAATAAATGAACATAATTAATAATATACTTTAAAATAAGTCTTCTATCCTTATAAAACTAACAACATTATATGTCATCTAAGATCAGCAGTTAGAAAGCTTATAGATGTAATCATATAGCAATTACATTAAGTAAAAGATTGGCAAAATAGCGTATGGTTGGCAAGATACATTAAAATGGAGTTGGTTGGCAAATCACGCGTGTTTGGCAAATCAACATCCTGAAAGGGAGAGGTAAAAACGTAGTGACGTTTTTACGTTGATTACGTCATCACGTGATGACGCAAGCGGCGCAAATAGCGTTTAATAAACGTAAATGGATGGAAAAGGGCTATAAAAGCCCAATTTGTACCAGTATTCAGTAGCGCATGAGTAAGCCCTAGGAGGGGCGAAACGGGACCGTCAGGACTATTTTCTACCAAGCGCAAGTACTCTGGTTGTGTTAATTGTTATAGAAAGGGAGGTTTACATATATCTGGCTACTTTGGAAAAGTTGTTTTTTTACTCCTGTTGACTACTTTGAATTGCTAGTCTGCATTAATGACACACAGTAGTCTAAGGCAATAAGGAGTGGTGTATTTAACCCTTTGCATACCAGATATTTATTACTATATGTACCCCCTATATATACACATTTTTTCATTTTTTGTAACTTAATGAGTACTTTTTATGCGCTTTTTTCTAAATTGGTTTTATTACACTTTTTTGAGCTAATATATAATATACACATGTTTTTCAAGCTCCCCAAGGATTAGCAAAGTTATTTTGCCATATGAGGGAAGTTTGCATGTGATATGGGACATTGATTGTTACTAGCTCTTTAAGAATCATCCATCCATAAACTACTCTAGTTCCTTTATTTTTTATAAAATAATTTAGGCCGCATCTTATCAGCAAAATGATTGTCAGGCTTGTTTTTTCTCTTAAATATTTTAATTTGCTCTCTTCCAGACTCAATGAATAACATGTGAGTGCCTTAACCACATGGTAGGATAGGCATCTGCTTCTGCTTGAGACACTGTTTTTATTTTCCTAGTTATTATTGTAAGTGGGTATCTATCTCCATTAGCAAATTCGTATTATGAAGTTATTACTTCTTTAGTAACTCAAATGTTGGTCATGATTTTACATTTTATTCTGGGAAGTCAGTGGAGTGACCGACAGAGAGGAGCTGCAGACACTGGGCGCTGAGTATGGTATATGAGTCTAGCGGATGGGTTTAATATGGATTGAATTGAGGACAAACGGGTGGTGGGGAGGCTAGCAAGATGAGAGTTGCAGTAGTCAAAGTGAGATACGACGAGAATGTGAATTAGAATTTTGTCTGTGTCTTGTGATGCAGTGAAGTCTTGTGTCGAGTGGTATATTTTAAAGATGTTTTATGGTGAAAATGACAAGAAACCTTGATTGATTGTATGTGAGTAATGAAAGAGAGGGCAGGGTCTAGTAGAACCCCAGACAATGATCCTGGAAGTTGGGATTGATGATGACATTGTCAACAATAAGAGATAAGTGAGAAGTGGAAGTTGATGAAGAGGCTTGGAGGATTAGGAACTCAGTCTTTGACTTATTGATCTTGAGTTGAAGGGCAGACATCAAGGAGGTTATTCTTGATGGGCAATTGGCAACTTGAACTAGAAGAGAGATGGGTAGTTCTGGTGCTGATATGTAGATTTGAGTATCATCTGCATATAGATGATACTGAAATCCAAAATATTTGATTAGGGTACCAAGGGAGGGTGTATAGATGGAAAACAAGATGTGGCCTAGGATTGAACCTTGGGGTACACCAACAGTCAGGGCAAGGCAAAGAGAGGAGACAGAGAAGGAGACACTAAATGTTGAATTCTCTAGATAAGATTTGAATCATGAGAGAGTAGTGCCATGGATGTCAAGAAAGCAAATCGTTTTGATGAGAAGATGGTGGTCAACTGTGTCAAAAATAGCAGAGAGATCCAGTAGAATTAGAATGGAGTAATGAGCCATTCATATGGTGGTGAGCAAGTCATTAGTGGCTTTTGGAATAGCTATTTCTGTGGAGTGTTGGGGCTGGAAGGCAGATTGTAAGGAGTTAATGAGGGAGTTGGAGGAAATACATTGAGTAAGGCAATTGTAAACAACATGCTCAAGCAGTTTAGAAAGCAGAGGAAGTAGAGCAATAAGTTAAAGCTTGCTCAGATGAGGGTTTTTAAGAAATGTGTGTAATTATGGCGTTTTTAAAGGTGATGAAAACTTGCCAGTGGGAAAGATTGATTTGCTGTGTGAGAGCTGGGATGCATGTGGTACAGAGGGGAAGGATCAGCTGTGATGGGATAGGATCACGTGGACAGGTTGTAAGATAAAAGGTTGATGAAATACTTGAGTCTTCATCCTAAGATACAGGGTCAAATGAGTTCATAATGGATATAGGATTGAGAAGGGTGAAGGATTTGTGCTATTGGTTTGTTGATGGAAGGATGAGTTAGGAAAATATTGATAGGAGATTTTGTTATGGATATTTTACATTTTGTATTTAAAGTGGCTAGCAAACATTTCAGCCATGAGACAGGAAGGGACAGAAGGTGGTTGACAGAGGAGAGTGTTGAATTTTGGGAACAAATGTTTGGTGTTGGACTTCCTCCATCATTTTATGGCAGTTCAAGTGTGAACAGCAATATTCAAATCGCAAGTATGAGTGAAGGTATGTTGGAGGAGAGAAATTAAGGGAGCCAGGCATGCAAATGATCCGATTGATCCAGGCAGGTGATAGATTACAGCAAATCACAGAGAGATGGGTGAGAATAGCTGGATAGTGTGCACTTTGAAAGAAGAGAATTGTAGGGAGGGAACCTGGGAAATGCAGTGACCTGTGCAGTGAGGAGAAAGTAATACACCCACACCTCCCCTTGGTTATTCCCAGGTCTAGATGTCTGACTGGAGTGAAACCCACTAAATTATAGTGCAGCAGGGGAGGCAGTATCTAACAGAGTAATCCATGTTTCAATAGTATACATTAGATTAAGGGAGGGGGACATAAATAGGTCATGAGATGAGTTTATTTCAAAAAGACCTTCCATTCCACGGCGTGCATGAGCAGGGCAAAGTGGAGGTTTGTGACAGGCGATGGGTAATACTTTATGGGTGTTTTGGGTGTTTGCAGCACTGGGGTATGAGTGCAGCTTATCAAAGGTGGAAATGAATATGAGATCTGGGTAGGAGATATATCTTAAGTAGCCAGCATGAGAATAAGTGAGAGTGACAAGAGATGGGAGTGGGACTTACAGAAGCGTTTCTGCTTATGAGCTTTGGACGATGGAGGGGATAGAGACTGGAGGAAGGAGAAGATTAATAATCAGTACCCATTTCTTGTGTACTCATATTTATACACTATTGTGCCTTTTCACTTTTGGAACATAATCTACTAGGATACTTGATTTTCCTACATATATTTATATATCCCATTATATTGTTCCCTCTATAGCAGGGGTCACCAAACTCGGTCCTGGAGGGCCGCACCCAGGCCTGGATTTGAGGATTTCCTTTCTGTGCACAGGTGAGTCAATCAGGATGACTGAAGAAGCAATAGTCTCACCTGTTTACAGCAAGGATATCCACAAATCCAGGCCTGGGTGCGGCCCTCCAGGACCAAGTTTGGTGACCCCTGCTCTATAGGGTTATGTTTTTTTTTTCACTGAATCTTAGATTTATGCACTTTGGAAAATATTTTGTTTTGTTTTTGTTATTTTTGTCTTATATATTCATTATAGCTTTTGTATTAAGCCCTACTTTTCTGCTTTATAAATAAATGTAATTTATATTATTAAATATTTTAAAAAAATGTTTAAGCAGGAGGAATCAGAGAAAGTGAGACATGAACAAGGTTCTAGTGTCTTTCTGTATAATATACTGTGATTATATATTCCTTACATCAGACTCAGCCTTCTCATGGAATTTATTACATTTATGTAATGTGTTTTTAGTCCAAACTTAGCCAAAAAAAAAATACTTATCCACTGAAGAATGTGCTTCCCTTTGAGAACAAACTTGATTTTCCTAAAAGGACTGTATTTGATTGAAACCTTCATGTTCGTGAACTGTGTAAGAAACTAACATTGGAAGCTATGTAAGCCAAGAGCATAAAATCATAACTTTTATCACATTTTACTTGTGTCTAGAGACTGCCATGCTTGTTATCCTTACTGTTTATTGCAGCAAATAGGCAAGGTGTGAGCCTTTGGAAATGTTAATACTGAGTGCTTCCTTTAACAAATTATTTTAATGTAGTAATTAGCTCCAAATAATTATTTCTATTTATATACACTGAAGAATCAATCTCTAAACTTCTTATTTCTGCTCTTTAGATTAATCATTATTTGAGAAAAGTTCGCTTTGAAACTCCTGGAGGAGAGGAAATATATTTTGCTGAAGAAGAAAATGCTTTTGCAAAGTTTGATATTATAAATTATATTGTTCTGCCAAATAACACTATAAAGAAGAATCAAGTTGGACATTTTAACTCAACTTTAACGCAAGGTCTTCAAATCTTCATCAATGACAGCGCCATCCAGTGGCGCTCGGCCTTTACACAGGTAATAAGAGAACAGATTTTGTGTAATTTGCTGGGAACATAAAACAACACACCAGGGCCGCTATTCAATTGAGCAATTGTTAGTTACTGGAGCCCGTAATGTAGTCCGTAAATTTATTTGCTATTAAATTGGCATATTTTAGCTACCCGCAAATGATTTGCGGGTTACAGGCTGAAAATCCCTGTGGTTGTCAAAATCGTAACTCTGACCCAGCTAAGCCTTTGATTTTTCAAGCATAAATGTTACAATCGCTAATCAATACTCAATTGCTATAATTCCTCAAGCCCGCAAATGTTTTCCCACTCGTTAATGGCAAAAATAGAAGAAAAACCTACGAGTCCCAAATAGAACTCACAAGGGGATTAAACACCTGTTTGTATCACTGTAAATGCAAATAAATAATCAATACTGGGCTTTAAAATATGGGGAAAGCGATGAAAGACATTAGAATTTATTGCACAACTGCCTCAGGGCTGCAAATCTGCAAAAAATAATATTTTTAAAGTTTAATTACCATGTTATATCAATCTCGCTAATCAAGGAGTTAATACATATCAGGCCACCCACATGGACTATATAATTTTTTCATTCATTTTTATTATTTTTCACATTGCTGGATCGCATATCGGACTTCTAAAAGCTAATTGATTAAAACAAAATATGACGTTGTGATGTCTGATTAATTTGGCTTTCTCTAAATTGGTAGTTAAGGCCTCGCTTAATTGATCATGATCATGCTCTGAATTGCTACTTACGGGTGCACAGTTTATAGTTTAGGTTTTCGGCCACGTAGCTGCGGGCTGGAGCAATTAAATTACTCTGTAACTGTTGCAAATTTCAAAACCAACATATAGGGGCCCAGATGTTCCAAATAATCTATTTTTGGATATTAAAACATACTTTATCACCTGAATAGGTTTTCGTACAGGAAACTTACAGTGAAGTTTGAACATTTTATCTGTAAACCAGACTTTTCTGACCCTCACTAAGCAGTTTTAAATCTTTTTTATTTTTACATAGTTTTACACTAAAAACAATATATTCAGAGCCCTAGGCTTAGGTAGCTAGTAACGTATTGACAAGTATCTCTAATTGCAAAGCAGTGAGCGGCGTATCAGAAAATCTGATTAGCAAATAAAATGTACTCAATACAATTTATTTTACTTCAAGAAAGTACATTTATTTATAATGTTCAAGATCATTTCCAAATACTGTACATTATAGTATAATAGATACAAAAGGCTTCACTTATATCTGTTGGTGTCCTTTGGAGCCTGTTCCTTACACATAACAATGCGCTGATGATCCCTCTTCTTGTCAACTAAAGTAGAACCATGGATTTCCATCATTCCACTTGATAATGGCTAAGATTAACTAACAAGGACAAGAGATTAGTTGTGGAAGCTGACTTCCAGATAACATCTATAGAAAAAAAAAAACATCTGCCAAATTTAATTGAGTGGGAGAGATAAAGTAGAGGAGTAACTCCTGGGCCCCCATTTAATTCCAAGCCCGTAATTACATTGCCTGCGGGGGTAAGTCTGCAGGTTAGACATTTGTTACAATTAAGAGTGTATTTAATTGACTCAAGCCCGCAATTACAGAGCTAAAGCCTAAAACTCTAAATTCTCAGCCCTGCCTCAAGCTGTTTGAGGGCTGGAATACATGGGGTCCATGTTGGGGCTTCCTTATTTCAGTTGCCAGCTTGGAACACAGGCCCCAGTCAGAATTCTGAGGAGCCGTACTGGAAGTAACACACACACAATGATTCTCAGTATACAACTCATTTATTGCTACGTCATAACACAGGTTATATACTTGCTAAAGAAGGCGGATATTAGAGGCGAGTTACACTATAGACGTTAGTCGGTACAAGGACAGATAATCATGTGTTTTCTGTTTCTTAGAATAACAAAGTAGAAATGTCTGTTTTAGTAAGGTCGCAAGATGTCCCAAGGACAAGAATATGTTATTGTGGTTAGCCTATATCTCATGTGAATATGTCAGCAGAATATGTTAACCCCTTCATCAGCAGAATATGTTAACCCCTTCAGTCCATAGTTACAATCCAATCCCGTAATTACAGTGTGTGCCACAGCTCTGTGAGCAAATAGAAAGTGGGAAAACAAATAATGAAGGACAGGGGAAGATAATAAAGTTGTTAACGTGACATGCGTGAGTTGACTGTGTTGTATTTTCTCATGAAGTTGCACGCATTCGTTGGAGCATTGAGAGAGAGAGAGTAGGCATTTTAACAGAGCAGGTTCTTTCTATTTCTCAAATACTTATTTTACACTTAATCTTTGATAACGCATATTAACTTATCATGCATAATATAAATACACATATAGATAGGTCACTACATTCACATGCACCCACGCCCACCCACCGTATACCAAATAATTAAGGCCTGCATTTTGAGGACCCAATCATCTGGGCAGTGGGGTCACCAGCTGGACTGTCAGCCACACACGCAGTATTGGTTCTTCTCCTACAAAAGCTAAGATCACCACCCGGGTCCTCCTATCGGAATGATTGACAGGGTTTTCCACTGTCTCCTCCTCCTTCCAGCAGCACCACAACCTGGCTCCCACCACCACCACCAGGCCCACCACTACCCCCACCATGAGTGAGCCAGGCTCCGGCAGGGCCACAGCTCCTCCACACTAATGTGTCAGCTCATAGAGAGCAATCAGGGGATCCAGGCCAGTATTTCCTCCAATGATGCAGAGATAGGGGACATCCTGCAGAGGCAGCATAGGGAGGAGAGGAGACATCATGGTGGAATCTTACCTGGCTGGGCTGCTCCAGAACTCAGTGAACCAGGTGCCATTCCAGGTGAACATTGATGCACAACGGTGCACTCTGGGTCGTAGCACCACCTTCCCCACCCAGCTGCTCCTTATCTCCTACAATACCTATGCTGCCTCCAGTGCTGCTGCCTCCTGGGGGATGCCTCCTACAATACCTATGCTGCCTGTGAAAGGCAGAGGAGGATGTAGGGGCTGCACATATTTTGGACCTTCTGAACAGTACTCCTCAGTGACAATCAATTGGTCCAAATGTTAATGTAATCTAGCCTAGCAACAGAGTATTGGATCGTGGCCTATGTGATGCCGATATTTTATACGCAGATAGCTACCTCCCATAACTTGGTCCATAATCCTCTTCTCTGTGGACATGTAGGGTTCTGTTTAACATTTCACCAATTCATGGTCACTGAGGCATGCAGTTGAGAAGAGATGCTGCAGTCCCTATCTTTTTTTGAAGCCCTTATTCTGTATTAAATTTAAGTTTTATTAGTATTTTAGGCACAATTCAGGTACATTTAAGCATCATCTTCATCTGCAAGCATTGTTCAAAATATAAAATAAATGTAATATATTCACAATAGCTCTGAGATAGGAATTCCTTCAATGACAGTCGCTCCTAAACATGTTGTCAATACTATATTAATCTAATCATATATCCCGATTTACAAGACAAGATTGTTTACAGCTATGGCGGTGGACTTGCAAAGTCTAACAATGGCATGCTAATCAAAGCCAGGATTAATACATGCACTAGTAAATCATGTGATCCTCTCCTCAATATCAGTATGAGACCAGATCCACGTGTCTGATGTGCGTAACACTGAATATGGCTGCTGACCTTTGTGCCACTCCATATTAATTAATAGGTTTGTCGAACTTATGATATCATGAGAATCCTTTAACATGTGCTAACACCTGTATAGCTGATGTATGTGAAGTCACTGTTGCTAAACAATATCAGATGGAGAAGGTGATAGTACACCTGGGCCACTTACTGTGGTCATAGCTAAGCATTAATAGTGAGATGACACATCATTATTAATGGTCATGGATAGTGATATATCATAACAACTACCTCATGGTCAGAAATGCTTGCAGATGTAGATAAGGTAAGTTTGTATAATGTTACAGTTACAGTATTAAGCTCTATACTGTACATGAAGAGTTTTAAGTGTTTTCCTCCTCTGCCTTTTTTCGGTTGGACCACCTTTCCTTTCAGATTTTTGTTTTGGGAACACACTGTATGTGTGTAACTGGATTGGATTAAATAGTCCAGAGGTTTCTGCATCTTTTTAATTGAGCAGGTGAAGACCAGTTGTAAGTGATATGTTCAATACTGGTTACTTCTATTAGATGGAGTGATATATGATCCTTTTTTTCTTCAGATTATGGCTATTGTGGTGTAGCGATCACATGTGACCCTAATAGATGCTATGCATCATCAATATTATGCAGTATTATATTTCAACCTTTAGGTATCCTATTTTTACCAAAAAGCTTCTTACCCTTCTGGGATCCACCCACACCCATGATATTAATGCAAACTTGAGTACATTTCTGAGTGTTCTTTGTGTATCAAGTAAAGTTTTGTTACACTGTTATCACCATTTCTGTATGTTTTCTATTGCTGGGGTTTTGGGACATCAACATACATCACATTTCTCTCAGGTTCATATATAGGTAAACTAATGAGCCATAGTTACTGTCCAATAGATTGTTATATGAACATACCAGCCCATTACAGTGACACAGGTGTGATTTCAAAGTGGTCATATGTAATAGTCAGCATTGGGATATCATGCTTGCAGAATATTCTTGGTGAGATTTGTGAGTTAGTACACACATAAATTGTGATACTATTGAGTATAGCATCCCCCTGAAGGGTTTATAACAACATGACAGGTGATATTATGAATACATTGATAAAACATTTGATTTGATTTCATAAAATGATAATGGGAATACATCTTGCAACATGGCCAACAGCAATGACGTGGATTTTTAAAGTTGGGCGAAGCCAAGATTGTCCCTGATGAAGATGAATTGGCTGTTTCTGCACGTGCCTCTGCACAGCCTCCATGTGTGCTTGTGGCCCTTCTTGATGGGTTGTACTACATTAGTGTGGTGTATGTACTTGACATACGTCATGTGGCGATGTAATTTTGCAACTTTTTATCTTCCAATATGGATCTGATGAGTGACATATATAAATTAATAAATTATTATTTTTAGGGTTCACATTTGAGCCTATGTGAGTGTAAGTGATCATTTGTCAGGCAGTTTCATGTTTTTGTTTTTCAATTTATTTTTCTTAGTGTCTTTAATTGCATTATGCATTTTGCAACTACACTTTTCACATTCGCATATGCATGACCATTTCAAAATATATATATATTTTTTTAGGCCTATTTTTTCCATGGTGATTGTTTTACAATTAATTATAATGCCTTCTATTGCTTTACCCCCATTTTAAAGTACAGTAGTGTGGTTTTTATTTGCATTTGCAGTGTTACGAACAGGAACCAGTTATATTTTATGATACATTTGCCATTAACGTGTTTGAAAGAGATTGCGGCCTTTTGAATTGTTGCAATTAAATATTGATTTGTGATTTTAGCAATTGTAACATTTGTGACCTTGAAAGATCAAAGGTGGAGATGGATCAGAGTTGCAATTTTGACAACCTGCAGGAATTTTCAGCCTGTAACTGTGGGTAGCTACAAGAGGCTAAATGAATATCAGTAACAGGCTACATTACTGCTCAAGTAATTACAATTTGCTCAATTGAATGGGGCCCCTGGTATATTAGTAGGGCGTTAGATCATATTCCTGGATTATTAGAAAATTATAATATTTTTATAGATAAAAATAGTTGTGCACTTAAATGTTGTATGTTGAAACTTATTTGGGGTAGAAACTTTCTGGCTAAAATGCACACTAATGTGACACAAAATATAAAATTAGATAAAGACTAAAATTCATAATAATAAATATATACACAGAAATGTATATTTAAATATTAGAATCATATGTATTCCACATTATTCCTACATTATATTATTATTATTAATACTATTATATCGTTTTTGCAGTTAGACTTTAAGACACTAACTTTGTATTAACACTAGAAATCAAGTGCAGTAATTCATTAAAAATAAAAGTTCTGCATCTGCAGGATATTTGTGTTTTCCTTTCTATTCCCAGACCCCTCGCTCTGTCTGTAGTGAGAGCTGCCCCCCTGGATTTAGGAAAGCCCCACAGAAAGGCCGGCCCAAATGCTGCTATGACTGTGTCCCATGCTCAGAGGGGGAGATCTCCAATGGCACTGGTTAGTATATTTGTTTTTAAAAATATTCAAGTTAAAGGGACTCTATCACCCCAGAATAAAGTCATTTTAAAACTATTTTTAAAGATCATTAATAATTGGCTAAACAATGGGTAGTTATTCTTTATAAAGAATCAAGCACAATGAGTTACAAATACAAAGATGGAGCCACTTCATAGCATCATGGAGTAACACAAACAATGAAGAAGAATTCAAGGACAATTTGCTATAATGAAGTCCGACAATTGATTAAAAAACACCAGAAGTGAACATTTATAAAAATAGTGCAGATAATTTTCATTTCCCAAATAGTCGATTACTTTTTGCTCCTCCTCCATCTTTGTTAGGACAGCAATTAGAATTTTGCCTAAAATAAAGGACAGTGTTGTCCCGAAAGAAACCATAGGGATGGAGTTAGTAGGACTGCCATGAACTGACCCAAAAAATTTAAATTATCTGCTCAACTTTTTAATTTTCACTTTTCTTGGAACTAGTTCATGGCAGCAATTACATATTGGATAATAGCTAAGCTTTTAATCTTGAGAGGAGATACTAAGGACACAGTAAGAAAGGCGTAAAGGTAGTTTATCCAGGATATTGAATTGACTCTATTGACTTTCAGTGCACATTTTCTCTTTTTGGATACAACTTTGAGGCTATAATTTGATCTAAAAGTGTTGAAGGAGGAAAAAGGGACAGAGACTCAGACTTCTCTGAAGAGCTATTTCCCAAAATGTTCCGGGAAGTATTTAATGCCAATATTTTCTTAACTCAGGAGGCCAGAACAGTTGCAACAGTTTGCTATAAACCTGTTTATACCTGGTTCCTGTAAGTTTACTTGTATTTACCTATGAATGAAATACCTTATATATAACCAGTGGCAGCTGGTGACTTTCCAAGTTGGTGGGGCGGAAGGCAGAGATCTGGCCCCTCCCCTTAAATGGACTCTGCCAAAAAGTAGAAACTACTCCCCTTCACAACATGTTACCTCTGTAGGCCCTGTCCACTGACACATACTTTTTTCTCTCTGTCACTTTATGTACATATTATCTTGATGAGGGTGAGGTGGTGCTGGTTCTGCTCACTATGGGAAGTGCTTGCTTTTTCTTGATGACATGCCATAATTAAATAGAATACATGTAAAATATGTTAGATCAGGATGTATAGCCATGGAAGCTCATAGAAATAGATAAAAATGATCCCATAGGGATCGAGAGAGAGGGAAGGAGAAAGAGAGTGGGATAGTGAGAGGAATAGATAAGTAAGCAGTAAAGAACAATTCAGCATAGAAGACAGGATTTGCAAGAGAAGACCCTGATGGTGGAAAAAATTTAAGGCATACTTATAAAAGGATGACAGAAGAGGAGCTTGATAGATGAGGTTATTGAAGCAATGGACATGAACTTGAGGAAGCTCAGAGGGTAGTGGCAGACAAATGTGCATGATGTGCTGTGGTCCATAGGGTCACAGAGAGACGGATGTGACTGAACAAAAACAAAAGTAATGGGGAAAACAATACTATATTTGAATACAGTTTTAAAACACTACATGGGCTAAATACTCCTACAGGTAGACTGATTTAAGTAAAACCTAAAAAGCAGACATCAAGTTATTTTACTTGACAATACAAGAAATAAAACTGAAGTAAAATCCACCCAACCTCCTATACCAGAGGGGGAAAGGAAACACAGGGGAGAGAGGGGATGGAAACACAGGGGAGGGAGAGGTGGGGAAAAGACACAGAGCAGATTGGCCAACACAAGTGACAAGTGGTGGGTTGGCCAAGGCCAGCATTGAGCGATAACAACGCTCATTGTGCACTATTATCGCCTTGTAAAGTAGACCCTGGGAGGGGCTCGCGAGGAGCGCCTTCAGAGCTCATTGCGAGACCCACAAGTTAAAGGGGGAAGACCCAAGCATAGTCTAGAAAACAGCATTGCCAGCATTCAAATGTTATTCCTGTAATTTTTGCAGGCAATTTCCTAGTACATACATAAACTACAGAGAGAGAGAGTGAGGGAGAGAGGGGGAGGGAGAGAGGGGGGATTGAAAAAGAGGGAGAGGGATAGAATGAAAGAGGGGAGAGGAAAGAAAAGGGGAGAGAGAAAGGAGGGGAATAGGGAGAGAGACATGGAGAGAAAGAGGGGGAGGGGGAGGAAGAGAGAGAAAGAGAGGGGAGATAGAGAGAAGGGGGAGTGTTAGAGAGAAGGTGATATATATATATATATTTATTTGCACGGGGGGGCAAACTCAGGGAAAGCCCTGGGCGGCAAAAGCTCTAGCTACTCCACTGATAAACACACATGTCATATACATTATATATGTGCTTGTGTATTTACACACATACTGTATATATACACATACAAAGGGGTGGAGAAGAATATTAAAAAATCTAAAATATGGGCCTGGGTCTCCTGACTACACTGATAATATATTTTAACCTATAATAAGTTATTATATGACAAGAGTACAGAAGCATATGTAGGGAAATGCCCCCAAAAAGCTGCTTCTACAGCATTGCTGCTTTTGTTAAGGTTAATTCAGTTGTATGTGATGGGTTTTCCCCCAATGCCCCATAGTGATTTTGTAGTGTGTTATAAGTTTCAAAGAGTCCAAAGTTGCCTCTCTCCTTTTAATTTCAAACACAACTTAATACAGGGATAGGAAGTATATGCTGTCCCTCTCTCCCATAGAAAAAATTTTCCATATTTACTGTCACAAATCAGTTATTTAAATCTGTGTATTTTTGCTTTATTTCAGAGGTCACAGGACAGCAACATAAACATATAAATGTATCAGAGCCATAGCTATGTATTTGGGCTTTTTTACTTCACTGTGGTTGATAAATTTCCATTATCTACAGTAAGTTCAAAGATCAATTCTAACAATTTTAGTGGATTGTCCTAGAACATCTTCCTTTTCAGTTCCCACCTCTCCAATTTCAGTGTCTACATCTCTTCCTCTCCATAAATATGGCCTGTTCTCTGCTGTGTTGAATATTTTCTGCAGGTAATTTATACATATGTAACATACAAAAGAACACTAATATAGCCTGTTATGAGAGCCCGACTTGTGACCACTAAAATGGATCTAACAATAGATTCCCTCTAATGATGATTGTGCATCAGAAAATAATTATTTTATCTTAATTTCTTTTTAGATATGGCCAACTGCTTGAAGTGTCCAGATGATCGCTGGCCTGATGTAAATAGAGTTCTTTGCATACCAAGAAGTATAGAATTTCTTTCCTATCAGGATCAACTTGGTGAAGTCTTGGTGGCCCTGGCTGCTATTTTCTCTCTTCTCACTGTTGTAGTTCTGGGGATTTTCATTAAGTACAGACACACTGCGATTGTGAAAGCCAATAACCAGAATCTCAGCTATGTCCTTCTAGTTTCTCTCATGATGTGCTTTCTCTGCTCCTTGCTTTTCATTGGACGTCCTATGAAGATGACCTGTTTGATCAGACAAGCAGCATTTGGAATTATGTTCACCATTGCGGTTTCTTCTGTTCTGGCAAAAAATATGACCGTTGTCATTGCTTTTAATGCTATGAAACCAAATAGCAAATTGAGGAAATGGGTCGGAACAAGAATACCTAGCTGCATTGTCCTCCTCTGCTCACTGGGTGAGGTTCTGATATGTATTGTTTGGTGGATCCTCTCACCTCCATTTCCAGACTATGACACCCATTCAGAACAAGGCAAGATGATATTACAATGTAATGAGGGGTCCTCCATTATGTTCTATCTTATGGTCAGTTACATTGGATTTCTGGCTTTCTTCTGCTTTTGTGTAGCTTTTATAGCAAGAAAACTGCCAGACACTTTCAATGAAGCTCAGTATATCACATTGAGCATGCTTGTCTTCTGCAGTGTTTGGGTCTCCTTCATCCCAGCCTATCTCAGCACCAAAGGGAAGTACACAGTGGCTGTAGAGATATTTGCCATCCTGGCATCTGCTTCCGGACTGTTGTGCTGTATATTTATCCCTAAATGTCACACTATTCTTATTAGACCTGAACTTAACTCTAAAGAATGTTTAATAAAGAGAAAGTAACATTTCATGTTAGGAACCTGTTGTATTCTAACATATTGTGGCTTGTGTACTAAATTGTGAACCTTGCAACTTCTACAGATCTATGTTATCTCTTACTAACATTTGACATTTTCAATTTAAAAGGTTTCCTAGCTTCACATTGTGGCCTACAGAACAGCTCACTAGTCTAGATCCAAGAAACCTCATATAACCCATCTCTCTATGTTCATCTCCTGCAATGTCTTCCCACAACTGTTAACACTTGTGGAAGTCTTGCAAGTCCATGTTTATTGTTCCTGTAATATTGTTTATTCAACTTGTTTTCTGCCCGTCTCTCTTTCTTTTGTCTTCCATCTCTCCTATCCTCATAGTCTTCAATCGGGGATCTTGACTACTTGGTATATGATCAATTTTTTATCTGTACTATCTGTCCTTCCAGTTAGCGCTCTTTTCCCCATCGGTTATGGACTGGGTATGGATTGATTGTCTTGCAGTCTGGTCTTTCTCCTTCTAGGAACATTTGAATGGTTTTCTTAAAAAACACAATTAAAAATTGTCTATCCTTCAGAGTTCAGCCTTCCTAATGGACCAACTCTCACAGCTGTATGACTACACAAAGCTTTGTAAACAATGTGATGCCTTTGCTCTTTAATATAATGTCCTGATTTGCCATATAATTCCTCCAAGAAGGGTTGACAAAACTTTTCTTTGTTATGTGCTCCTTCCAAACATTCAGAGACCACAGCTTTTGTACTTCAATGTCTACAGTCTGCCATCTCATACATATACAATATCTTTAACTCCTTTATAAATAGTGAGAAACCAACCTACAAAACTAAATTGCGAACCACAAAAACTAGAAAATAGGCAAACTATATTGACACAGAAATAAGCTGCTCCTGTTATTGACTTGTTTGGTCCTGGTGTCTGTGGACTCTTCTGATGATCTGAATCCCAACTTTCTGTATTTCAGTGGGCTCAGCGGTAATCTTAGTAGGGGAGGCTTAGTGGGAGATAAGCAATACCCGTAGTCTACTGTGAGGTACCGCCAGCATTGTACCGGAAAAAAAGGGACCAAACTCGATAGACTCAAAAAACTAAAAATGGTTTATTAGGCAATGGTATTTAAAATCAAACGCGTTTCGCTGTATCTGGTGACAGCTTCCTCAGTGATGTTGAATTCTACATAGAGAAATACATATTGAGAACAAGTACATATATAGTAATAGATACACATACACATAGTAAAATACATAGATTTTTTTTTTTATTATTAAATGTAAAATTGTATGCAAAGTTTCATCTTAAGTCAATGTGTTATCAACAGGTTGCTCTTACAGCGGATCGTAGTACAATCTTAAAAAATATAAGGTACACTAGAGCCCACCCCTCCCCCCAATGGAATGAGGTAGGTTAGGTATTTTAGATGAAAAATATATAAATAAATTAAAAATGGAAATGTACACACATATACACATATGTATGTATATACAAATATACTGTACATATTTATACACATATATACAAAATAAATGAATATGATGTTTATAGTCTGTTAAGACTTTTTAATGAATATTACATACATGTTTAATAATATAAATAATATCAGTATAGTGTTGATGCTAACCGAAAATATATCACATAGAGTAAATTGCAAGTACCATTTACTTAATAGAACATTATAGAACCATGTGGTAGTTGTTGTATGCGGGAGTCCGCACTACCATATGAACATAAAAACATAAAAATTTGAATATTTATATTAGGCTGCAATAATCTACTGAGGGAGACAAAGCTAACTTTGCCACATACGTAAACGATAACACCATGAATCTGAAGTTAACTATGAACAGCAAACCAACGGAGGTCCCATTCCTGGACATCATCCTCCAGGGTTTCAAAATGGGCATTACATCTAAACTTTACACTAAACCGATGGCCTCCAATGGATACCTGCACGCCACGAGTGGACATCAACAGAAATGGTTAAGAAATATACCATATGGACAGTTTAGGAGAATACGACACAACTGCACACGCTTAAGAGACTACTACAGAGAAAGTGAGACTCTGAAAAGGAAATTCCAAGATAAAGGGAACAAAGCATCCCTGGTCAATGATGCCTATACAAGATCTAGGGAGCTCAATAGACCTGAACTGGTGAAGAAGAAAAGAAAACTGGAGGCGAAGAGCATGGAAACTGGTGGTCGAAGAGCGACATGCAGGTTCCTCACTAGATTCAACTCTGCCTCTAACGCTATCCAGAACAGCCTCAAGAAATTCTAGCCCATTTGGGTAGAGGATAAATATCTGAAAGATTTACTTCCTCAAGTCCCCACTGTTACGTTTTGGAAAAACTCTAGTCTAAAAGATGTCCTTGCACCTAGCCAACTGAAGAGGCCCAGTAACATCCATACACACAACTTCTTAACGTCTTCATCTAAAGGGACCTACCCTCGTGGAGTAAAGAATTGCACCACATGTACACATCTGAAGAGGAAGGATAAAAATAAGGTAATTTCTACCTACAACAAAAAGGAGTTCAATACCAAATAACTCATGAACTGTAAAACAGACCATATAGTGTACATCACCACCTGCGAATGTGGAAAACAATATGTGGGACGCACCATAAAACCACTAAAAACAAGATTCCGTGAACATCTTTATTATACCTCTAAAGGCGTACTCACAATGGCCTATCAGCAAACCTTACCAAAATTCAGAACAAAAATTCCAGTGACATGTATATACAGGCCGTTGATCACGTGAAAGTAAACAAGATAGGGGGACAGAACTATTGCACTGAGAAGCGCGGAGACCAAATGGATCCATCTATTGGGGACCTTTGAGACATAGGGTCCTAATAGAGATACAGACTTGGCCGCATTTCTGGTATCATAATAGCACCACTCTTGCAGTAGTCTTTTTTTTAATATTCCTATAGATTCTTTCCGGTCTAACTCTCCGTATGCAGGAAGCTCTATAGTTATCACACCGTTAGCCAAACGCCAGTCTCACTCACCCCAGGATCACTTATCAGATCTATAGATCCATATCCGTTTTCTAGTCAGCTAATAAGTGCAACCAATCACCTTCCTTTCATTCAGCATTCTTCATTTACCCTTTCCTTCCCCCCCTCCTACATAAGCCCCCCTCATTTCCCCCTTCTCTCCATCCACCATCCCTTGATAGCCATATATACCATCTCGTTTTTTCTTAGTAGACTTTTTTACTTTCATCCATCATAGTTTCATTATATTAATAGTTTAGGATTCTTACACACTAAGAATATAGGATCCTTTTTCCATACATCCATTATCACGCATCTACCTGTTTGTGATCCGTGCTACCTTGTTTCTTCCCTATAAACATAGATCCATATATTTTCAATAAAGAGTCATCCATTTTATACAAAGGACTCATACATATATATACTCCCCTATAATTTATATTCTTCTTTCTTTTTCATTATTTACATATAGGTTCCTCTATGTTTGTTCACATGTTTTTCTTTTCAGGTATATTTATTTATATGTTTTCTATTTTCTACTTTGATTGACTATTTATTGTCAATGACTATTAATTAATCATCATTGATTAATCATTTATTTATTAAGTAATTCAAGATTCATTAGCCATTTGTTATAATTCATTATTATCATTCCTTCAAGCTCCCTGTTTATTCTCATACCGTTTTTCCTTCATCATAGCCCCTCTACTCCTACATCCCAGTTTTTTTAGATAGACACACACTAGATTGCACACCATATTTCTTTATTTTCCTTATTAGAAGCATAGATCTTCTTCCACACTGTCTTTCGGGCCCAGGGCGGAATCTCGCGAGCGTATGACATCACAACGAAACGTGACATCCGCGGTAAGATCTTGTGAGAATATTACGTCACAAAGTCACCTAACATCCTCATGCGGCATGAGTGTTTGCTCTGGACTGGGGATAGCGGCCCTACACACTGAGCTATTCCCGGTAAGTACAGGAGTAGGATAGCGGGGTACTTATTATTATTTAAACATATTCTTCTATTTCCTTACCCACATTTACCCACTTCCCTATAGAATACTAGAGACATTATCTCCCATCAGCCAGGCCCTATATAACAGCTGCCCACAAGTTTCATACACCATTTTTTTTTCTTCTCATCACTATAGCTATCAAATTTTTTCCTTAGTTTATGTACAGGCATGTAGGTGGACATATATGTATGTGTGCATTTATGGGAATGTATGCAAGTGTGCTCATGTAAGTGTGTGTAGTTGCATGGGTATGCATACATGTGTAAGCATGTATGTGTAGGCATGTACATGTGTATGTGTAAATGTGTGCAAGTGTATGGGTGTACATGCATGCACCCCAAATTATTCCACTTACAACCCCTAACACACAAAACCATAACTTATTTTTTACCTCTTCAAGCTTACCACATCAGGGAATATATTCCCATGAGCCAGGATCTGTCTAGCATGTATACACGTGACTCTTATACTATCCTTTCTTCATTCTGGAATTACCACATTCCATCTCATTTCATGCACACATATGTAAGTGTATATATTAGTGATGTCGCGAACATAACATTTTCGGTTCGTGAACCGCGAACGCAAACCGCCGCAAATGTTCGCAAACCGGCGAACCACGGCGAACCGCCATAGACTTCAATGGGCAGGTGGATTTTAAAACCCACAGGGACTCTTTCTGGCCAAAATAGTGATGGAAAAGTTGTTTTAAGGGGACTAACACCTGGACTGTGGCATGCCGGAGGGGGATCCATGGCAAAACTCCCACTGAAAATTACATAGTTGATGCAGAGTCTGGTTTTAATCCATAAAGGGCATAAATGACCTAACATCCCCCTCCATCATCATCCTCCCCTGTATCTCTTTACCCCCTCCCTCATCATCCTCCCCTGTGTCTCTTTCCCCCCTTCCTCATCACCCTCCCCTGTGTCTCATCCCCCCTCCCTCATCATCCTCCCACCTCCCTCATCATCCTCCCCTGTATCTCTTTACCCCCTCCCTCATCATCCTCCTCCCATGTTTTTCTTCCCCCTCCATCATCATCCTCCCCTGTGTCTCTTTCCCCTTCCCTCATCATCCTCCCCTGTGTCTCTTTTTCCCCTCCCTCATCATCTTCCCCTGTGTATCTTCCCCCCCTCCTTCATCATCCTCCCCTGTGTCTCTTTCCCCCCTTCCTCATCACCCTCCCCTGTATCTCTTTACCCCCTCCCTCATCATCCTCCCCTGTGTCTGTTTCCCCCCTCCCTCATCATCCTCCCCTGTGTCTCTTCCCCCCTCCCTCATCATCCTCCCCCCTCCCTTGATGATAAGGGGGGGAAGAGACACGGGGATAAGTGTGAGGGGTGTTAGGGTAAGGGGTGTTAGGGATAAGGGTAAGGGGTGTTAGGGTTAGGGGTGTTAGGGATAAGTGTGAGGGGTGTTAGGGTTAGGTGTTAGAGTGAGGGGTGTTAGGGATAAGTGTGGGGGGTGTTAGGGTGAGGGATGTTAGGGTGAGGGATGTTAGGGATAAGTGTGAAAGGTGTTAGGGTTAGGGTAAGGGGTGTTAGGGATAAGTGTGAGTTGTTAGGTGTTAGGGTGAGGGGTGTTAGGGATAAGTGTGAGGGGTGTTAGGGTTAGGTGTTAGGGTGAGGGGTGTTAGGGATAAGTGTAAGGGGTGTTAGGGTGAGGCATGTTAGGCATAAGTGTGAGGGGTGTTAGGTCTTACGGATAAGTGTGAGAATGTTAGGGTTAGGTGTTAGGTTGATGGGTGTTATGGATAAGTGTGAGGGGTGTTAGGGTTAGGGTAAGGGGTGTTAGGGATAAGTGTGATGGGTGTTAGGGTAAGGGATGTTAGGGTTTGGTGTTAGCGTAAGTGCTGTTAGGGATAAGTGTAAGGGGGTATTAGGGTTAGGTGTTAGGGTGAGGGGTGTTAGGGATAAGTGTGGGGGGTGTTAGGGTGAGGGATGTTAGGGTTAGGTGTTAGGGATAAGTGTGAGGGGTGTTAGGGTTAGGGTAAGGGGTGTTAGGGATAAGTGTGAGGGGTGTTAGGGTTAGGTGTTAGGGTGAGGGGTGTTACGGATAAGTGTGAGGGGTGTTAGGGTTAGGTGTTAGGGTGAGGGGTGTTAGGGATAAGTGTGATGGGTGTTAGGGTAAGGGATGTTAGGGTTAGGTGTTAGGGTAAGGGCTGTTAGGGATAAGTGTAAGGGGGTATTAGGGTTAGGTGTTAGGGTGAGGGGTGTTAGGGATAAGTGTTAGGGGTGTTAGTGTAAGGGGTGTTAGGGATAAGTGTGAGGGGTGTTAGGGTTAGGTGTTAGGGTTAGGGGTGTTAGGGATAAGTGTGGGGGGTGTTAGGGTGAGGGATGTTAGGGTTAGGTGTTAGGGATAAGTGTGAGGGGTGTTAGGGTAAGGGGTGTTAGGGATAAGTGTGAGGGGTGTTAGCTTTAGGTGTTAGGGTGAGGGGTGTTAGGGATAAGTGTGATGGGTGTTAGGGTAAGGGATGTTAGGGTTAGGGTAAGGGGTGTTAGGGATATGTGTGAGGGGGTATTAGGGTTAGGTGTTAGGGTGAGGGGTGTTAAGGATAAGTGTAAGGTGTGTTAGGTCTTAGGGATAAGTGTGAGGGGTGTTAGGGTTAGGTGTTAGGTTGATGGGTGTTATGGATAAGTGTGAGGGGTGTTAGGGTTGGGTGCTAAGGTGAGGGGAGGATGATAATAAGGGGGGGAAGAGACACAGGGGTGTCCTTGCAGCAGAGATCAAAAGAGTCCTTCAGGACTGTATTGCACACTGTGTACAGTAGCCTAGCTATGGTTTTCCCTATTGATGCAGTATCACCTACACTCAGCCTCCTCTCAGTAAGACTGCAAGTTAGTTATGATTCCAAAATGGCTGCTGTCCATAAGGTTAAAGGCAGGGTATGATGCTGATTGGCTGGAATGTGTCTGCTGACTGTGAGTTGCACGGTCAAAGTTTGCTCAATGATAAAGTATAGGGGGCGGATCGAACATTGCATATGTTCGCAGTTCGCCGCGAACGCAAACATGCTATGTTCGCCGGGAACAGTCTGCCGGTGAACTATTCGCAACATCTCTAGTATATATGCATATACTAGGTGTTCACATGTAGGTGTTCACATGTAGGTATATATACGGTTGTACACATGTATGTGTGTGCATTCAGATGTGTGTGGGTGCGTGTATATCCATGTGTACAAATGCATGTGTGTATTTGTGCATATATGTGTGTGTGTATATATACGTGTATGTTCTCTTTATATAGCTCATCTTTCCCACATCTCTGACACATATATCCTTAGTCCCGCAGTGTATGTTCTTATTACTTAGATTGTTTCCACAACTTTTAGCATACCCATTCTTATTCCCATGTAGTTATAGGGTATGTCTACTATGGATATCCCCTACTATTTCTAGTCTTCTTCATTCCTTTAGAACAAGGTATTACTCTTCTTCTCTCTCTCCCTCTTTCACAGATCCTTTTTTCACCCCCTTCTTGAAGCAGTAAGTACTAGTCTTAGCTATAGACGTTTCAAGTTTCAGAACATGAAGCACATCCACCACATTTTACAACTGAACTTTCAGATATATTTCGTAAAGAATAGCCCAGGCTAAGTTGGTGTCAGACCACAAAACACATCGTTCGTATAATCAATAATAAGTGGTGATTGTATAAATATGTATAATAAGGTACTTCTTGGTGTTCATTGTCCTACCATTACCATCCTAATATAAATATTCACATTTTTATGTTCATATGGTAGTGCGGACTCACGCATACAACAACTACCACGCGGTTCTATACGTTCTTTTAAGTAAATGGTAATTGCAAAGTACTCTATATGATATATTTACTTCTTTATATTATTGACCATGTATGTAATATTCATTAAAAAGTCTCAACAGACATTCGTTTGTTTTGTATATATGTGTATGAATATGTATATTTGTGTATATATATATATATATATGTGTATATGTGTGTACATTTCCATTTTTTATTTATTTATATATTTTTCATCTAAAATACCTAACCTACCTCATTTCTTTGGGGGGAGGGGTTAGCTCTAGTGTACCTTATATTTTTGAAGATTGTACTTCGATCCACTGTAAGAGCGATCTGTTGATAACACATCGATTTAAGATGAAACTATGCATACAATATTAAATTTAGATTTTATTTTATTTTTTTCTATGTATTTTACTATGTGTATGTGTATCTATTACTATATATGTACTTGTTTTCAATGTGTATTTCTCTATGTAGAATTCAATATCACTGATGAAGCTGTCACAAGGTACAGCGAAACGCATTTGATTTTAAGTACCATTTCCTAATAAACCATTTTTAGTTTATTTAGTCTATCGAGTTTGGTCCCTTTTTTTCCGGTACAATGCCGGCGGTACCTCACAGTAGACCAGGGGTATTGCTTATCCCCCACTAAGCCTCCCCTACTAAGATTTCTGCTGAGCCCACTGAAATACAGAACGTTGGGATTTAGACCATCAGAAGAGTCCACAGACACCAGGACCAAACAAGACAATAAAATAGCAGCTTACTTCTGATTCACTACTTGAGTGCTTTCAATACCTCATTTCGTAGAGGTCCAAACAGGTGAGAGTCTTACAGCTTGAACCTGAAGTTACCTCCATTTATTATATGCATTTTATTTATCTTGGTTGAATGTTTAATTGTTTACTATTGTAATATGTTAATTAGTGGGATTTAATTGCTGTTTCCAGTTAGTAACAGTGTCATATGCTATGGCCCCATAGATTTAATAGTAGGAGAACTTTCCTGCTACGCAGTATATTATACCATATGATGCTGAAGTTAAATACAGCACAGACTTTATTCAGGAGACATGATGGACATTTATTGACTGTGTGACGAGATAATAAGCCCCAGAAATCCAGAAATGAGTAAGAGGGGAAATTGCTGGATCCATCCTTAATACAGCATCAACACTATATATTTAAATAGGAATAAAGAATGACGGATTGATAACCAACAATTAGACAATGATTATTGTTTTTTGATTTCTGATTTTATTCCTTAATGGTATCTTTTGTTTTTTGTTTAGTTTTGTTGTAGTAATGCAATAAAATATGAAAATATATAAAACTTAAATAAATATAAGTATATACAAATGTATCCCTTTTTATTTTCTAACTGTACAATGTAAGGGATTTAACAAAAAGTTAAACATTGCAAACTTAATGCTATGAACTATCTTAATTAACAAGCCGCACCTTGTACTATGTTGGGAATTATTACCATAAGTGTTTAGTGTTACAAGAACGCTTTGAGCAGGTTATAAAGGTATATCAGTGCAAATGGCCGGACACGATCAATGATACTATGCACTTATTTTTCAACTTATACAGGAGATATTTCCATATTTCTGCACCAACCCATAGATACTTTCTAGTGATACTAAATGTAAGGATCCACTATTAATTAACAGACAGTTGAGGATTTTCTTGAGTACTTACCATCTGGAACATCCCTCCTAAGTGTCCAGCAGTAATCAGCAAGCAAACTAGGACTCCACTTGTCCTGATACCTCTTTTCCATGCACCAGATGTCTTGGTGAAATCGCTCACCATGTTTGTCATTGACTTTATAGAGATTCTCAGTGAAGAAATCCAAGTGAGAGTTCGAGAAATGAATTTTAAGAATATATTACATCTCATAACTTTAAATTAATGTAAGAGTTTAGACACAGTAACATTAATTATGTGCTTTAAACTATCTCAAACACCTTTCGGTATCGGTTTTGAACAATCTCCATGCTGGGTTTTCCACTTGATTTAAAAGATCTTCTAAGATTTTAACATCACATCGTCTCGGTAACTTTTCCTTCAAATATGCAAGGTCAGAACAATTTGTATCCATGGTCTTAACAAAGTTTTTAAAAACTCCCTAATTTTATATGTAGTGGAGGTAAAAAATTGTGTCAAAGTTGTCTAGTGGGGTGTTATTTTTATTTCTGAAAGTAAGTGACTTACACTGGCCAAGAATCAACTAAATGTATTATAGACGAGCTGTAATCCAAGTAACAGTGCAATGACCTTCAAATTACCACACATGTTCCAACTGTTTTCGTCATACTGGGTTTTTTCCTTAAGGAATTTTACATTTTGATATGATTCTTTCATTTTAGCAGCATAAAGCTATTGGAAAAAAAGGAAATGGGTTTCTATTGTGCAAAAGGATGTCTTTCAAACTAGTTTTCGAGGAGTCAATGAAGAGTCACCACTCTATTGTTTTATGTTCATGACCAAGAGCATCCATTGCAGAGCACATATTGTTATAATAAACTAAGCTTGGACATTCAAGCCCTTATGATTTGCACATAAGGACAGTAACTTTTTAAAAATATTCATTTAAAAAGCACCCTATTTAAGAAGCTGATAACCAGTATTCATATCAATCTTAGACAAAGATTGTTTTCATTATTTTTGCAGATCATTAAACACTTTTTGTGATATTTATACACTTTACCACTTGGCACTTTTTTTTGCAATATTTAAATACTGGCACTCAGCACTTTATACATGCAGCAATATATTAAAGAGGCAATAATATGGGAACATTATAGATAATCTTGGTTATTCGAAAAGTCCCTAGTCCAATTTCTTCTCCAATTGCTCCCTGCGCTAAAACAAATTTTAACATGTGTTTATATTATAAATTAAAAGTTATGTTTTATTAACACTTTATTCTCATTTGAGAACTGGTAATACTGGTGTGCCCTATACAAGGATCTGTTTTTATTTCCTCTATATTTTATTATATAAATTATCCTTAGGAGCACCCAGTTCTTATATAATTGATTTCTACTATACCTGAGCCACCATATTTTTCCATAAGTCACTCAGCTTAGATACATAAATCCTGCCATAGACGCAACAGATTTCTGTGCAGGGAGTAGCCAAATCAAACTTTACGGATGAGACGGCCCTAAAAGCCAATAGGAAATGTGAACTTCATAAACCTTAGAATGAGTGGGAAGTGCAGGAACAACTGCCCATAAATAGCTAAAGTAAGGGAATATAGATAGATAGATAGATAGATGGATAGTAATTATTTTTTATTTATTAATATATTTTATATTAAAAAGATGTGACAATTGTATTTATAGGTTCAATAAATAAAGATGTGTTTATTTTATGATAAAATATGATATATTTATAGTCAATGCTTTAGAGTGTTTGTTTCTAGACAACGTGGTTTTGTGACGTGTCTTAAACCTTTGAGTATCGTGTTGTTTGTTACCCTGGATTTTGTATCATAAAACAGGCTTAATACCAACATATGTGTAATTAAAAAAATATGATATGTTGATATTGGATTGTTAAGTGTCAAATATTGTTGAAATTTCACCATTTTGTAGTGCCTTTTGTGCTATACTGTCACTTTAAATGCTTTTGGGAGACTTAGCAAAGGTTTTAAAAGCACTTGCAAGTGAACTTTGGTACTCGTAAATCTTTCTTCTGCTTTTTTAATTATGGCACTGCATTGATTTGCGTGTGATCCGTAAGAGTGCCAAGGAGTAACTTCTAATTTATTTTCAGTGCACAACTCAATGGAGATTTGTGCCTTGCTTTTTGTCTGTGTCGTGAAATTCCCACAGAGCAGTGACCCGTAGGTGTTCTCTCACAATGTTTTAGGGATGCGTGATTAGCATAACTAGTTTGGGTTTACTCTTCAGTTAGGGCACTTATAATTGCTTTTTCAGGGATAAGCATAGGGCCCCATGCACTGAAATACATATTAGCTTTACTTTATTTAGGATGGTCTATATTAGGATGGTCTCTATAAGGCTACATGACCTGGACAACAGTGCTCAGTTGTTAGTATTTGTACTTCAGGTCAACCATTAAGTTAGCCTATTAACGCTACCAAAAGACAAATTGCGGGTTAGGGTCAAGAGAGGTAAAAAAAAGCCTATGGGATGTGGAACGTGAACTTCGCAGCCCAAAATCCTTTGTTCTCTCAAGCTTGTAACTGCTACATTTCCAATTTTGCTATTAAATTAATCAAGATCACTGGTGTTAAAATTCGTAACTCACAAATGGAGCCAAAAAGCCAATGAGTGCTAGAGAGAACCCTCAAGGTGGATAAAGTCAAATCCATAGCACAACATTCTCAAGATCGCAAATCGTCCCCCGAAAAATACTTTATTTCATGTTTAATTTTTGTGTTATATCGATTCCGGCAATCAATGTGTTAATACATTTAGTGTAACTCGCATGTGATAGAATATCAGATTTACGGTTTTATAAATTTTGCACTATATCTGGAATGTGGGTCCGATCGAAACTCGTAATTGAACCCCGTAAGACTTTGAAATCCCACCTCCATTTTTAGTGACGTAATTCTGCCGATCTCTTCTTCCATTGGCTTATCTAAACCCGTAACTACGAGCTCGTCTAATTGATCATATTCACGGTCACACATCCAATGAGCAAAATATGTTTTACGGGTTTGCCTCTCAAGCCCGTAACTTTCAGTAAGTTCTAATTTAATAGCCCTGTAATTCCGCAACTTTTAAAGCTTGCAGCCGTTGCAGGTCTCACGTTGCACATACGAGCTTCAAATTTTCATATTCTCACTTAGATCTGTGGTAGCTTGCTGTGTTTTAAAAAAATAATATGCTTTACCAAAGACGTGCAAGAACAGTTAAATCATTTGTGAGCGCTCTTGACATGTAAAACCAACAGAGCGTTTATTAGGAATTAATACAAGAAAGAGAACCACTTTACCCCTTAAGAATTAAAAATGTAAACTTGCACAACCTAAAACACAAATAACACATTTGAAATGGTCAACCCCGCCCCCTACATATATACATATCAAGGAACAATCAACTAAAATCACAAATAAAAACAAATCATGCATTTAATGTTAAATAACAAATAGTGAATACAAAGTCTCAGGGCTTCACACCTACCTTCCTGTCCTACAGAAACCTTTATATTCCCTTCAATAATAATCCTAAACTTGCAATGTGTATCATCTGCCATATAATACCATGTAATATGTGTTAAAAAGAGTTCTAATGTGATGTGTCTGAACATAAATGTAAGAGTGCAAACCTAAGAAACATCATCAATTTGTTGTGAGTTACTGTTTGATTCTTAATACCTTGACATGTCATGTTTGTAGCTCTTATAGAACAGATTTCATCGCCCCTGGTCTAATGCACATACCATTCACTCATTTCAAAATAAAGAGGCACACACAGAGAGTTAGTTTCAAAACTTCACTGAAAATGAATCCTTGTATAAGAAGCAAAGTTACCAGACCAGGTATATATATTATCAATGTGCTGCAAATTGAGCACAAAGTGTCAAGAGGCTGACTAAAAATAAAATTACAAATCTAACTAACCCCTAACACTTTAGTAAATGCATAGCACTTGCATATCAATCATATCTGGTCAGTACAAATAAATATACATACATTAAGATAAGGAGAGAAATTAATCCCATTCACCAACACTCAATGACTGTAATTTCAATGTATACAAGTAGAATGACAAAACTCTTAAATGCTCTGTGCTTTAAAAAATATTGTAGAAAAATGAGGAACAGATAGAAAAAAATAATCATCTGAAAAAACGGCAGGATGAATATGTATAGTTTACTAAAGATCACAATTGTAATTTCTAATAAGCATTACTGCTTTATCTCCAATTAATGCTATATTATCTGTCATCAGAACATAATATAACACAGAGCATTTTGTGAGCTAACAGTGATGCATTTGGTTTACACTCTTAATAAGATTTTTGGAAACAATTAATATTAATGTTGTTCCTAACTTCAGATTTTAGTCATCATAAAAGTCAGTGTGATTTACCTCCTGTAAATGGACATAGTCATCAGAGACCTATAAAACTGGACTCTTATAATACTTTGTCAAACTAATGGGAAAGCCCAGTAGGCTCTGTCATAGCAATGGGTGAGCGTATATCATACATGGTAGACTTACCTAATCCTGCTATTTCTATAGTGTTACAATATAGATAATTTCAAGCCAAAAGAAGCATTGTAACATCATATGTTGTCTCTGAATAATCTATGAACACTGGCAATATTAATTTGCATATATTTCAGAAATTTCTGTCACGTGATTTGGAGGGAATCACATCATATTTAATATTAAAGGACCAGCGCACAATAAAAAAAATATTTGTTTTAAAAATGTAAGTTTAAGGGCATAATTAAGTAGTAAAAATCTGTACATAAACCTCTTAAACTAGAACAAAATGCATCTTGACTTCAATTTTCCACTTGTACATATATTTGTATTGCTATTTATGTATCATTAACCAACTTTTTATTTCCAGTGTGCTTCATTACAAATTCAATGTACATTTTCTTCCTGATGTTTTACCAATTAATATTTGCTACTTCCAGTTTCCCACGATCCACGGTCAAACACTTTAGTACATCTTTTATATATATGTATAATTTTCTTGGCTACAAGCGTAAACTACCTTCATGTATGATTTATTGTTCATTCAAATCCCCCGATCTCAAATCAAGAATAAGTATTTTTACCAGTTCCTGCTCTTCTTACATATCCATGGAAGCAGGCCTAGAGCAGGACAATGATTGGTGCATTCCTTACAATAGATCTATTATCCAAGTATTATTGGTTCCACGATACATAGGATGTACACTAACACTTAATAATTACTTTCAGTGATTTTAAACCTACCAATGTGCATTTATAATCCACAGTAACTTGTCGTAATGCAAATAATGTCATCCTTTTTTTTTTTTTTTGCCTTTGTGATTTCACAATTACTATTATCGTTGTTGTTGTTATTACTATTATCACTATTGCTATTATGAATATTGGTATTATTAGTGCTATTATCACTATTATCATTACTATTTTATATTAATGTATATAAATATATTTTATTACACTATTTATATTGGTATTTTAGACTACGTATTCACTTGCATACACCTATCAACCTCGACACACCAAGTAACCGTGGCGCCCAGCAGACCACAGAAACCACTACTGGAAGATCAACCTTAGCGCTTAGGCCTATCAGATTGTGGTCTCATTGAACCCAATAAGCGATCCTTTACTTCACTTGCATGCACCTATCAACCACCTATTATAGGATTTCTCCCTAAGGAAGCTGCGAACCACAGCAGCGAAACGCATCTGTCACTTATGTTATTGTATTTATTAATGGTTTTTACCACTGGAATTGAACTCATAAATTATCAGTAGAGATTATTTTTTTTTATACTGTCTGTGAATACTTGTGCTTAGGACCACACTATCGCGAACGTGTGACAAGCACAAGACACGAGACTGAGTAAGAGTATACACCTTGGTATACTTATCCAGAGCCGACCCAAAAAAATATATATTGGGCATTTGGCACTTAGTAAATAACACACTATCTCAGAACTGATTAACAAGAGTCATTAAAGGTGAGATACACTACACTGTGCGCTATGCAGTCTTTCTCTTCTCTTGCATACGTATAGGACACCAACGTGAACAGTGTCTTGGGAGACAGCGGCACACCTGCACACCACATATTAGTCATACACCCGCCCGACACGCCAAGTAACCACGGTAACAACCACTGGAAGATCAACCTTAGTGCTTAGGCCTATCAGATTGTGGTCTCATTGAACCCAATCACTGATCCTTTACTTCCAAGTTGTTACAATTTATATCTATTCACTTAGTAATTCTTGTTACATTTTACCACAGTGTTCTCTAAAATAGTTCACACAAAATATTCAGCAATCTTATTTTTCAGATACAGTTATTTTGGTGTAACATTTCTTATCTTTATACATTTTACCACAGTTTTTATAAAAGCAGTCTGTTATGAGTTTGTTAAAAGTCTCGTAAATTTTTCAGATACAGTTGTTTCTGTGTAACATTTATTTTCTTTATAAATATTACTAAGATTTTTTACCAAAGAAATCTGTTATTAGTTTATTTGATATATACACTGGATTTTTTCTTGTAACTGAGATTACAAGTGACAGAGAATTAGTTTGAGCACAATATAAATCATTAATTAATTATTGTGCTTTCAAAGTTATGTGTTGTGAAAATATTCAATATGAAGCTGGCTGCGTTTTGCACCACTCGGTGTGTCCTCAGCTAGTGTGTCTCAGTGTAATGATGTCATTTGCGCCAACGCAAGTTTCCTGGAGCTTCTCAGCATCCACTCATCAGGGGCAGTTAGCAGACCTTCCTTCATTTTATGTAAGCACTAGGTTGGTGTGATTTTCTATTAACCCTTTGATGTTTTTTATCCATGTTTGCATCTTTGCATATTAATTATTATAACATCACTTCCGTAGTAAATGAATTTAATTCCCTTCATATTCATTTTTTATTATTATTTTTCACTTGTGTGATTATATTATACAACTGATCACTTTATAAAAATAATTCATTTGAATTATTCAGTTGATATTTTCATCTCACTTTAGTTCATATTTATAGTATTTTAATTTTCTTATCATTTAAAATATGCCTCTTTTAAACTTTATCTGTGATATAGTTTAATTTTCACACTATCTCAGGGGCTATGGTGTGGCCCACAACCTAACTGAGGTCTCTACAATATGATGAGACCTACATAAAGGTTACTACAAAAGCAATTATTAGTGTTACTAAGTAACTTCCAAATATGACAGAAGATCTATCTGATGTAGACGACAGTCCCTAAGTCAATCAGATACCTCCTAACTCAGGGGCTTTGGTGGGCCCCACAATCTAACTGTGGTTCCCTATTACTTGTGACATTAATTACTGGAGTAACCAAACAACACTAGTCAGGTTGTGAAACTTAAAACCTTCTACAAAAGGTCTCTATATAGAAAGATTAATATATATATATATATATATATATATATATATATATATATATATATATATATATGGTAATCTGGACCTGATGGTTTTCAATAGAAGCACCGCTGGGTGCTGAGGTGTTGTTTGTTCTGATAGGCTAGATAATGTATCAATCAAAAGACACGCTCATATAGGAGCTGACTGTGATAATGACTCTGTGTTGACACACTCTGATAATAAGTTACAAACTCAGGGCCTCATTAAATTTAGCAAATTGTAGTTATGGAAGACCATAAAGGAGCACACAAGTTATTGCTATTAAATTAACCTATTTTAGCTACCCACAAAATATTTGCGGGTTACAGGCTGAAAAGCATCTCTGGTAAACGTAACTCCAACCTAAGCCAGTGTTTGATTGCTGTAAATGTTGCGATCAATAAAATCGTAAATCGCTATTAAATTGCTACAATTCACCAAAGATGCACTTGTGTTCAAACCCGTAAATGGCAAATGTAGCCATAAATATTATGGGCGCCAAATAGGACTTGCAAAGGGTTTAACTGTAAAAGACAATACAAACGCAAAATATTTTATTTTATCATATGTTGCAATGCTCATGCATATGCCAATATGAAAAGTCTTGCTGCAACATACATAAAAGCAATTAAAGACACACTACTTGAATAAATTGCAACACAAACACATAACACTGCCTGCCATATGATCCCTTTCTCACTTGCAGAGGCTCTCATGGGACCCTAAAATATAAAGATATTTGTATATGCATGTCACTCATCACATCTAAATTGGGATATGAAATAGTGGCTAAATGACACACTGCCACATGACACACATCAAGTACCAGGGGAACATACATCACGCTAATCTACTCTAACCCATCAGGGAGGCCCTCAAATACACATGGAGGCTGTGCAGAGGCGCGTGGAGCATCAGCCACCTCACCTCCATCAAGGACAAAGAGGAGAGAAGGAAAGAGCAGGAGGGGAGAGATAGAGAGAGGGAGGGAGAAAGAGAAGTATATATATTTAGACATATTTAATTTTGTCATTTATGACGGGCAAGAGTTACTAGTATTATAATATTATTATTATCTTTATTAATATTACTAGCGACTTGCCCATCAAAAATGACGGCAATACAATTTGAAGCCATAGCAATGCTGTTTGCCACACAATGTAAAGCTTTGGCTCCTCTGAGGACCTTCGGTGCTCATTGCGAGCCTCTCCCCTTGTGTACTTCAAGTTTCCCGCTTTGCAACGATCATCTTCAGCGCTCATCGTGAAGACAGATATATAAGACCAGTGTAAAATATAAAATTTATTTAGTACAGTTAATAATAAATTAATGTGAATTAATAAATGAATATACTTTGCTTATTTATATTTAATATACAGCAATCAATATCCTGAAGAGCTAACAATCTCTTTGGATTTTCCGGCATCTGAAAATATACAGTTGGACCGTTGATCACCTGAGAAGAAAGTGTCAGCAATGTGCCAAGTTTGCAGTGTAAATAGGCTGCATGCGTGAGGCCAAACCGTTTGTTTAGGCGTGTAAAGTTAGTGTTGTAAAATGATGTGTTACCTCTCAAGTATTTTCCGACCGTTGTAATGGTATATTGTGTATCTCCTACGTTCCTGGTTAACTCGTTCGTGCCAGGAGGTGATTTGCGCGCTTTGGTCTCCTTTAGCATCGTTTTTTCTTCTTCCGCCATTTTTTTTCTTGTTTAGTTGATTTTCAAGTGCCCAAACTCGCCAATTTAGGCTCAAATTAGTGTGCAACCTTACTCCCAGGCATCCTGGCGTTCTCCCGATGCTGTGTGTGAATGTTTTCTATTTTATTTAAAAATTTTGTCTTATTTTTCGTGTTTTTCGATTACCGTGGTTCAGCCGTTAAAGTTGTATTTTTGCAAGGTCGTTTTTTTGCCCCCAAGATTGCAAGGTTGGATATTTTTTTTCTAAGTCTCGTGTTCCTGCTTGCAGCATAAGTCCGGCTTTTCTTAACTGCTTGCAGGCTAAGTTCCACGTGTTTCAATGCATCAACGGCTCTACTTGCTTTGCGAGGCTCGCTGGAGTGCCTTTGGTGCTCACTTCACTCTAAGTCCTGCGTGTTTCAATGCCTCACCTGCTCGCTTCACGAAGCTCACATGCGGGAGCTCGGAGTCAACGGCGCTCAGCAATGAGCGACCTTGGCTCCGAGCTCCTGCATGTTTCAATTCCTCAATTACTCGCCTCGCTTCGTGAGGCTCGCAGGGCAATGAGCGCTTTTGGCGCTCATCGCCTAAGTGCTCTGAGCTCAAAAAGTTTCTATGCGTTAATGGCTCGCCTCGCTTCGCGAGGCTTCAAACATGACGATGAATAGCAGTTTAACAACTATTACCTTTGATATGCATTGATCTTTCAATTAGTAACTCCGGTTCATTACGGATAGAGGAATGTGACACAAATGTTATATATGTGGATGTCCCATAACCAAAACCTTTGAAAACACTCTGACATGGTGAGAATGGCACACTTAGAAATGTACAAGACTGTGCATTAATATCATAGTTGTGGGGTGGGCGGTTCCCAGAATGGCAAGAGGCTTTTCGGCTAAAAAGGGGATACCTAAAAGAGATAATGTCATAGTCTAGAATAATCATGATATATAGCACCTACCAGGGGCACATGTGGTCACTAAACCAATGTAAACAGAATATGATGAAAAAAGGATCATCAGAAATCACTCCATTTAATCAAAGTAACCAGTAATGTGCTGCAAAGTCTGGCAATGCTAGCCTCGCTATGGACGGCTTCTCTCTCTCTCCTTCCCTCTTTCTGTTTCCTCTAGCTCCCTCTTCTCTCCTTCTCTCTCCTCTCTGCGAGCCTCTCAATGAGAGACCTTGGGTCCTATTACAAATGATGGGATAATATTTGAATTCACCCCCCCGTGTCTCTTCCCCCACTACCTCCCCTGCGTCTCTTCCCCCACTCCCTCACCTGTGTCTCTCCCCCTCCCTCCCCTGTCTCTTTCCCCCTCTCCCTACCCTGTGTCTCTTTCCCCCCTCCATCCCCTGTGTCTCTTCCCCCTCCCTCCCCTATGTCTCTTTCCCCTCTCCCTTCCCTGTGTCTCTTTGCCCATCTCCATACCTGTGTTTCTTCCCTCTCTCTCTCCTGTGTCTCTTTCCCACCTCCTCCCCCTCTGTCTCCAAGCCCCACTCTCCCTCCACTGTGTCTCTCCCCCCCTTAAACCCACAACTTTGCGGGTTTCACCCTCATTTTACCCCCTACGCCCTAGCAGCCATTATGGGCTTAGAAATGTATGGTACTTTAATTTTAAAATTCTAAAACACTAAACAATACATAATAAACAATCAAACAAAAAACTCACACTTACATACAATAAAAAACCTAAATGTATCAAAAATTAAAAATTAAAATGACAAAACATAATAAAACCTAAAATTACATAAAATAATAAAAGGTTACACGAAACTAGTAAATAATTACATGTAAAAAATAAAAGGCACACATAAAATAAAATTAAATACAAAAATAATAAGCTGTGAAAATAAAAAAATAATAATACTTACCCCAAAATAATGATCTAGAAATAATCATCGATACCCTGGTTCTCACACTACGGCCCTGAACTAGAAGGTCTTGTCCTATTTTGTCTTGCTTGAAGACAGTGATCCTCTCTTTTTATTCTCCCTGAATGCATATGAAGTGTAAATAGAAGAAAGAAAAGCTTGGTGATTGGCTTAAATATGATGGACATCTATTTCAGCCAATCAGAATGCATAACAAAATCATATTTAATTAGTATTTAATTAGTATTTAGCTGCCGAATATGCGGCACATGATTGTTATTTCTGTTAGTTCTAGTTATTTTTTTTTATAGAGTGTCAAGTTCTTTTTTGGAGTGTAATTTCCAAACTAAAAAGAGAGGGTTATTGGCTTCAATTAAGACATAGGATGAAAAGATTGTCTTCTATCAAAATGGATAGCACGTTTAGTTCAGGGAAGAATAGTGAGGAGCACAGCATCAATGATCATTACTGGATCATCATTTGGAGTAGATAAGTATTATTCATTTATGCTTATTTTCAAGGTTTCATTTCTTTTAACACTTTTTATATGTACTTTTTTACTTTAATTGAAATTTATTTTTTATTTTTTTGTCTTTTTTTTATTTTTAGTAATTTTAGGTTGTATTTATTTTGCAGCATTAGTCTTTTATTTTTTATAATGAGATTTTTTTAATGTTTATGTCATTTATTGGGTGTTGATTTTTATTTTATGCAACATTACAAAGTGTGTTATATTTTAGGAGCTTTAAGGACTCCCATTGTATGCGGTTAATACATAGGGGTTAATTATTAGATGCTGGGAGGTTCTTCAAGGACTTCAGCTGACAGGGCTTAATATTTAGTAACACAGAAGTCCTTTAAGAACTTCTGTGATATTGGGGTTAATATTAGGGCCAATGGAGGTCCTCCTAGCCATCTATCATGTTATATGGTATTTTATGGATTATTAAGATGATTATGCCATGGGGGTCCTTTTATTGTGGCACAGGCTAGCATTTAGGTGCCTCTGGCATCTTTTAAGGATGACCCCGGAGTAATATTTTAGGTACCATGGGGGTCTCAATGGATCCCCTTAGTTAGGTAGATAGGGATTGAGAAGACAAGGGTGTGATTGTCAGTGAGTAGGGAGGATGATCCTCCCATTGGCATTGGTGAAAGTCAAGATTGAGCAACATAAACTTTCTTAATCTCCACAATTTGTGTAATCCCATGCCTTGTGCTTTAATAACAAGGCATGGGTTAGTGCATTGCTGGTGGGGTCAGTACTTTTATGGCTGGGGAGCATTGAATATCAGTGTAACATTATTGAAAAAAGGTCCCGCTGTATAAATTATCTATAAAAAGTAATTTGCGTTGCTCTATTTGAATGAGGATCATAGTCATTTCATATCTACAATACATCCTGTAATGAATATATAGAATATATGCACTTTTAACATAATTATATGTGAAGTTTAGATTGCCAAAAAAAGAACATAGTTTACTGGGATAAACAATTAAACTGATCACAACACACATATTTATGTATTTATCATAACAATAAGACCTCTACTTTGAGATTTCTTAGTTTTTCCTTGTTATGTGCCCCCTGGTGTTCAGCTCTGGTCTTAGCAGTATAATATAACATTTTGGGAAGAATATACAGCCCAATAAACCTGCACTTGATGCCAAGATGGCAAATACCTCCACGGCCACTGTGTATTTGCCCTTAGTGCTCAGATAGGCCGGGATGAAGGAGATCCAGACACTGCAGAACACCAGCATGCTGAAGGTGATCAGCTGAGCCTCATTGTAAGTGTCAGGTACCTTCCTTACGAGGAAAGCAACAAGGAAACTCAGAGCAGATAACAATCCAATGTAACCAATCACAATATAGAATGCAATGACTGAGCCCTCATTACACAGTAATATTATTTTACCAATGACAGATTTAGTATCATATTCTGGGTATGGAGGGGAATGGACCAGCCACACAATAAATACAGCAACCTGAACTACGGTAGAGACCAGGACCAGACATATGGACACTCTGCTCCCCGCAAATTGTCTTAGTTTGCTATCTGGCTTTGTAGCTTTGAAGGCAATGACAACTGTGATAGTTTTTGCGAGAACAGAAGAAACAGCAACTACAAAAATAATCCCAAATCCAGTTTGGCGCAGATGGCAGGTCATATGTCCAGGTTGTCCAATGAATAATAAGGAGCAGAGGAAGGACATCATGAGGGACATGAGAAGTATGTAGCTGAGATCTCTGTTATTGGCTCTGACCACAGGTGTGTTCCGGTGTAATACAAACAGTCCCAGCACTACAGATGTTATTATACTAAATACAATAGATGCACAGGCCAGGGCGGCACCTAAAGGATCTCCATATGTCAGGAACTCTATTATCCTTGGTATACATTTGTCTCTTCCATCATTGGACCACTCATCTTCGGAGCAAGGAATGCAATTTTCCATGTCTATTAAAATAAAATATTACAATTTATTAAACTGTTAGTTGGATACATGCAGAGTTTAAACACACATATCATACATTTGCTTTTCTGTTTGCATTATATCCTTGTAAAGGTTTGGTAACATTATATATTTTTTTTTAAAAGCTAAAAAACTTATTTTGTAATATCATAAGGCTTAAAGTATTGAGTCATACAACTTATGCCAGACACTGCCATGGGTAAATTCATAGATACCTAATTGTGTCAGTGTCATGGCATATTGTAACATGGGATGTATGCACCTGACAGGCAAACTTAAGTTTTAGAATAAAACCTCAAAAGGTGACTGTATTTTAAGTGGAAAATAACATGTCAAATTAATTTACTACAACCTGCACTGCCTTCTTATCAACAACGCCCCTCTCTGTCTCTCAAGAAAATTAACATTAAGGCCTGTGTTGTGAAATGAAAATGATAACACTCTTCAATACAAAAAGCACAGGCCCTAATGTTAATATGGAATTTTTGTCACCTCATCTAAACTTATTGTAACTTTACATTACTGATATGATTTTTTTTCCTCTCTGGTTTGTTTCTCATTTGTTTCTCTGTTTTCTTACAGTTTTATGATACTTCCACTGTTTTAGAAGTGTAAATATTTACAATGCTTTTTATTTACTCTTACGTACGCTCACACAGATTTGTCCACAACTGACTGAACAGAACTATTTTTTATAAGTATGTAATTTCTATATTACAATGGGAATCTTCTATTAGAGAGAGGACCGCTCTTGTCCAATAAAAAAGGTATCACTATATTGTGCAATACTCTGATTATTCATCTGGATTACTAGACACTCACGGCTACCTCACATATATATATATACTACTCTAACAAACAAATACCGCCACCATAAACCAGTCAATTCTTTCCACTTTCTTTTACCCCCTTTCCCAAACTCCCTTACTACATACACACCACACATTACCCCTGCTACCGTTTGTCACATGCACACTCTTTACCACATTCCCCTTGTATCCCACAAAAATCCACCATAATAATTCACATTAAAACTAATTTCATACACAAGATATACATATATTTATTTCTACATATTTATTTCTGTGAGTGTGACTGAGAGTATATCTGTGAGTGCCTATGTGAGTGACTGTGTGTCTAAAATGGAGGAAGGAGGCAGGTGAGAAGAAGGAAAGAGAAGGGGTGTGGAGAGGAGAGAGATTGGTGGAGAGAGGAGTGGAGAGGAGAGAGAGAAATTAGTTAAGAGGGGCGAGTAAGAGAGAGGTAGAAGGGTGAGCATGCACACAAGCTAAAAGTCAAGAGGTGGAGGACATAAGATCCAGTCATGAAATATGGGGGTAGATAATCTACAGTACTCAGGACATGAAGAGAAAAACGCTGTCAAAGATCCTCAAATACAGCGGGTGGCAACGATTCCTAGAAAAAACACAAGGCTCAAAATACATCAAGAAGGCCTCATATTATTGATTGAGGTAGAGAAATGACAGTTAGACATATGGCAAAGATCGGTAGATAGGTGACTCAGCACAGTGAGAGTATTCCCAAGGGATGTTATGAATGTCAAACACTAATATGATGACTGTCATGCCACAGTGAGGAGGAGGAACAGTGAGTAAGTTGGCACTATGGGATCTACTGGTATCCTCAAGGTGATTGAGCGCCATTATGTTTTTTTCAGTTCGATCACATATTTGCAGTGTCTGTACCTATAAGTGCTAATTGGAAGTGTATTACATGTAGTTTTTGGTCTAGAGAAGCGACTTTTAAAGATATTGTCTCACAGTTTGGGATCTCCATCCATTCTTAATACATGGTTATATTTATTTAAAATGGAGTGAGCAGGTTGGTCCTTTCTGTGTGAAGTGCCCTATAATAGGACCTCTAAATGGTTTTATTACCCTAACCTTGACCTTTAATTCCTTTCATTAGGTCTTATGTAATTTTTTGAAAGGTCTCTGGTCAGAGCAATGTCTTCTAATCTTTAATAATTTCGCCTGCTGTAATAGCATTTTTGCGTCTGGCCGTTCTGAACCTTGGAAGTGTAGCGTTCTAATTGTTCATTGCTGGTGTACGGTACAGATCTGATTATATGTTACCCTTGTTATAATTGTGAAGATTAATATCTAGAAAATCAACGCTTGTGGGATCCATGTCAAACGTTTTATACTGAAATTAAAGTTAGCACCGTTTACTAATAAACTCAGAGAATTGCGTTTCAGTTCCATCCCCTAACATTAGAAGGTCATCTATAAAGCGTACCCATAACTCAGTTTTGTCAGTGTATATATTGAGATCCTATGAGAAAACATATTCCCTTTCCCAGCATCCTAGATATATATTTGCATAGGTGGGGCACTTGAAGCACCCAAATCTATACCCCTCTTTTGCAAAAAAAAATATCTCAAATACAAAGTTATTGCGCTCAAGGATAAATCTCAACAGCTCAATTCTGAAGTCGTTTTTCTCATAATTAGTATAAGACTAGCCACTTGCCCGTCAAAAATGACGGCAATAAAATTTGAAGCCTGGCAATGGTGTTTGCTACAAATTGCAAGCCTCTCCCCCTCTACTTAACTGGCCTTGCGATGAGCGCCTTTGGCGCTCATTGCGAGCCTCTCCCCCTCTACCTTTTCCCCCCTCTACTTGACGGTAGGAGCTCAATGAGAGCCACTCCCCCCTCTACTTTACTAAGCACCTTTGAAGCTCATCATGGGCCTCGCAATGAGCGCCAAATGCGCTCATTGCGAGCCTCTCCCCCATGTTTCTCTTCCCCCCTCTCCACCCCTGTATCTCTTCCCCCCTCCCCCTCCCATGTGTCCCCTTTCCCCTCTCTCCCTCCCGTGTCTCTTCAACCCCTCTCCCCCTCCCTTGTGTCTCTTCCCTCCCTCCCGTTTCTTTTCCCTTCTCTTCCTCCCTGTGTCTCTTCCCCCATTTCCCTTTCCTGTGTCTCTTCCACCCCTCTCCCTACCCTGTCTCTTCCACCCCTCGCCCTTCCCTTGTCTCTTCTACCCCGCTTTCCCTCCCCTGTCACTTCCACTCCACTTTTCTCATCTCTCTGTCCCTCCTTCCTGTCTGTCTCTCTGTCCCTCCTTCATGTCAATCTTTCTCTCTGTCCCTCCTTCATGTCAATCTTTCTCTCTGTCCCTCCTTCATGTCAATCTTTCTCTCTATCCCTCCCTCCTGTCTGTCTCTCTATCCCTCCCTCCTGTCTGTCTCTCTATCCCTCCCTCCTGTCTGTCTCTCTATCCCTCCCTCCTGTCTGTCTCTCTATCCCTCCCTCCTGTCTGTCTCTCTATCCCTCCCTCCTGTCTGTCTCTCTATCCCTCCCTCCTGTCTGTCTCTCTATCCCTCCCTCCTGTCTGTCTCTCTATCCCTCCCTCCTGTCTGTCTCTCTATCCCTCCCTCCTGTCAGGCTCTCTCTGTCACTCCTTCCTGTCTGTCTCTGTCTCTCATGTCTCTCTCTCTGTGTGTCTGTGTCCCTCCTGCCTCTCTCTGTGTCCCTCCTGTCTCTCTCTGTCCCTCCTCTCTCTCTGTCCCTCCTGTCTCTCTATCTCTGGATGTGTCCCCCCTGTCTCTCTATCTCTGTCTGTCTCTGTCCCTCCTGTCTCTGTCCCTCCTGTCTCTCTCTCATGTCTCTTCTTTCTGCCTGTGTCTCTCCTGTCTCTCTCTCTATGTGTCCCTCCTGTCTCTCTCTCTCTCTGTGTCCCTCCTGCCTCTCTCTGTGTCCCTCCTCTCTCTCTCTCTCTGTCCCTCCTGTCTCTATCTCTGGATGTGTCCCTCCTGTCTCTGTCCCTCCTGTCTCTCTATCTGTGTCCCTCCTGTCTCTCTATCTGTGTCCCTCCTGTCTCTCTCTATTTGTGTCCCTCCTGTCTCTCTCTATCTGTGTCCCTCCTGTCTCTCTCTGTCTGTGTCTCTCCATCCGTGTCCCTCCTGTCTCTCTCTGTCTGTGTCTCTCCATCCGTGTCCCTCCTGTCTCTCTCTGTCTGTGTCTCTCCATCCGTGTCCCTCCTGTCTCTCTCTGTCTGTGTCTCTCCATCCGTGTCCCTCCTGTCTCTCTCTGTCTGTGTCTCTCCATCCGTGTCCCTCCTGTCTCTCTCTGTCTGTGTCTCTCCATCCGTGTCCCTCCTGTGTCTCTCTCTCTGTGTCCCTCCTGTCTCTCTCTGTGTCCCTCCTGTCTCTCTCTGTGTCCCTCCTGTCTCTCTCTGTGTCCCTCCTGTCTCTCTCTGTGTCCATCCTGTCTCTCTCTGTGTCCCTCCTGTCTCTCTCTATCTGTGTCCCTCCCTATCTGTGTCCCTCCTGTCTCTCTGTCTGTGTCCCTCCTGTCTCTCTGTCTGTGTCCCTCCTGTCTCTCTCTGTCTGTGTCCCTCCTGTCTCCCTCTCTCTGTGTCCCTTCTGTCTCTCTCTCTGTCTGTGTCCCTCCTGTCTCTCTCTGTCTGTGTCCCTCCTGTCTCTATCTGTGTCCCTCCTGTCTCTATCTGTGTCCCTCCTGTCTCTCTATCCGTGTCCCTCCTGTCTCTCTATCCGTGTCCCTCTTGTCTCTCTATCCGTGTCCCTCTTGTCTCTCTATCCGTGTCCCTCTTGTCTCTCTATCCGTGTCCCTCTTGTCTCTCTCTGTCTGTGTCGCTCCTGTCTCTCTATCTGTGTCCCTTCTGTCTCTCTCTGTGTCCCTCCTGTCTCTCTCTGTCTGTGCCCCTCCTGTCTCTCTATCTGTGTCCCTCCATCCGTGTCCTTCCTGTCTCTCTCTGTCCCTCCTGTCTCCCTCTGTGTCCCTCCTGTCTCTCTCTGTGTCCCTCATGTCTCCATCTCTCTGTGTCCCTCCTGTCTCCATCTCTCTGTGTCCCTCCTGTCTCCATCTCTCTGTGTCCCTCCTGTCTCTCTGGGTCTCTGTCCCTCCTGTCTCTCTGGGTCTCTGTCCCTCCTGTCTCTCTGGGTCTGTATCCCTCCTGTCTCTCTCTGTCTGTGTCCCTCCTGTCTCTCTCTGTCTGTGTCCCTCCTGTCTCTCTCTGTCTGTGTCCCTCCTGTCTCTCTCTGTCTGTGTCCCTCCTGTCTCTCTCTGTCTGTGTCCCTCCTGTCTCTCTCTGTCTGTGTCCCTCCTGTCTCTCTCTGTCTGTGTCCCTCCTGTCTCTCTCTATCTGTGTCCCTCCTGTCTCTCTCTGTCTGTGTCCCTCCTGTCTCTCTATCTGTGTCCCTCCATCCGTGTCCTTCCTGTCTCTCTCTGTCCCTCCTGTCTATCTGTGTCCCTCCTGTCTATCTGTGTCCCTCCTGTCTATCTGTGTCCCTCCTGTCTATCTCTGTCCCTCCTGTCTCTCTCTGTCTGTGTCCCTCCTGTCTCTCTATCTGTGTCTCTCCATCCGTGTCCCTCCTGTCTCTCTCTGTCTGTGTCTCTCCATCCGTGTCCCTCCTGTGTCTCTCTCTCTGTGTCCCTCCTGTCTCTCTCTGTGTCCCTCCTGTCTCTCTCTGTGTCCCTCCTGTCTCTCTCTGTGTCCCTCCTGTCTCTCTCTATCTGTGTCCCTCCCTATCTGTGTCCCTCCTGTCTCTCTCTCTGTGTCCCTCCTGTCTCTCTGTCTGTGTCCCTCCTGTCTCTCTGTCTGTGTCCCTCCTGTCTCTCTCTGTCTGTGTCCCTCCTGTCTCCCTCTCTCTGTGTCCCTTCTGTCTCTCTCTCTGTCTGTGTCCCTCCTGTCTCTCTCTGTCTGTGTCCCTCCTGTCTCTATCTGTGTCCCTCCTGTCTCCATCTATCTGTGTCCCTCCTGTCTCCATCTCTCTGTGTCCCTCCTGTCTCTCTGGGTCTCTGTCCCTCCTGTCTCTCTGGGTCTCTGTCCCTCCTGTCTCTCTGGGTCTGTATCCCTCCTGTCTCTCTCTGTCTGTGTCCCTCCTGTCTCTCTCTGTCTGTGTCCCTCCTGTCTCTCTCTGTCTGTGTCCCTCCTGTCTCTCTCTGTCTGTGTCCCTCCTGTCTCTCTCTGTCTGTGTCCCTCCTGTCTCTCTCTGTCTGTGTCCCTCCTGTCTCTCTCTGTCTGTGTCCCTCCTGTCTCTCTCTATCTGTGTCCCTCCTGTCTCTCTCTGTCTGTGTCCCTCCTGTCTCTCTATCTGTGTCCCTCCATCCGTGTCCTTCCTGTCTCTCTCTGTCCCTCCTGTCTATCTGTGTCCCTCCTGTCTATCTGTGTCCCTCCTGTCTATCTGTGTCCCTCCTGTCTATCTCTGTCCCTCCTGTCTCTCTCTGTCTGTGTCCCTCCTGTCTCTCTATCTGTGTCCCTCCATCCGTGTCCTTCCTGTCTCTCTCTGTCCCTCCTGTCTATCTGTGTCCCTCCTGTCTCTCTATCTGTGTCCCTCCATCCGTGTCCTTCCTGTCTCTCTCTGTCCCTCCTGTCTATCTGTGTCCCTCCTGTCTCTCTATCTGTGTCCCTCCATCCGTGTCCTTCCTGTCTCTCTCTGTCCCTCCTGTCTCTCTATCTGTGTCTCTCCATCCGTGTCCCTCCTGTCTCTCTCTGTCTGTGTCTCTCCATCCGTGTCCCTCCTGTCTCTCTCTGTCTGTGTCTCTCCATCCGTGTCCCTCCTGTCTCTCTCTGTCTGTGTCTCTCCATCCGTGTCCCTCCTGTGTCTCTCTCTCTGTGTCCCTCCTGTCTCTCTCTGTGTCCCTCCTGTCTCTCTCTGTGTCCCTCCTGTCTCTCTCTGTGTCCCTCCTGTCTCTCTCTATCTGTGTCCCTCCCTATCTGTGTCCCTCCTGTCTCTCTCTCTGTGTCCCTCCTGTCTCTCTGTCTGTGTCCCTCCTGTCTCTCTGTCTGTGTCCCTCCTGTCTCTCTCTGTCTGTGTCCCTCCTGTCTCCCTCTCTCTGTGTCCCTTCTGTCTCTCTCTCTGTCTGTGTCCCTCCTGTCTCTCTCTGTCTGTGTCCCTCCTGTCTCTATCTGTGTCCCTCCTGTCTCCATCTCTCTGTGTCCCTCCTGTCTCCATCTCTCTGTGTCCCTCCTGTCTCTCTGGGTCTCTGTCCCTCCTGTCTCTCTGGGTCTCTGTCCCTCCTGTCTCTCTGGGTCTGTATCCCTCCTGTCTCTCTCTGTCTGTGTCCCTCCTGTCTCTCTCTGTCTGTGTCCCTCCTGTCTCTCTCTGTCTGTGTCCCTCCTGTCTCTCTCTGTCTGTGTCCCTCCTGTCTCTCTCTGTCTGTGTCCCTCCTGTCTCTCTCTGTCTGTGTCCCTCCTGTCTCTCTCTGTCTGTGTCCCTCCTGTCTCTCTCTGTCTGTGTCCCTCCTGTCTCTCTCTATCTGTGTCCCTCCTGTCTCTCTCTGTCTGTGTCCCTCCTGTCTCTCTATCTGTGTCCCTCCATCCGTGTCCTTCCTGTCTCTCTCTGTCCCTCCTGTCTATCTGTGTCCCTCCTGTCTCTCTATCTGTGTCCCTCCATCCGTGTCCTTCCTGTCTCTCTCTGTCCCTCCTGTCTATCTGTGTCCCTCCTGTCTCTCTATCTGTGTCCCTCCTGTCTCTCTATCTGTGTCCCTCCATCCGTGTCCTTCCTGTCTCTCTCTGTCCCTCCTGTCTCTCTCTGTCTGTATCCCTCCTGTCTCCCTCTCTCTGTGTCCCTTCTGTCTCTCTCACTGTCCCTCCTGTCTATCTGTGTCCCTCCTGTCTCTCTCTGTCTGTGTCCCTCCTGTCTCTCTCTGTGTCCCTCCTGTCTCTCTCTGTGTCCCTACTGTCTCTCTCTGTGTCCCTACTGTCTCTCTCTGTGTCCCTACTGTCTCTCTCTGTGTCCCTACTGTCTTTCTCTGTGTCCCTCCTGTCTCTCTCTGTGTCCCTCCTGTCTCTCTCTGTGTCCCTACTGTCTTTCTCTGTGTCCCTACTGTCTCCCTCTGTCTGTGTCCCTTCTGTCTCTCTCTGTCTGTGTCCCTTCTGTCTCTCTCTGTCTGTGTCCCTCCTGTCTCTCTCTCTGTCGGTGTCCCTCCTGTCTCTCTCTCTGTGTCTCTCCTGTCCTTCTCTCTCTGTGTCCCTCTTGTCTCTGTATCTGTGTCCCTCCTGCCTCTCTCTCTGTGTCCCTCCTGCCTCTCTCTCTGTGTCCCTCCTGCCTCTCTCTCTGTGTCCCTCCTGCCTCTCTCTCTGTGTCCCTCCTGCCTCTCTCTCTGTGTCCCTCCTGCCTCTCTCTCTGTGTCCCTCCTGCCTCTCTCTCTGTGTACCTCCTGCCTCTCTCTCTGTGTACCTCCTGCCTCTCTCTCTGTGTACCTCCTGCCTCTCTCTCTGTGTCCCTCCTGCCTCTCTCTCTGTGTCCCTCCTGCCTCTCTCTCTGTGTCCCTCCTGCCTCTCTCTCTGTGTACCTCCTGTCTCTCTCTCTGTGTACCTCCTGTCTCTGTCTGTGACCCTCCTGTCTCTCCATCCGTGTCCCTCCTGTCTCTCTCTGTCTGTGTCCCTCATGTCTCTCTCTGTCTGTGTCCCTCCTGTCTCTCTCTGTCTGTGTCCCTCCTGTCTCTCTCTGTCTGTGTCCCTCCTGTCTCTCTCTGTCTGTGTCCCTCCTGTCTCTCTCTGTCTGTGTCCCTCCTGTCTCTCTCTGTCTGTGTCCCTCCTGTCTCTCTCTGTCTGTGTCCCTCCTGTCTCTCTCTGTCTGTGTCCCTCCTGACTCTCCCTGTCTGTGTCCCTCCTGACTCTCCCTGTCTGTGTCCCTCCTGACTCTCCCTGTCTGTGTCCCTCCTGACTCTCCCTGTCTGTGTCCCTCCTGACTCTCCCTGTCTGTGTCCCTCCTGACTCTCTTTCCCTCCAGGCTGTCTCTTTCACCTCAGTCAGTCCCCAGCATGTCTGCCGGTCCCTCCCCAGGGAGGAGTTGAGAGCAGCAGGGGGGAGGTGTTGAGAGCAGCAGGGGGGAGGTGTTGAGAGCAGCCGGGGGAGGAGTTGAGAGCAGCCGGGGGAGGAGTTGAGAGCAGTCGGGGGAGGATTTAAGACCGGCAGGGGAGGAGTTAAGAGTGGCGGGGGAGGATTTAAGACCGGCAGGGGAGGAGTTAAGAGTGGCGGGGGAGGAGTTAAGAGTGGCAGGGGAGGAGTTAAGAGCGGCGAGCGGGCAGGAAAGGAGTTGTGAGTTGTGCGAGCCCGCAAGCGTGAGCAACGGCTCGAGCGGGCTCGTATGCTCACAACTATATATGTGATTGCATATCTATGAAGTACTTACAACCTATCATAGTTGATGGTCATATAGAGAGATTCTACATTCTATCTGCGGAGCAGAGATGGTTGTTTGACATTAATGCCTTCAACTTGCTCAATACATCCATTGTGTCTGGGGTGTAAGAGGAAAGGTTTGAAACGCACTACTAATGTAGGTGTACAGAGTGTTACCTTATTTAGCTAATAAAGTTAAATGTTGGAGGAAAAGTATACAACCCCTCTTACCTATATTCATGTGAGGATACCTACATTTTAAAAGGCAAAAGACTTGGGGAAAAATATTGGTGGTAAAATAGAGAGCTTACCATTTCAAAAATATAGTAATACATGACAGAAGCTTTTTACCAGCTTTGGTAGGGACTATTCTAGGGACAATTTATCTATATAATTATATGACTCATTCATCAGTAATAATGTCAAGGTTTTTTTTTTACTTAAGAACCTTGAACAAGTTACCAAATAAGTAATATCTGAACTACCTAGGTATTTGTTAAGTAGAGATGTCGCGAATAATTCACCGGCGGACTGTTCTCGGCGAACATAGCATGTTCGCGTTTGCGGCGAACTGCGAACATATGCAATGTTCGATCCGCCCCCTTTACTTTATCATTGAGCAAACTTTGACCCTGCAACTCACAGTCAGCAGACACATTCCAGCCAATCAGCATCATACCCTGCCTTCCAGACCCTTCTAACTCATGGACAGCAGCCATTTTGGAATCATAACTAACTTGCAGTCTTACTGAGAGGAGGCTGAGTGTAGGTGATACTGCATCAATAGGGAAAACCATAGCTAGGCTACTGTACACAGTGTGCAATACAGTCATGAAGGTTTCTTTTGATCTCTGCTACAAGTACAGCCCTGTGTCTCTTCCCCTCCTTATCATCATCCTCCCCTCACCTTAGCACCCAACCCTAACACCCCTCACACTTATCCCTAACACCTAACCCTAACATCCCTCACCCTAACACCTAACCCTAACACCCCTTACACTTATCCCTAACACCCCTCCCCCACCACCTAACCATAACACCCCTCACACTTATCTCTAACACCCCTTACCCTAACGCTAACACCCCTCACACTTATCCCTAACACCCCTCACCCTAACACCTAACCATATCACCCCTCACACTTATCCCTAACACCCCTCACCCTAACCCTAACACCCCTCACACTTATCCTTAACACCCCTCACCCTAACCCTAACACCCCTCACACTTATCCCTAACACCCATTACCCTAACACCTAACCCTAACACCCCTCACACTTATCCCTAACACCCCTCACCCTAACCCTAACACCCCTCACACTTATCCCTAACACCCCTCACCCTAACCCTAACACCCCTCACACTTATCCCTAACACCCCTCACCCTAACCCTAACACCCCTCACACTTATCCCTAACACCCCTTACCCTAACACCCCTCACACTTATCCCTAACACCCCTCACCCTAACACCCCTCACACTTATCCATAACACCCCTCACCCTAACCCTAACACCCCTCACACTTATTCATAACACCCATTACCCTAACCCTAACACCCCTCACACTTATCCCTAACACCTAACCCTAACATCCCTCTCCCTAACCCTAACACCCCTCACACTTATCCCTAACACCTAACCCTAACACCCCTTACACTTATCCCTAACACCCCTCACCCTAACAACTAACTCTAACACCCCTCACACTTATCCCTAACACCCGTCACCCTAACCCTAACACCCCTCAAACTTATCCCTAACACCCCTTACCCTAACCCTAACACCCCTCACACTTATCCCTAACACCTAACCCAAACATCCCTCCCCCTAACACCTAACCCTAACACCCCTCACACATATCCCTAACACCCCTCACCCTAACCCTAACACCCCTTACACATATCCCTAACACCCCTCACCCTAACACCTAACCCTAACACCCCTCACACTTATCCCTAACAGCCCTTACACTAACACCCCTCACACTTATTCCTAACACCCCTCACCCTAACCCTAACACCCCTCACACTTATCCCTAACACCCCTTACCCTAACAGCCCTCACACTTATCCCTAACACCCCTTACCCTAAACCTAACACCCCTCACACTTATCCCTAACACCTAACCCTAACATCCCACACCCTAAACACATAGCCCTAACACCCCTTACACTTATCACTAACACCCCTCACCCTAACACCTAACCCTAACACCCCTCACACTTATCCCTAACACCCCTTACACTAACACCCCTCACACTTATCCCTAACACCCCTTACCCTAATCCTAACACCCCTCACACTTATCCCTAACACCCCTTACCCTAATGCTAACACCCTCACACTACCCCTCACACTTATCCCTAACACCCCTCACCCTAACACCTAACCCTAACACCCCTCACACTTATCCCTAACACCCCTCACCCTAACCCTAACACCCCTCACACTTATCCCTAACACCCCTCACCCTAACCCTAACACCCCTCACACTTATCCCTAACACCCCTTACCCTAACACCTAACCATAACACCCCTCACTCTTATCCCTAACACCCCTCACCCTAACCCTAACACCCCTCACACTTATCCCTAACACCCCTCACCCTAACCCTAACACCCCTCACACTTATCCCTAACAACCATTACCCTAGCACCTAACCCTAACACCCCTCACACTTATCCCTAACACCCCTCACCCTAACCCTAACACCCCTCACACTTATCCCTAACACCCCTCACCCTAACCCTAACACCCCTCACACTTATCCCTAACACCCCTCACCCTAACCCTAACACCCCTCACACTTATCCCTAACACCCCTTACCCTAACACCCCTCACACTTATCCCTAACACCCCTCACCCTAACACCCCTCACACTTATCCATAACACCCCTCACCCTAACCCTAACACCCCTCACACTTATTCATAACACCCATTACCCTAACCCTAACACCCCTCACACTTATCCCTAACACCTAACCCTAACATCCCTCTCCCTAACACCTAACCCTAACACCCCTTACACTTATCCCTAACACCCCTCACCCTAACAACTAACTCTAACACCCCTCACACTTATCCCTAACACCCGTCACCCTAACCCTAACACCCCTCAAACTTATCCCTAACACCCCTTACCCTAACCCTAACACCCCTCACACTTATCCCTAACACCTAACCCAAACATCCCTCCCCCTAACACCTAACCCTAACACCCCTCACACATATCCCTAACACCCCTCACCCTAACCCTAACACCCCTTACACATATCCCTAACACCCCTCACCCTAACACCTAACCCTAACACCCCTCACACTTATCCCTAACAGCCCTTACACTAACACCCCTCACACTTATTCCTAACACCCCTCACCCTAACCCTAACACTCCTCACACTTATCCCTAACACCCCTTACCCTAACAGCCCTCACACTTATCCCTAACACCCCTTACCCTAAACCTAACACCCCTCACACTTATCCCTAACACCTAACCCTAACATCCCACACCCTAAACACATAGCCCTAACACCCCTTACACTTATCACTAACACCCCTCACCCTAACACCTAACCCTAACACCCCTCACACTTATCCCTAACACCCCTTACACTAACACCCCTCACACTTATCCCTAACACCCCTTACCCTAATCCTAACACCCCTCACACTTATCCCTAACACCCCTTACCCTAATGCTAACACCCTCACACTACCCCTCACACTTATCCCTAACACCCCTCACCCTAACACCTAACCCTAACACCCCTCACACTTATCCCTAACACCCCTCACCCTAACCCTAACACCCCTCACACTTATCCCTAACACCCCTCACCCTAACCCTAACACCCCTCACACTTATCCCTAACACCCCTTACCCTAACACCTAACCCTAACACCCCTCACTCTTATCCCTAACACCCCTCACCCTAACCCTAACACCCCTCACACTTATCCCTAACACCCCTCACCCTAACCCTAACACCCCTCACACTTATCCCTAACACCCATTACCCTAACACCTAACCCTAACACCCCTCACTCTTATCCCTAACACCCCTCACCCTAACCCTAACACCACTCACACTTATCCCTAACACCCCTCACCCTAACCATAACACCCCTCACACTTATCCCTAACACCCCTTACCCTAACCCTAACACCCCTCACACTTATCCCTAACACCTAACCCTAACATCCCTCATCCTAACACCTAACCCTAACACCCCTCACACTTATCCCTAACACCCCTCACCCTAACCCTAACACCCCTTACACTTATCCCTAACACCCCTTACCCTAACCCTAACACCCCTTACACTTATCCCTAACACCTAACCCTAACATCCCTCACCCTAACACCTAACCATAACACCCCTCACACTTATCCCTAACACCCCTTACCCTAACAGCCCTCACACTTATCCCTAACACCCCTTACCCTAACCCTAACACCCCTCACACTTATCCCTAACACCTAACCCTAATATCCCACACCCTAAACACATAGCCCTAAAACCCCTTACACTTATCACTAACACCCCTCACCCTAACACCTAACCCTAACACCCCTCACACTTATCCCTAACACCCCTTACACTAACACCCCTCACACTTATCCCTAACACCCCTTACCCTAATCGTAACACCCCTCACACTTATCCCCAACACCGCTTACCCTAATGCTAACACCCTCACACTACCCCTCACACTTATCCCTAAAACCCCTCACCCTAACCCTAACACCCCTCACACTTATCCCTAACACCCCTCACCCTAACCCTAACACCCCTTACACATATCCCTAACACCTCTCACCCTAACACCTAACCCTAACATCCCTCACACTTATACCTAACCCCCCTAACACTAACACCCCTCACACTTATCCCTAACACCCCTCACCCTAACCCTAACACCCCTCACAATTATCCCTAACACCCATCACCCTAACCCTATAACTCCTCACACTTATCCCTAACACCCCTTACCCTAACCCTAACACCCCTCACACTTATCCCTAAAACCCCTCACCCTAACAACTAACCCTAACACCCCTCACACTTATCCCTAACACCCCTCACCCTAACCCTAACACCCCTCAAACTTATCCCTAAAACCCCTTACCCTAACCCTAACAGCCCTCACACTTATCCCTAACACCTCTCACCCTAACACCTAACCCTAACACCCCACACACTTATCCCTAACACCCCTTACACTAACACCCCTCACACTTATCCCTAACACCCCTCACCCTAAGACCTAACCATAACACCCCTCACACTTATCCCTAACACCCCTTACCCTAACCCTAACACCCCTTACACTTATCCCTAACACCCCTTACCCTAACCCTAACATCCCTCACACTTATCCCTAACACCTAACCATCACATCCCACACCCTAAACACCTAGCCCTAACACCCCTTACACTTATCCCTAACACCCCTCACCCTAACACCTAACCCTAACACCCCTCACACTTATCCCTAACACTCCTTACACTAACACCCCTCACACTTATCCCTAACACCCCTTACCCTAACAGCCCTCACACTTATCCCTAACACTCCTTACCCTAACCCTAACACCCCTCACACTTATCCCTAACACCTAACCCTAACATCCCACACCCTAAACACATAGCCCTAACACCCCTTACACTTATCACTAACACCCCTCACCTTAACACCTATCCCTAACACCCCTCACACTTATCCCTAACACCCCTTACACTAACACCCCTTACACTTATCCCTAACACCCCTTACCCTAATCCTAACACCCCTCACACTTATCCCTAACACCCCTTACCCTAATGCTAACACCCTCACACTACCCCTCACACTTATCCCTAACACCCCTCACCCTAACACCTAACCCTAACACCCTTCACACTTATCCCTAACACCCCTCACCCTAACCCTAACACCCCTAACACTTATCCCTAACACCCCTCACCCTAACCCTAACACCATTCACACTTATCCCTAACACCCCTTACCCTAACACCTAACCCTAACACCCCTCACTCTTATCCCTAACACCCCTCACCCTAACCCTAACACCCCTCACACTTATCCCTAACACCCCTCACCCTAACCCCCCTCACCCTAACCCTAACACCCCTCACACTTATCCCTAACACCCCTTACCCTAACACCTAACCCTAACACCCCTCACTCTTATCCCTAACACCCCTCACCCTAACCCTAACACCACTCACACTTATCCCTAACACCCCTCACCCTAACCCTAACACCCCTCACACTTATCGCTAACACCTAACCCTAACATCCCTCACCCTAACACCTAACCCTAACACCCCTTACACATATCCCTAACACCCCTCACCCTAACACCTAACCCTAACACCCCTCACACTTATCCTAACACCTAACCCTAACACTCCTCACACTTATCCCTAACACCCCTCACCCTAACCCTAACACCCCTCACAATTATCCCTAACACCCATCACCCTAACCCTAACACTCCTCACACTTATCCCTAACACCCCTTACCCTAACCCTAACACCCCTCACACTTATCCCTAACACCTAATCCTAACATCCCTCACCCTAACACCTAACCCTAACACCCCTTACACTTATCCCTAACACCCCTCACCCTAACACCTAACCCTAACACCCCTCACACTTATCCCTAACACCCCTCACCCTAACACCCCTCAAACTTATCCCTAACACCCCTTACCCTAACCATAACAGCCCTCACACTTATCCCTAACACCTAACCCTAACATCAATCACCCTAACACCTAACCCTAACACCCCTTACACATATCCCTAACACCCCTCACCCTAACACCTAACCCTAACACCCCTCACACTTATCCCTAACACCCCTTACACTAACACCCCTCACACTTATCCCTAACACCCCTCACCCTAACACCTAACCCTAACACCCCTCACACTTATCCCTAACACCCCTTACACTAACACCCCTCACACTTATCCCTAACACCCCTCAACCTAACCCTAACACCCCTTACACTTATCCCTAACACCCCTCACCCTAACACCTAACCCTAACACCCCTCACACTTATCCCTAACACCCCTTACACTAACACCCCTCACACTTATCCCTAACACCCCTCACCCTAACACCTAACCCTAACACCCCTCACACTTATCCCTAACACCCCTTACCCTAACCCTATCACCCCTTACAATTATCCCTAACACCTAACCCTAACATTCCTCACCCTAATACCTAACCATAACACTCCTCACACTTATCCCTAATGCCCCTTACCCTAACCCTAACACCCCTCACACTTATCCCTAACACCCCTTATCCTAACCCTAACATCCCTCACACTTATCCCTAACACCTAACCATAACATCCCACACCCTAAACACCTAGCCCTAACACCCCTTACACTTATCCCTAACACCCCTCACCCTAACACCTAACCTTAACACCCCTCACACTTATCCCTAGCACCCCTTACACTAACACCCCTCACACTTATCCCTAACACCCCTTACCGTAATCCTAACACCCCTCACACTTATCCCTAACACCCCTTACCCTAACACCCCTCACACTTATCCCTAACACCTAACCCTAACATCCCTCACCCTAACACCCCCCACACTTATCCCTAACACCCCTCACCCTAACACCTAACCCTAATACCCCCTCACACTTATCACTAACAGCCCTTACCCTAACACCTAACCCTAACATCCCTTACCCTAACACCCATCGCACGTATCCCTAACACCCATCACCCTAACACCTAACCCTAACACCCCTCACACTTATCCCTAACATCCCTTACCCTAACCCTAACACCCCTCACACTTATCCCTAACACCTAACCCTAACATCTCTCACCCTAACACCCGCCACACTTATCCCTAACACCCCTCACCCTAACACCTAACCCTAATACCCCCTTACACTTATCCCTAACAGCTCTTACCCTAACACCTAACCCTAACATCCCTTACCCTAACACCCATCACACTTATCCCTAACACCCCTTACCCTAACCCTAACACCCCTCACACTTATCCATTAACACCCATCAACCTAACACCTAACCCTAACATTCTCACACTTATCCCTAAGACCTAACACCCCTCACACTTATTCCTAACATGCCTCACCCTAACACCTAACCCTAATACCCCCTTACACTTATCCCTAACAGCCCTTACCCTAACACCTAACCCTAACATCCCTTACCCTAACACCCATCACACTTATCCCTAACACCCCTTACCCTAACCCTAACACCCCTCACACTTATCCATAACACCCATCAACCTAACACCTAACCCTAACATTCTCACACTTATCCCTAAGACCTAACACCCCCCACACTTATCCCTAACACCCCTCACCCTAACACCTAACCCTAATACCCCCTTACACTTATCCCTAACTGCCCTTACCCTAACACCTAACCCTAACATCCCTTACCCTAACACCCATCACACTTATCCCTAACACCCCTTACCCTAACCCTAACACCCCTCACACTTATCCATAACACCCATCAACCTAACACCTAACCCTAACATTCTCACACTTATCCTTAAGACCTAACACCCCTCACACTTATTCCTAACATGCCTCACCCTAACACCCCTTACACTTATCCCTAACACCCCTCACCCTAACACCCCTCACACTTAGCCCTAACACCTCTCACCCTAACACCTAACCCCCTCACCCTTATCCCTAACACCCCTTACCCTAACACCCCTCACACTTATCACTGTGTCTCTTCCCTCCCTTATCATCAAGGGAGGGGGAGGATGATGAGGGAGGGAGGAAGAGACACAGGGGAGGATGATGAGGGAGGGGGAAAACAGACACATGGGAGGATGATGAGGGAGGGGTAAAGAGATACAGGGGAGGGTGATGAGGAAGGGGGGAAAGAGACACAGGGGAGGATGATGAGGGAGGGGGGAAGAGACACAGGGGAAGATGATGAGGGAGGGGGAAAAGAGACACAGGGGAGGATGATGAGGGAGGGGGGAAAGAGACACAGGGGAGGATGATGATGGAGGGGAGAAGAGACACAGGGGAGGATGATGAGGGAGGGGGTAAAGAGATACAGGGGAGGATGATGAGAGAGAAGGGAGGATGATGAGGGAGGGGGGATGAGACACAGGGGAGGGTGATGAGGAAGGGGGGAAAGAGACACAGGGGAGGATGATGAGGGAGGGGGTAAAGAGATACAGGGGAGGATGATGATGGAGGGGGATGTTAGGTTATTTATGCCCTTTATGGATTAAAACCAGACTCTGCATCAACTATGTAATTTTCCGTGGGAGTTTTGCCATGGATCCCCCTCCGGCATGCCACAGTCCAGGTGTTAGTCCCCTTAAAACAACTTTTTCATCACTATTGTGGACAGAAAGAGTCCCTGTGGGTTTTAAAATCCTTCTGCCCATTGAAGTCTATGGCGGTTCGCCGGGTCCACCGGTTCACGAACATTTGCGACGGTTCGCGTTCGCTGTTCGCGAACCGAAAATGTTATGTTCGCGACATCACTAATGTTAAGTAGTTTTTTATTCATTACTTACGGATCTGTACTTTTACCACTTTAATGTTTGATTATTTATGAAGATCTGTTTTTCCCTAACCAAGAGATTAAGCCATTTTGTGTAAGAAGAACTATTGAGTTTACCACTATGTAGCCAACTCACTGTTGAAATTTGCAGTGACGTCTTCTGGCCATTTTGATTATTGGATGCATCTAATTCTCTGTGTTTTCTGCCAAAACTTCCTTTCATGTAGAAGGAAGATTCCTGAGCTAAAATCACTTTGCTGCCCTGAAGCTCTACTCCTCTCTTGGGAGAAGGGCGTGAACACAGGATTGGAATTTGCTTGGTAGAATTGGTCTCCTTGGCCTTTTCAAGTCACTAAAGAAGCAGATGATGCAGGTTAGCTGATCCAGTGACCCTGAGCTCCTGAGATGATGCTGATGATCCTGATCTGACCACCGCACAGAGAGGCCCATTCCTTCTAAGAAGATAACCTGAGAGGTGGATTCCTGTAGCCAAAGGCAGAAATTTCTGGAGCTGAATATTGCCCCCTACTGGACTCTTCACAAGTAGCAGTTATTTTCACTAAAGGAAAGTATTATACATAATATTAATTTCCAGCATGCTGTCCTATGTCTCTTTATACCTTTATTATACTCCATTCCAATTTTCTTTCTCTTTCCTCCTATATGTTAGGAACGTTGCTATTCACCTATAGGGTTAACAAGCCAATGCAATGTAACATTATTTAAACATGTGTAATTCTCACTTAGAAAAGTCTTTAAAAAAGCAAACTTGTGCAAAACGCGCATTAGGCTAGTGAGCATGCACTGGTGCCATGTTACTCGGAACTAGGGCACATGCGCAATTGTTCCGTTGCTATGTGATGCCACTGACGAGTGATGTCACACGCCGTGGAGATGCTGCTCTGATTGTGGATGCAGTTAGCATTTGAGAGCTGTCTTCCGCTAATGCAAGATCCTGGTATGGGTGGAAAGCCGGAAACACTTTACTTTCAAGTCAGTGTGAGCCATCTTAAACTCCATATTATTGGTTTCACTTTATAATATGACATTTAGTACACACTTGTTAACTATTGGTTATCATCTTGTGTAGTAATGTATGTGTGCTTTATCTGCTACTTAGCAGACAAAGCAATTGGTGTATACCAACTGGAATCACAGACGTTAATATCAATTACTGAAATTTGAACTGTATTATATTTGCTTCTAGGTTGATATATGTGATTTATACATTTTTTCGATTATTTTGTCTGGTTCCCCACCCATATCGAGACTGCGATGGTGCTTGAGCCTATTATGTAACACTTGTGCATGACTACAATTAGCAAAAACTGCATCCCCCCTGGCTAACAGCAATTATTTAATTCTAACCAGTGTATTAAAGGTTATGTTTTAAATAATTTGAATGCATTGATTGGCAATGAGAGTTTTTACTCTGTCTTTTGGAGTTGTTTGATGATGATGAAATATAAAATGAGTGTAATGTGTTCCTAAAGCTCAGATAATTAATAGAAGGCTGGAATTCTGATTGACTTGGAAAATGTTTAAAGAAAAAAATCATGAGTGTTCATATTATGTGGTAGCACGACTTTATGGCGCCGATAAATGTGTTCAGACGCATGCGCGAACCAACAAGAGTGCGCACGACAATAGCATTTGTCAGGCACGCTAAAGTCAGGGTGCCATCACCCATGTAACCCTGTGAATGCAGAGCAAGTCTACCGTCCAAGTCCTTCCCAGGGATCTAGCTGGGCTGGACTCCTCTATCTCTCTGCCTCAGGCTAAGCCCCTTGGGCCCTGCCACCTTATTCTAGAGATGGGGCTGGGCCACGCTCAGATGTCCCCTATACAGCTATGGCGTGTAAATGTTTTGTTATGTTGTCTTGTTTCTAGTTGTGTTATGTCATGTTGTGTCTTGTGTTATGTTATATAATTGTTGTGTCATCATGTTGTGACATTCCCCCTCCTCACCTTGATGTTCCTCCTCTCGCAGCTATTGTTGGTCCCCTGCACCACATTGTCCAGCACCGTCATCTCCCCGTGGTCCCTGCTCTCGAAGCACCGGCTCCGATCTCCTTCCCAACCTCTCCGATCCTGAACACACAGAGTGCAGCCTGGCTATGCCCCTCGAACACTCCGAACATTCGCTCCAACCCCGCGTACACGCTTAGTAGTTTCCCGGATAGGATCTGTGCAGTGTGGCACAGTGGGGATTCCTGCTCCTTCCTGGTCACCTCCTCCTGCTCCGCGCTCAGGTCCCGCAGCCTCAGCTGGTACAGCCAATTTACAGCAGTCAGGTACAGGCGGATGTCCAACCCGTCCAGGATTATGAGGACCATTGGGAGGGTGGGGGTCGGCAGGAGGAGCAGGGCGAGGAGCAACATAGGGAGCCCCAGGGGAGATATGGAAAGGACAGCCATAGAGGGGCTACATGTGCCCAGTGACCCCCGACCAGCTTTGCCCTGACTGTACCCTTCTGTGCCTGGGACCCCAAACCAGTCCTGGCTGTGCCCTTCTGTGCATGGGACCCCCGACCAGTCCTGGCTGTGCCCATCTGTGCCTAGAACCGCCGACCAGTCCTGGCTGTGCCATCCATCCCGCCATCCATCTATCCTGCCATCCATCCTGCCATCCACCCTGCCATCCACCCTGACAGCCATCCATCCTGCGCTATAGACGTGCTTTTGTCTGTGAGCGCCTGCGTCAGTGCCCATTTCTCGGCGCACATTTAACAGGCACGCTAAAGTCGGGGTGCCATTTTATGTAGGTGGTTATAGGTATCTTAAGTGAAAATCAGTGAAGAGAAAGAAAAAGCTTGTCTAGAACTGATCATAATAGAGAAGCATGCAATGTCTGAGTTTGATATATGTTTTATACCAATGTATAAAGTTTTGATCTGTTTATCAGATGTTTATGCATAGGGTAATAGGATAGGACAATAGGATATGAATGGGTAACTATTACTTCATCACTAGAGAGGTGGAGAACAGGAGCTGCTTAGCATGGTGAGATTTGGTTATTCCAATAATGAGAGCTTTTGATAAAAAAGTACATCAAAATAGTTTTATTTTCTCTAAACTAATCTATTGAATGACACAATCACCTGCAACCTTTCAGAGTTCATTTATGTTAATACAAGACGCAATATTTCTAGCCAAGGTGACAGTATTTCATATAGACTATTTTTATTTAAAAGTTATATTTAAAGATCTACCATCATGAGCCAAAGCATAGAACTCAGAAATACTGCTGTTACCACAAGTTTATTTTATATTTTTATAAAAAATATTATTATAAGAACGTTTTATTTGTAAGGTTTAAACATTTTCCATAGTACTATTTGCAAAGTAGAATAGCGAACAGTGGTTTTTGATTAGAAAATTATACATAAACCTAAACAAATTCTTAAGTAAGTAGAAATGCAAGTACAGGTACAATGCAATACAAATATGAAACACATGGGTCCTCGGGTAGCTTGGAGCAACAGAAGAAAGATCCCTACTGTGAAGAGATTACAATCTAGAAGGTACGGTTGGGGTGTGATACTGGAGGGTGATAGATGTGATATGGCAGTGGGTGAGGCGCTAGGCTGAGGTGTCCATGTCTTGCACTGTAGATTGTGCTGTTTGTTGTATAATATGCACTTGTGCATATAAAAGGGTGTTAAGTTTCTTTAAAAAAATGCATGTTTACATAATTTTGAAGATTTTCAGGTAGGAAGAGCCCTGAGGATTAAGCAGAGAGTTCTACAGAGTTTGCGCAGAGCAATAAATAATAAAGAAGACAGAAGAAGGTTGTAAGCAGCGTGAAGAGGATGGTTGGGGAGTATTTTGAGATAAGAGCAGAGATATAAGAGAGTGCACTTTTGTTAAGAGCTTTATATGTAAGGTCATGATATTACATTTTATTCTCAACATTATGGGATGCCAGTGGAGTGACTGACAGAGCGGTGCTGCAGATACTTAGCATTGAGTATGGCAGATAAGCCTATTGGAGGTGTTAAGTTCAAATTGAATTGGAGACAGACCAGTCAGTGATGAGGAGGCCAGCAAGGATCGAGTTGTGTAGGTGAGATGAGATAGAAATGTACATGTGTCTTGTGTAAGACAGAGTCATATTTTTTAGATTTTTTTTAGGTGAAAATGACAATTATGTGATTGATTGTATGTGAAGAATGAAAGAGAGGATAGGGTCCAATGGAGCCAGAAGACAATGGGCCTGGAAGTTGGAAAAGTTGATGGCACTGCCATTTGTTCATATTTGAGGAACAGAAGATGTAGTAGAGGGTGGGAAGATTAGTATCACAGCGTTTGAAATGTTCAGTTTGAGTTGATGGACGGACATCCAGGCGATATTCTTGAGGTCTTGAGGTGGCAAAGATGGTAATAGACCTGGTGATTAGTGGTAGATTTGAGAAATGATGTCCCGAACAGTTCGCCGGAGAACTATTTGCGGCGATTTTTGCATGTTCGCGTCCACAGCGAACGGCGAACACATGCGCTTTTCGGTTCGCCCCCTATACTTTATCATTGAGGAAACTTTGAACATCGTTTATTTTATTTTATAATTTTTTTTGTGTAATCTATGCCTGCCTGCCAGCATGTGTATGTGACAGGCTAACACCTAACAGCTGATATTGTGCTTATTTTCACTACTCATACCTGGTGGTGTAACATACATTGAAAACAACCATTTTTTTCCTGTAATCTAATTTCAGTTACCTGCCTGTGTCAGGCTCACAGCTTATATTGTGCTCAGTGAAATAAAACAACACTTTTTTTTACTGTAATAGATTGAATAGCAATTGCCTGCCTACAGGCGTGTGTGTGAAGCCTATTGCATCTACTCTGCCAACTTTTGCCAGTGCACAGTGACACTCATATCTGGTGCAACCGTAGTATACAGTGACATAAAACAACACTTTTTTGACTGTAATAGATTAAATAGCAATTGCCTGCCTACAGGCGTGTGTGTGAAGCCTATTGCATCTACTCTGCCAACTTTTGCCAGTGCACAGTGATACGTCATATCTGGTGCAACCGTAGTGACATAAAACAACACTTTTTTGACTGTAATAGATTGAATGGCAATTGCCTGCCTACAGGCGTGTGTGTGAAGCCTATTGCATCTACTCTGCCAACTTTTGCCAGTGCACAGTGACACTCATATCTGGTGACACCTTAGATTGCACGCGCAGTGCCCCAAATTTGAAGTGGGAGGACCGACCAAGCATCTTTTTCCATCTCCCGCTTCCAAAAATCCATGCCATATACACGTCCTCTGATAGTGGACATAGCAGGGATTAAACCAATAGGAATAGTACTACTTAACAGTACACACCGTATAATAACGCAGACAGAGGCAACGCGTATAATCTTCCATGCTGTGCAGTGGAAGCCCCCAGACTCTGACCTGTGTATAATCTTCCATGCTGGGCAGTGGAAGCCCACAGACTCTGACCTGTGTATAATCTTCCATGCTGGGCAGTGGAAGACCCCAGACTCTGGGAGTCTGAAGAAGAGGAGTCAGAGGAGGAAGGTGGCTTTGAGGAGGTGGAAGACCAAACACAGCAGGCGTCCCAGGGGGCTTGTTGTCACCTTTCGGGGACCCTTGGTGGCTGGGTGGTCTGTTACTGTGAAGCGGGTGTAACCCTTACACTACCTGATCGATACAACATCATACCTGATGTTTTAAAGCATGTTATTCCAAACAATTTAGGAATGTTAGGTGATTTATGCCCTTTATGGCTTAAAACCAGACTCTGCATCAACTATGTAATTTTCCGTGGGAGTTTTGCCATGGATCCCCCTCCGGCATGCCACAGTCCAGGTGTTAGTCCCCTTGAAAAAACTTTCCCATCATTTTGTGGCCAGAAAGAGTCCCTGTGGGTTCTGAAATTCGCCTGCCCATTGAAGTCTATGGCGGTTCGCCGGGTTCGCCTGTTCGCGAACCTTTGATGGAAGTTCGCGTCCGCTGTTCGCAAACCGAAAATGTTATGTTTGCGACATCACTAGATTTGAGTTATCTGCATATAGATAACACTGAAATCCAAAATAAATTATTAGGGTACCAAAAGAGAGTAGAGCCTTGGATAGAACCATGGGGTATGTCAACATTCAGATGCAGCAGTGAAGAATGTTTCATTTTTCAGATAAGATGTGAATTGTGAGAGAGCTGTGTCACATATTCCAAGAGAGAAGATAAGAGGGTAGTTAACTATATCAAAGATTGAGTAGAGATCCAGGAGAAATAGAATGGAAAACAGACCCTTTGACTTGGAGGAGAGCAAGTGATTAGAGACTTTTGTGAGAGCTGTCTCTATGGAGTGTTGGAGCCAGAAGACAAATTGGAGAGGTCAAGAAGGGAGTTGGAGGATATAAGTTGGTTAAGCAGTTTTGAAGGAAAGGTAAGTGTATAGATAGGGCAATATAGTTAGATGCAGAAGATGAGTCTTGTGATGGTTTCTTAAGAGTGGTTATAATTATGGTGTATTTTAAATAGGATGGAAACTTGCTGATGTTCAGGATGGTTATATATGTGTGAGAGCTGGGATAAATATGGTAGAGAGAAAATCTATCATTCCAGACTCTGGACAACTCTTTCACCTTTCTTGTTAGAGATCTCACCCTCCAGACATGGGACACAATCATAGCAGCATTTGGGCTCCCCATCCCGAATAGATTTTCTATTTCTGGGTTCACACATGTCACTGCATTCAGAGACAGGAAACTGCCAATGTAAGAAGAAAAAAGTTATGTTGGGGTTTCATAAACTTGCATTGTCAGCTTATAATAAAAATTAAAAAAATAATTTAGCATTTTCTGAATTAAGAGAAAATCATATATCCCATGTTCATACAGACAGACACATAAAGTAGGCACATACTTCCTAGCTTGTAGGCTTTTTTATATGTGAACTACTTGGTTTTATGTTTCAAAACCATTATAAAGATAATTAATGGTTGCATCATATATATTTTAATGTAGGTATTAAAAAAATATATGTGATATAAAACTGTTTTAAATTCACCTTATTCTTTACACCTCTGTAAAGATTAGGATATTTTGGAAGACATTATTACCATGTATGATTTCAAAGGGAAAAAGTTAGAAGAAATAACTGATCAAAATAAATTGACGTGCATAATGGGTAATATTAAGGAAGAAAAAAGCAAACAGATTTAAAAATTAGGCCCATTTAAATTAATATTTTAATATACAAATCATTTTTCTTGGAAATGTATCCATGAGTGTCTTCCATGTAAGGTATTTCTCAAGAAGACAAAAGCCAAATGCCCAAGAGATGAACGTTTTTATGAGGAGACTATGATTCATATTTTTATGATCAAGGTTTATGGAAAAAAAGTGTTAATTTAAACAAATGGATCTTCTGACTCTCAAAAGAGACACAGGGGAGGGAGGAGGGGAAAGAGACAAAGGGGAGCGAGGGAGTAGGGGGGAAGAGACACATGGGAGGGTGGGAGAAGAGGGGAAGAGACAATGGGGAGGGTGGAAGTAGGGGGGTAGAGACACAGGGGATGGAGGGAGGAGGAGATAAGAGACCCAGTGGATGGAGAAAGCAGGGGAACAGACATAGTGGAGGGAGGGAGATGAAGAAAGAGACACAGGGAATGGAGGGAAGAGGGGGAGAGGGAAGAGTCACAGAGGAGGCATGGGGATGGAAAAAAGTGTCAAAAAAGACACAGGGGAGCTATAATGGGAAAGAGACAATGCGGAGGGAGATAGACAAAGAGACACAGTGGAGGGGGGAGGAGGGGAAGAGGGAAGTGAGACAGAGGAGCCAGATGAGATGGAACAGATACAGGGGAGGGATGGTAGGGAGAAACACAATGGAGAGGGGGGAGTCACGGCAGAGGGAGGGGGGAATGAGACCCAGGGGATGGAGGAAGGAGGGGAAAGAGACACAGTGAGGGGGAGGGGAAAGAGACACAGCGGAGGGAGGGGGAAGAGACACAGAGGAGGGAGGGGGAAGAGACACAGTGGAGGATGAAAAAGACAGAGGGGAGGGGGGAAGAGACATAAGGGATGGAGTGGGGGTGAGTCACATGGGAGGGAGGTGAAAAAGATACAGGGGAGGGAGAGGGGAAAATGAAACAGTAGAGGGAGAGGTGGAAGATACATGATACAGTATATTATACCGTCATTTATGACATGCAAATGACTAATATGATATATATATGTGTGTATAAATATATGCGTGATAAATATACTATTATCCAAATAGATATCACAGAACTATTTGATTTTTAAAGTGGGCAGAGATGACTCTGTGGCAGGCTTTATGAAATACAAATAATTAATTAATTAATTATTTCATCAAGATGATAATCTTCTAGTAAACAGTTTGACTTGATTTCCTGCAGTCTAAGGGACTCTAAGCACTCTTCTCCAACACCACTTCTGCCTTCTTTATGGTCCAGCTCTCACATCTGTATGTTATTACTGTGAATAACATAGTTCAAACTATGCAGACCTTTGTTGATAGTTTAATTTCTTTACTTTTTACTATCTTGTTCAAGCTTGCCAGAAGCAAACGTCTTTTACTTTTATGACTACAGTCACTATCTGCAGAAATCTTGGATCCCAGTAAAAAAAAACATCTGTCACTGCCTCCACTTCTTCCCTGTCTATTTGCCAGGAAGTGAGATTGCCATTTGCCATTATCTTTTTTTTTTTTAACGTTGAGCACCAGGCCAGCTTTTGCACTCTCTTCTTTGCCCTCATCGACAAGTCCTTTAGTTCCTCCTCACGTTCAGCCATCAGAGTAGTATCAATGGAGTAACTGAGGTTGTTAATATTCCTTCTATGAACATTGATTCCAGCTTTGGACTCATCCAGTCCAGCCTTATGCATGATGTATCTGCATATAAGTTGAATAAATAAGGTGACAATATACAACCTGACAGTGGCTTCTTGGTTCACAAACAGATTATTTAGGAGGAGGAGGAGATTATCTGGTACTCCCATCTCTTTATGAATAATAGTAACACACAATATATGTAAAATATAATGTGAATAAAAAGGATTATCAAGAGATAAAATGTGTAACTAAAACACATTTTGATGCCTCTCCTGCAGCTTCCTCCGTTAAAACAATCATATAAAAGAAAAATAATAGTACACACATACACACTTTTCTTTCGATGCACTTAATTTATATATACTGGATGTTATAAATATATGATGAAATAAACAATTTCACAGCTAGAATGACCCACTGGCAATGAAGAGGTTAATGTGTAAGGAAAGTCCTGCTTGTTGATATTCAGGATTACTCCCAGCAAACAGGGGATGTTATCTGTCAATCAAATAACGCGCTGGTGATAATTACATAGAAACTTGTGTTAAGCTTCAGTGGTAAATTTGCATCATGAACACAAAGCATGTGTGTCTTTTTCCCCCTTTCCCTTGTGTCTCTTTTCCTCCTCCTCCCTCCCCTGTGTCTCTTTCCCCCCTCCTCCCTCCCCGTGTCTCTTTCTCCTTTTCCCCTGTGTCTATTTTCCCCCTCATCCCCCCCCTGTGTCCCTTTCCCCCTGTGTCTCTTTCCCTTTTTCCCCTGTGTTTTTCCCCCTCCTCCCTCCCCTGTGTCTCTTTTTTCCCCTGTGTTTCTTTCCCCATTTTCTCCTTTGGCGGCTTGCTTTGCACATGCGTGTCTGGCGCGCGTTGCTCATGCAAGGCTTGGGCAGAGCAGTGCGAATGCACGGCTAGTGGCGTACTTTGCGCAGGCACAGGTGGCGGAGTGTGGTGCCCATGCACACCTGTTGCTAGGCTTTGTGCATGCACGTCTTGCACCACGTGGTAAGCATGCATGGCTGGCGCCACTCACTGCATGCACTGCAGCATGTAAATCCATACAAATAGTTTGTAAAGTGTGCATGCGCTCCCCAGGAGCGTTACGCACACTTTACAAACTATATTATTGATGTTTATACTTGCACTTACACTTATGAATTTCCCACTATAGGGAGTTGTCACTGAGGAAGCTGCAAATTACAGCAGCGAAACGCATCTGTAATCATTTTTATTGCATTTATTAATGGATTTTACCAATTTGATTTGGATTTGAATCTTATCAATAAATATATATATTTTTTCGATAAAAAGAAGTTTGTGAGTTCTTGTGCTTTGGACAATTAGCAATCCACTTCATCACGCATGCGTGACAGACACACGGTACCGGATAAAATAGAAAAATATATTATACAAAACAACACCTCATTATCCATATACAATATAGATTGGAGACTTGGAACCCAGTACACAGTACGATGTCTCAGTATTTATTGAGAAAAGTACACTAGCTGAGGTCTTCAGATTAGCCCTTTGCTAGGCTCTATAGCTGGAGCTCTCTGTCCCTCCTCTGCGTGCCCCCATCACCGAGCTCTCTGTCTCTCCATGTGCCCCCAAGCTGAGGCAATGGCCTTCCATGGGCTCACTGTCTGGGGCTCGCTGGCCCTCAGCGGGTTGCGTGGCTGGGCCTCTCTGGCCCTCTGTGGGCTCCCTTACCAGAGCTCTCTGGCCCTCCGTTGGCCCCTTTGGCTGCAGCTCTTTCCCCCTCCATCAGCCACCTGGCAGGGGCTCTCTGGCCCCATGGCTGGGGCTCTCTGTCCCTCCTCATCCCACCCCCCTCGTTAAGCTCTCTGGCCCTCTGTGTCCCCCATCCCCCGCCGAGCTCTCTGTCTCTCCCGTGCGCCCCCTGGCTGGGGCTCACCGGCTCCCCTTGGCTCCCCTTGGCTCCCCTTGGCTCCCCTGCTGTGTTCCCTGTCTGCCTGTGGAGCTGCCCTCCACCCCTGGCACCACTCTAGTTGTCCGTCTTTCTTTTGTCTCTGTCCCTCTTGTCCTCCCCTGCTGCCTGCTCTTTTTGGCCTTCCATTACTCCATCGCTGTCCCGGACGATGCTTCTTCAGGTAAGCACTCTGTAGAACACTGCCTACCTGTTTTCCCATCAATATATCTCACGCCATATCATATCTCACACTTACCAAATCAGTCATATCACACCGTTCCATATCTCACACTTACAGGCCGCACCTTCTTGTTTTGTATCCCACGCCATATCACATTTCATGCTTCATGTCTCACCTTATCATATTCCGCGCTGCCACACCCTATCTTATTCCACGATTACCAAGTCATGTCACTCCATGTCATATCTCATGCTCACCAAGCTGTCACACCGTATCATACTTTACATTTACCAAGTCACGCCACACCATAATATCAAAACGTATCTCTCTGTATCATGTATTGCGATCAATTGTCACGGCCCCCCAATACTTTATTTCCACGATTACATAGTCATACCACCCCTACCATATCTCTCACTCATCATCACTGGATCTTACTCCATGTTAACTAAATGTATCACTTGTGAAACTGAAGTTATCCTTAAGAACAATCCAACGTGCATGGATAGAAAGTAATAATGTCTGAGGCTTTATATAAAAGTAATCTGATATACTGATCATTATTACCTTTGTGTACATGTGGTTCCACCGGAATGCACTTGTATTAAAGACAAATGTTTGGTTTTCAGGAGCTGAGGGGTTGTAGCTTCCAATGATTTCCTCGGTTATATTATAATGTTCAGAGACAATTAGATTCATAATGTCAAAGTGTCCAAGAGAATTCCCATTCTCATCAAAGAAGATCTCATCAGAGGTGAGTGAAAAGTGAATGTTCTGAAGATAACGTCTTAGCTGTAGTGAAGACATTTATATCAATACATACACACAGAATATTGATGGTATTTTGTGTACTATGGATTCAAATTATAAGGAAATGATAATGTATAAACAATAACTGTAATCATTAAAGTTCAATCAGAAAAAATAAAGAAAGACTAATATTTAATTTCTGCACTAATGCTCGCTAAATAGCAGACATAGCCAACAATGTCATATCAGACCCACCACCATTGGGTTATGCCGTGTTCAAGTGTATTTTGTTTTGATTTAAATTTTGATATAACTTTGTTATATCTGATTTGGGGCCAGCATGGACTGCACATGCTCACACTGAATTTTTTTCTTGAATTGATCTTTATTAAGACAAGAAAAAAGAAGAATTTGACAACATTGAAAGATAGAAACACACAAGTAACAAAATATTAATATAACGGAAAAATATACAAGGGGGTATGTTTCTCATGCTCAACATAGAGAAAGCGGTGTTGCATATTTTGAACAATTTCGCATCAACAAATTACTGTCCTAACTATTTCACAAACTAGCGACTTGCCCGTCAAAAAATGACGGCAATGAGATTGTAAGGCAGTTAATGGTGCTTGGTTGCGACATTAATTTAGTTGGTGTTCCGAGATCCCCAGGCACTCATTGCGAGCCTTGCGCTGAGCGCCTTCGGACAACTGGGGTTGGAGTTAAATCTTAACCTTGAACAACAGAGAAGAAAAAGAAAATTTGAATGAGCAAAGGAAAAAAAAAGAAGGAAGGAATAAAAGAGAGATAAGAAGAAAAAAAAAGGAAAAAAGGGAGGGAAGGAGGGGGTGGGGTCTGTGGGGGCTTAATCATCTCCCAGTACTACCTTATAGTTGAGCCCACATAAGGAGTTGTGAGGTAATGACTGTCCAAGTATCCCAGCTCTGTTTCCGAGACTACTTGTTCTAATCCGCCTCTCACACTGAATTGTGTATATATAGAAAATACCATTCTTACATCATTTTGATATTAGTAAGCCATTCATCTTCTCTGGACAATATTTGACAGCCCATCAGATAACCCTCCCCATAAGCAACAACAAGACTAGCAGTCATATATGGAACCCCCATTACACAAGCACAGTCACATAATATATGATTTTCTTTTCCAAATATTTAAAAGCTGCTATTGTTGTTAGTTTGTTACACAGTGCTGGAATACGGATTGCTTTTGGATCATTTCTACTTTTACACTTTCTAAATTTTGACTACATTTTGTTAAATGTATTTGCAAGTGAGCTGGGTTACTAATGCACCTGATAAAGGAGAATTAGTAGTGTATGAAAAACATTGTTTGCATGAAAAAATACCAAAATAAACATTTAAACAGTTACCCTAACGTTTGCTGAATTTCTTTCATTTGCAAACTGTTTTCTATCAACGTTGACATCCTCTGAAAATCCCAGGGACAATTAACATCTGTGGATTGAGCTGCAGCTTCCCTTTAGATTTCTGTAATAGCCAGAACGAGGTCTGTGTCCCGTCATTCACTGATTCTTTTATCTACATCCCAGGTGATACTTCCCCCAGCCCCAGTGATTTACACCATCACCTCCCCCACCCCTAGTGAATTGGCCCTGTGATCTCTCCCAGCCCCAGTGAATTGGCCCTGTGATCTCTCCCAGCCCCAGTGATTTACCCCGTCACCTCCCCCACCTCCAGTGAATTGGCCCTGTGATCTCTCAGCCCCAGTGAATTGCCCCATTACCTCCCCCAGACCATGAGATCTCTCCCAGTCACAGCAAATTGCAAGCACTCACTCACACAGAGACCCATGCACAGGCCTCCAACGTTGCAGGTCATTGCAGGACCATAAATCAAGCATAAATGCTCATTCACCTAAAATAAAGATTAGAATAGGAAGCAGAAGCTGAAGTGTTTGGTTTCAGTACAATTATAATTTGTCAGTCTATGAGTGAGTCTATCAAGGAGAGAGTGTATGTCTAAAGAACAACTGTGTAACCGCTCAAGCATTTTTACTTTAATGTTGATTTATGGTACTTTAAGGACCCAGTGGAGTAGTCATCTTTGCTGGCTGCATAAAACATTGCTGATTGGCTGCAAAGCTGACATGCTCACATGGACAGGGTACACTTTTAGAAAATCGTACCCTAAGAAGCCTAACTCAATCCTGGGGGTGTAAACATCACCTGCAACATTTTTTTTTTAATGCAAAGCTAAAAAAACATAGTGCATGGAAATAAATGTAATCATACACTACTAATTCCCCTCTACATGATGCCTTCATCACCCACCTCACTTTAATATGCCTTTAATTCTGAAACATGTGTTAATCATATTGCACAACTCCACATATCCTCATTTTTCCCCACTTTGAATCTATGTGACAAATATACCCCATTCAAGGTGCAATTTATATAGCAGGGAATACAATGTACCTGCCATGGTTTATAATTGTTCTTATTTTGTTCTGAATTGTCCGAGAGCATTGCTTGTAAAGCATGAGCTACTGCATAGACCGCTGTATAAATGTTGTAAGTCATCTTAAGATAGTGGGGATCATGCATTATGGACATTTCCAGAGATTCATTTCCATTACAGGGAGAATTATATAGGATATCAGAAAAAATGGTATTATCACTAGGAATAGAACATGCAAATGTGTTCTGCCAAAAAGTGCTAAATCGGTAATTGTTTGGAAAGGTTTGAGGTTTTACACTGTAAAGAAATTCTTTTAATCCAGGCACATTTTTATTTCTGATGGAAAGTACCAAAGACCCATTCAGTTTTTCTTTTATTCCATGACCATAAATGTGAACAAAATAGGTGTATGTGATTATCCAAACAACTGCAGTATTGTTTATCTTGTAGATAACACTGAAAAAGTCTACCATGAAATTGAGAGAGATGTATACTATAACAACATTGACTGTAGAAGATTTAATGACTCTTAAGATATCATTGATATAATCTTCTTTAAAATGATCAGAATGACGTAATCTTCTCAAATATGCCACACAACCGCCCCAAGTGTTAATCTTCTCCTTGAGTTCTTCACTTTCCCTTTGACCATTGTCATCATCTGAGGTCAGGATTCCCACCCAGGTCCAACCAAATTGTTGTAGAATTTTTATGATAGCGCCATGCTGGGAACGTTCATCTGGGGCAGTACGATAGAAGAATGGAAACTGGAGCCTATCATTGTACACTGGATCCATTGCTCCATAGCTGACCTAAGGAAGAACATGCAAAATCATAAAGGAACAATGAGACAATGTTCTACATTCCTGGAGGGTGGAGAATACCCAAAGGCATGTACATGTCTTTACATTTCCCAAAGTAGGAAATTCATGTGGTATGTGGAAATTGCATCAAAGACAAAATCACAATCCTTACAAAGTACACTCATTGTATATGTGTTTAGTCAAATACTTCTCCCATGTCATTCACGATGCACATATATGTAATGTAATGGGGCAAAGAGAGAGAGAAGGGAGGGAGAGAGGGGGCAAAGAGAGGGAGAGGGGAGTGAGAGAGGGGGCAGAGAGAGAGGGGAGGGAGAGAGGGGGCAAACAGAGAGAGAAGGGAGGGAGAGAGGGGGCAAAGAGAGAGAGAAGGAAGGAAGAGAGAAAGGAGAGGGAGAGAAGGGAGGGATAGAGGGGAGGGAGAGAGTGGGCAAATAGCCATAGAGGGGAGGGAGTAAGGGGGCAAAGAGAGAGAGGGGGTGAGAGTGGGGGCAGAGAGAGAGAGAGGGGAGTGAGAGAGGGGGCAGAGAGAGAGAGAGAGGAGTGAGAGAGGGGGCAGAGGGAGAGATGGGAGGAAGGGGGGAAATAGAGACTTGAAGAGGAAGTGGGGAGAGAGACAGGGAAGGGAGAGGGGGTAGAGAGACAGGGAAGGGAGAGGGGGGAGACATTTTTGTTAAAAATCCATCACGCCGTCATTTTTGACAGGCAATTCGCTAGTGTGTATATAATGTTGATGCCCAGATTTCCTAGTTTTCGAACTCTTAAGTAATAAAGGTTAAGACTTGTTAATTGTACCAAATAGTATAAGTAAATGGTGGCTCAGGTATATAATTTTAATACCTATATCTAAATAAGGGAAAGGATAAGTGTATAACACAATAATATAAAAGAAAGGGAATTAGATCCTCTTTATGGGCACACCTTCTATACCAATCTCCAAAGAGAATAATAAGATAAAACTTAACTTTTAATAATAATGTTAAAACATATATCAATGTAGGTTACAGCACATTCCTTGAATAAAATTGATGTGATATCCAATTCAAACTTTTTATACAGGGCCCATAAATATCTTGGCAATTTGGTAAAATAAAGTTCTTGTGCTTAAATATCAGTACATAAAGTGCTTAATAATAGTAAAGAATTGTATAAAAATAAAATAAAGATTATCTTAGATTATATATTGCATTATAAACCATAATTATATATCACTTTATTAAAAATAAATGCTTATTTGTATAGAAGAATCTTAAGGTTACAATTGAGACTTATAAAAGTAAAACTCTAAAAATATCCATATGTGACTTTTTAAGTAGCAGAATATACTGTATTTCAAAGAATTTAAACCAAGTAGTGTTACATGTTAACTAGTTAATCTACTCACATGGGTATCATATACATTAATAACACATACCTTGATCAATGTCGTCTTGATTTCATTTAAATAAAAAAAAAAATTCATAGAATAAAAACTGTTTTTTCCTAATAAAAGTATATCAAATCAATTAAATAGTGGTCTACTATCTCCAGTTTCTGGACATAATTTATTAAATTGACAAAAAAAATTCTCAGTTTTCATTCTTGATTTAAATAGCTAAAAAAAACTCCCTTAAGAAAGGCATTTAACATGGGGAAACGCGTGTTGGGTCTTCAGCAGAGACTTGGAAAAATGTCCTTATGAGGGTCTCTATAGACACCCTTAAGAGACAGGGTTAACATAGTGTACTGCAAACACTTTGTTTCATGAGTGTCCTGGATGACCCTGATTCCACTTACAGTTTTATTACATGCATTCATTAGTGTGTTATAGGGGTCTATATAGTTGAACCACCCAGTACACATTGTGTCCCAAACAGCATTCCCCGCTTTAAAATGTTATTGCCATAATTTTTTGAAGGGCAAGTCGCTAGTAGATTATATGCATCGGTGTCAGCAGACATGGAAGGAGGTGACTGAGGATGCCTGGGACTCGACTGACTGACTTAGGGCACTATTTATCATTAACATGTTAAGGGGGTTGCCAAAACTGACTGTTTGAGCTACCTTGGGGGCAAAACCATGACTATGTAATGTATCACACATTCATTCACCATGAAAAGGAGGAAGAGCAACTTAAGCAGAAGGAACAACTAAAGGGTAAGTTAGTGAAAAAATAGTTAGCAAAAATTTTGGAAAAGTCCAAGGAGAAAAGTGAAGAGCCAAACCCCTAGCACCACCAGTACCATTGCCTGGTTAAGATTATTGCAATCAGTATGAACAAAGAGGAAGCTGGGGAGAGGAAGGAACAGACCCTCTCCATTGTGACCAGAGAAGACAGCAGGGGAGACCAGTCGGTACTGCCAGCACTACGGACATATATCTTTTGATTACTCAAGAAACCAAAGAAATCACGGACTGCCACCTCAGGCACAGAACACAAGGTCAGGCCGTAGTTGGGGCCAGTGGAGATATTAGGACAGAGTAGGAGAATTAATGGCCGTGCAGGTTTGTTCACAAGGGTCTGGGTGAAAGCCAAAGGTTACATTGAATGTTGACGGGATTCAGTGTGTTAATTCCTCATGGATATGGGAGCTTCCTAGTCTTGTGTCAATGAGGGAGACTTTCCATTATTCAGAGCCACTGTGTCCACCCAAGGGTTATCTGGTCTAATGCAGACGATACCCTCCACTTGATCTATCACCATTGCTGCACAGGATTTTTAAACTAAGGCTTCAGTGTTATACTCCCTCTATTTTCCATAATGGAAAAAAAAAATCTCTATAATGGAAAGAGATTTGCTTTGTGCTCTAAATACTACCATCATCTGCATCCCTCAAGGAATACAAGCTTTTTTCCTGGGATCCCAAGACAGATGGTACGGATGCAGCCGCATCTTTGTATATTTTGGGTTTGCTGCCAGAGACTAATTAGCTTGCTGTGACGTGGGCCTGGATAAAAACAGCTCTGCCAATGGAGAAAAAGGGGAGACAAAAACAACTGCATTGCACCCATTATTATGACTTAGCAGGAAGTGATGATGAGTTCTTGGCGGAGATGAGTGAAGTATGGCTGGTGACAGAATAGGGAAACCAGATGAGATACAATTATCTTAAATTATACTTGGACAAGAAGGCGTAGCTGCTTGTGTCATATTAGATGATATCCAGTATGTTTTTTTACAAAGCACCATTACAAAACCTCACATATCCCTCTAGTGTTGACCCGGATATGAACCCAAGGATTTATGTGAATTGAGCCAGCGAAGAAAGACATTAGCAAGAACACCCGCATTTGAAAAGGTTCTATTGAAATGCAGCTGATAACCTATATAAAGGGAAATTCTGATTGGGCTTCCAGGGATGGCCCAGGTTTTAATGCTCAAAGCTCCCAATGTGATGCCCCAGTCAGATGTGGAGGAAAGGGATTTGAAACAAGTACCTGCTTCTCTTTGGACAATGGAAGGAGGAGATATAGGTGTAATGATATAGAAATCACAAAGTTGTGGAGACCAGTAGCCAAGGTCAGCAATAATCCAGTTCCGCAAACTTGTAGGTGAAAACAGGAACAAGGTTTATTGAAGTGATCAGAAACCACACAATAATCTGGCAAGGATCAATAGACAGGAAGTGCCTTATATAGGCCAAGGACCAGACACCTGACCAGACACAGCTGAAGAGACTTAGGTACTGATACAATTGCTAGCAGAGTCAAGCTTATAAGGTCTCAATGGAATTCACAACAGGCAGGCTGGCGCAGTGGTAGGGAAGAGGTATAGCAGCCTGGGGACCAGGGTTCAAAACCCAGCAGAGTCAATTCCTCACAATAGGTCTCATAAAGAAAGCTGGAGAGGTGGTAATGAAACTAAAACCTGGGATTATTCTTCCGCGGAAAGCAGCAGAGGGTATAAAGAGTACCATCAAAGGTCTGATGGAAAAAAGCGTTATATACTCAACCACCAGACTGTGTTACACACCTGTCTTACTTGTGAAGAAAGACACTATGGGGAAATGGCAGATTATACAGGACAGGACTTGAGGCATATAAATGACATTGAAGTGGCTAACATCCTGTCAAGCATACCTGAGTCAGTCACTTGCTACACTTTGAATCTCCCTCAATATTCAATTGAATAGTAGCCATGGACCTTAAAAATGTCAAGTCACAAGGATATTTGATACAATATGTAGATGATCTGATACATTGCGACAAAAAACAACACGTATGCAAAGAAAAACACCCTTGAACTACTTTGCCAGTTAGCAGCAAAGTGATACAAGGTCAACAATACGAAGCTGCAATATTGCTGTTCCATGGTCACCTACCTTGGCCATGTCACCTCCCAAAGGAAAAGAATGGCATCAACAAAACGGATAGAGGCTATCGTTAAAAACCCCAAACCAATCAAGGCTAAGCAAATGCAAGCATTTTTGAGTGTGATTGGATATTTTCAAAAATAGATATGCAATTTCACCCTGAACTGAGAAAAGCAAATCTCCGCCCAGGAACTGATGGAGAAATTGACTGAACAGTAAAGGCAAATTTATTTTGGCTCCAGCTCTTACAATCCCTAACTATAAGAAGCCATTTTATCTCTTCTCAGCTGAAAAAAAGGGGTTTGCTTCTACTGTAATCACCAAAAAAGTATTCAATGGGACCCCATGGTTTGGAAAAAGTGAATACCAATACTTTGGGTCAGCCTACCACCTTGTATGTCTATCATGCACACGATACTTACACAATCAAACTTCTGTCTCACCTCCAAACAAAGGTCTGGTGATAAGATACTTTTGACTCAACCCTCAAAGTGTAAAACCAGTGCTACTTTTGAGTCACATGACTGTGTAATAAAAATATACACTGAAACATTACTAAGAAAGGATTTATCAGCAGTGCCACTGCCAGAACCAGATATGGAATTGTTTGTAGATGGATCCTCCTCCTTGAGTAATAAGGGAGAATAAGAACAGGAACTGTTGTCATGAAACTTGAGATGGACAGTATGTGATGGTCATTCAGCCCAACAAGCAGAATTGGCAGTTCTGATAGAAGCCTGCAAGCTGGGAACAGGAACAAGAATAAACATATATAGTGACCCAGCCTATGCATGTGCAGTGACCCAAGCATATGGCAAAATCTGTCAGGAAAGAGAGTTTCACCGAATCGACAACTCCTTTGTCAAGCATGCAACACTGCTCAAAATCATACATCACTCTAGCCATTGTGAAGTGTGCCGCTCATACTTGGGTCAAGGACAAGGTCTCAAGGGAAATCAGAGAGCATAGGAGGCAGCTGAGCAAGCCAGCCTTTCACCTGCACTATACCAGGAAAAACTGACCACAGCCAACATCCATACTCAGAAGGCATTTAACCCCAATCAGGCAATACTGAAACATTGCTGTGAATAAATGGGACCAGCATTAAAATTACATTGGGAAATTTCCTGAATTCCATGACCATCTTACAGCTTCTGAATCTACAGCAAGAAACACAGATAACAGAAAAAGTGATCTCAGATGAACATGGATGTGTATACTGATACAAAAAACAAAATTATGAGACAAATAAATACTGACAGTATTACCATCTGCACTCCTGCTGGGAGTACTAAGGCAAAGTCATGGACATGAGCATCTGGCTAGGGCACATATGATGATAATGATAATATTCAGATATCTGCAGATATTGCTATACGATTTATGTACATCTCCAAGCTTGAAAAAAATCAAAACTTCAGCGACGTCTAACTTTCGTGTCCTAGCTGATTCTTGTGAAAGTGACGCAAGCTGGTGGAAAGTCTTGGCAATATGCAAACATTTGTCATTGAACTAAGAAAAAAGACACAGTTACTAAAAACTAAATTAACACCATATCTCTAGGATTTTCATTTCTAATAACATGTTGTTAAAATATTTTTTTGTTTTTTTCCACCATAAACAATATCTTCAATAGTAATTATATGACATTTATATATTAACCAGTGTCTTACCTGGCAGCATAATAATGTATGCAACTGAATATGAATCTCATAATGAAAGTTTTTATTATAAATAGGGATCACTAAAGCGTTTGTTTGTAAAAATAAATCAAGACAATAATTTGCTCAATGTATATCCTACATTTATTTTGGAAATAAATAAATTACTAGATGAGAAAAAAGAAACAATTTAATAAAATACACAAAGTTTAGCATAACTGGCAATTTAATGGCTGCCTTCATTCTGTGGGTCTCATTCTATTATCGGCCGTAAAATGGCCGCAAAGCTGCGATTCATTGCGGCCGTCTTACGGCCCTGTGTAGAGCTACCTTTACCTTGCAATTCAAATAGACGGCGCTGCAAGGATATCCCCCTTACGCAAGGTCTGAAAACTTTAAAAGCAAATATAAATTCAAGATGGCACTGTACAGCTCTGTAAATGCTAGGGATCATAATGGGGTACATGAGGATTAATAGTAACCCCCTCTCAAGCTTGCACATCAGCCCAAATCCGATATTTCATTAACTGTTTATTTTCCGTCCGCAGCCTGGGCGGGTCTGAGGTGCTCCAAGCCCTCGGGACTTTTTACATGGATATTTGACATGAATTAAAATAAAAATTATTTGCGGATTTGAGTGTAGGGGAATGTTGTGCTATTAATGCTAACGCCTACAATCACTTTATCATCTCATCAGAGTGCAGGATGGCTTTATTATGTGCTTAATTGTGTGCCTGCGGGACCTTTTTGCTGCAAGTAAGCTGCGGCTCGGTTTTAGCCTTGCAGAGAGGGTTCCCGGAGCAATAGAATAGCAACCAAGATATTCTTGCGGCCAAAACTCTTGCGACCGTTTAAGATCAAAGGCTTTCCTGCGGCGCGTGCGGCCACAAGAGATAGCAAGGCACCGGCCGCAAGCCTGCCGGAGTCCCCGGCCGGAGGGGAATAGAATAGCCGATTAGCTTGCGGCCGGTCCTTGCGGCCCCGCATCTCCTACGGCCGATAATAGAATGAGGCCCTATGTATTTATGCTAAGTAGGACATCAAGCCATATCTCAGCTCCTCATTTAAAATATGTTTTAAATTCCCTGTGTGCTGAGTTTTAAATATTTATAATAACGTTTGTTTCTTTAAAAAAATAACATTAAATATAAAGTCTTATGTGTACCCTCTGCCTGTTCTTTACACAGACATGTTAGATACCACCAGTAAAAAGACATAAACATAATTTATAGCTTAATAAGCACATTTACAGAAGACCAAATATAAACCACTTCAAACTTAAATAAACAATAAAGTAAATAAATACCAACAGATTCTCATACAAGAGAAAATCAAAATAGATAAATGTTAAAAAAAAAAAAAAAAGTTGTAGCTAATTAAATACCAATTTGAAATAATAAATTGGATGGAAGAAAAAAATAGCCTTTATTTCTATTATTAAAAACATTTATTTGACGTATAAAAACAGTAATTGAATTTTGAATGCCCTTTATCCTTTATTTTAGGAATAATACATTTCTCCTTAAGCTAATAGAGCATAATAGTGCAACAGAAATTACTGAACTTGTAGCAACTTTACGTCTGCCTTGAAATGTACTATACTCACTGGTATGCAAAAATATCTAGATGTCTGCAATATAATAGTTCTGATGAAAGACGTATAGTACCTAGAAAGCTAACCGGATTATTTGTATACAGAATGATATATTCCCTAGGAGCACCTGATCATGGGAAAATGCTCCGGACTGTTTATATGCAGAATAATGTATTGCTTGGAAGTTAAGGCATACCACAGGTCTATCCCTGATGGGCTTTTCATCAGCTTAAACTGATGTCCTCAGAGGGGAGCGCTCACACCTCAACAATATTTTATGCCGGTTCAGATTGCATTTCACCTAACAATAAGAAAAGGAACCATTGCATAGTGTTTGTTTCTTTTTACTAACATCTTCTGGTTAATCTGAACATTTATATAAAAGCTTTAATCCTTGAAACTGATCTGAGTAAGTTTACAATTTAATATTATTATTTTTATTATTATTATTATTATTATTATTATCCTTTATTTTTAACGCTTCAACATACTCCGTAGCGCTTTACACAGGTTAAATACAAATCAAAAACAATTTAAAAACAGTCAAAGAATAGAGGGCCCTTTCTTTGAGCTTAATATCAAACTTTTGCCTAAAGCACTTATCAAGATTGAAAACTCACAGACTTACATTCTAAAGGGTATGGGTGAGGTACAGGGGTGATTTATGCATTGTGCATATTCAGGCTAAAAGTGATAAGCTTATTTAAACACATGTATTTTAATGAGTTTTTTAAGTATTTGAGGCACGAGGACATTCTAGTGGAACTGGGTTTGGAGAAACAGCTTGGCTGTTAACCAAGGGCCTCATTCAATTGCGATTTGGCTTATTGAATAGGGCTCTACATAAGCACATAGCCCTTTTTTTTTACAGAAGTTTTTAGTTAGTGAAGACCTTGCTTTTGGATAGAAGTTCACTAACTAAAAACTTCTGTAAAAAAATTGCTATGTGCTTATATAGAGCCCTATTCAATTGGCTGAATCACAATTGAATGAGGCCTTAAGATTCCACCATTTAATTTTGGTGTTCCAAAGGAGTTCCAAAAAACAAGGGGCAGCACATAAAAAGTTCTGAAGGTTGGGAGTGACAGGAGATGATAAGAGAGGTGGATAGAAGAAGGTCATTAGCAGAGCGAAGAGGGCAGTTGGGAGATAATTTAGAAATGAGAGCAGAGATGTTGGTGGGTGAATTATTGTTAAGGGCTTTATACATTAGGGTCATGATTTTACATTTTTTTCTGGAGGCTATGGGAAGCCAGTGGAGTGACAGTCGGGTGCTTCAAATACCGAGCGTTGAGTATGGTATATGGGTCTAGCTGATATGTTCAATATAGACTGGAGTGGAGAAATGCATGGTGGGATATAATGCAGTAGTCAAGATATAATGAGAGAGTATATTGGAATTCTAGTTGTGTCTTGTATATGGAAGTGACATATTTTTTAGATTTTTTTTTAGGTGAACGTGACAAAATGTTATGATTCATTAAATGTGAAGAATTAAAAAGAAGACAGGATTCAGTAGAACCCCAAGGCAGTGGGCCTTGGAGATGGGAGTGATGATGAGATTGTCAACAGTGACAGATATGTGAGGAGCGGAAGCTGTGGAAGAGGGTGGGATTATCAGGAGCTCAGTCTTTGACATGTGTGATGGGCTGATGGGCAAATATCCAGGAGCATATGCTATAGAGGCATTTGGCAACTTGAGCTAGTAGAGATGGGGATAGATCTGGTCTTGAGAGGTAGATTTGATTGTTGTATGCTGTGATGGTGTGTCACCAGAAGGCAGTAGAGAGCCCTTCAAGACTTCTCCCCAGGAGTGAGATGGTTAAGAAGATCCTTAAAAAGCTTGGCTGTGGATGCAATCAAGGGCGGCTGCTGTCTCCAGGTGGAAAGCTGTTTGACAGTGCTGGAGTGTTGAAGTGTGCAGGGCCGACGTCAGAGGCCACACTGAAAACTTATGGACCAATCCAGAAGCTTTGAAGAGCGAGCATGCAGAAAAGAGGAACAGAAAGTCCCTGAAGCTGATGACAGAGGGAGGGATCTGCTTTGGAAAGAGAGCCCGGAGATACAGAGCCTAAGAGAGAGGTGAGAGGGAAAGACAGCACTCTGCTACCTATGTTTGGACTGTATGTTTGCACTTCTATGTAAGATAGTAAGGGAACTACAGTTTAGTTATGCAGGGCTTCAATGAGAAGCTAGAGTTTTGTTTCTGCCTTCAGTTTTATGTTGTATGCTGTCAAAACAACCAGTAAAGTGTGGTTAAATATTTAAAGAGCTCCTGCGTCCTCCATTTTATTGAAAAACCAGGCACGGATCCTGAGAGTGACAGTGAATCTGCCACAATGCATATACATGATCCTGGAACTCAAAATATGTATTAGGGTACCAAGGAGGATGTATAGATATAAAAAAGGAAAGGACCTAGGACTGAACCTTGGGGAACACCAACAGTCAGAGGGTTAGGTGAAGTAGAGAAGCCAGAAAAGGAGACACTAAATGTTTGATTATCTAAATAAGATGTGAACCAAGAGACAGCATTATCTGGGATGCCAAGAGAGTTGAGAGTTTGGACAAGAAGAATGTGATAAATGATGTCAAAGACAGCAGAGAGATTGGGGAGAATTAGAATAGAGCAAGTCATTAGCGACTTTTGTGAGAGACCCCAGCTCCCTTCAGTACCTAAAGTTCCCTCCTGCTCCCCTAATACATCCCCAATGACAAAGCCCAATGAGTGCTGGGGAGGACTCACAAAGGCTGCAGAAGCGCTTACGTTTGATGTGTGAGCAGCAGAAGAGACCCCCGCTCTGGCCTCCGAGCCTCCCTCCGGCCCCTAAAGCTCCCCCCTGCTCCCCAAATTAATCCCCATGATGCAGGGGTCCCAATTGGGACCCCCGCAGCCTCACAGAATTAACCCTTGCTGCGGGGGTCCCAATCGGTAGCCCCCGGCATCTATAATTTCCTCCCCACCATTTGGACCCCACGCAGTGTCCCTACATTAACCCTTGCAGCAGGGGCCCGATCGGGACCCCCGCTGCATTTAAAAGTTTCCGCCGTGGATCCTAAAGTTCCTTAGAGGACCTGCGAAAACATTAAACCCTGCAGCATATAAAATTAGCCCCATCACTCATGGGAGTCTATACAGACCCTCATGAGAATAAAATTAACCCCCTCAGTCCCATAAGGGTCTATACAGACCCTTATGGGACACTGATTAACCCCCTCCATCCCAGGTCTATACAAACCCTTATGGACATTGATTAAACCCCTCAGTCTAATACAATTCTATACAGACACATATGGCACACTAATTAAACCCAATTATTCCCATATGAGTCTATACAGGCCCTTATGGGACACTACTGAACCCCTATTGGTCCCATACGTGTCCATACAGACCCTCTACCCTATTAGCCACCCAATAATTCAATAAATCTAAATTAACCCCATCTAAGTAATTAACCCCCCTCTAAGTAATAAACTCTTCTCTAACGAATTAACCCATCTAAATAATTGACCCTATTTAAACCTCACCATACCTAATTAACCCTATCACTGACCACTTAACCCCATCTAGACCTATTTAACCCCATCTAGTGCTTTTTAACCCTAACTGGGCATATTTTACCCCAAATGTACTCAGTAAACCCAATCCCATAAACCCCCTGCTACCCTACCCTATTAAATCTACGCTACCTACCCAACTCCTACCCTACAATATTAACCCCCCTCTATCCCATCAACCCCCCTCTATCTTGTTAACCCCTACACTACCCACCTAATACCCTAATAAAATTCCTATTGTCCCACTTATTGCACAAAATTAAAAAAAAACTAGAATTACACAAAATGAAAAAGGATATTATTGAAAATAAAAAAAGAAACATACCAAAAAAAAAAAAAAATAAGTTTCATGAAATAAAAAAAGCATATTAGGATACACCCTTGATTCTGATTGACTCCAAGCGTCTGCATCTTCTAATTGGCAGATGTAACTGTCAATCAGATTGCAGCCAATCAGAAGACACAGATGCTTGGAGCTAATCACAATGGAATACATCCTGTGGGGGCGTATCCTATTCTGATTGGCTGAAGGCAATAGCGCCTTCTGATTGGATTACAAATGACTGGGGGGTGGGTGTACAAATGATGAGTGTATCCCATTCCTATTGGCTCACACCTTTGCGCCTTCTGAATGTCTGACATATGATTGACAGCATTTTCAGCCAATCAGAACGCACCATTTCAAATTTTTACTGGAAGCTTGCCAAATAACCCTCAGTTAGGGGTATTATTGTAAGTAGTAAGGGGGTAAATTGTATATAGTTAGGGTTTACAGGGTTAGGGTTTAGGGTGTATGTATTTAGGGGTATTATTGTATGTAGTTAGTGGTTAAATTGTATGTATTAAGGGGTTTTATGGTATGCATTGAGGGGTTATATTAGATGTAATGTATGTTTTATTTTATGTAATGTATGTTTTTTTAATTTTATGTAACTTAGGTTTTTTATTTTATGTAAAGATTTTTTTTAATAAGTGGGGTAATAGGGATTTTATTAGGGTGTTAGGGGGGTAGTGTAGGGGTTAACAGGGTAGAGGAGGTACAGGGGGTTAATAGTGTAGGGTAGGAGTTGGGTAGGTAGTGCAGGGGTTAATAGGGTAGGGTAGGAGGGTTTTAAGAGATGGGGTTAACTGGGTACATTTGTTAAACAGGCCCAGTTAGGGTTGACTAGGACTAGACAGGGTTAAATAGGACTAGATGGGGTTAAATAGGACTAGATAGGGTTACATAGGCACAGTTAGGGTTAAATAGGTCTAGATGGGGTTAAATAGTACTTCATTGGGTTACATAGGACTAGACAGGGTTAAGTAGTTAGTGATAGTGTTAATTAGGTATGGGGAGGGCTAAATAGGGTTAATTAGTTAGAGGGCGGTTATAGGAATGGTATAGGGTAGGATAGGGGTTAATATTGCAAGGTAGGGGTTTATTGGTTACAGTTGGGGTTAGTGAGGTTTAGTTAGGGTTAATAGTGTAGTGTAGTGCTTAGACTTTGTGTCATGAGGGTCCTGGAGGACCCTCATGGCACTTATGGTGTTAATATAGAGGTTAATAGTGTCCTATAGGGGTCTATATAGACCCCTATTGAACTGAGGGGGTTAGTATTATTCTCATGAGGGTCTATGTTGACCCCCATGAGTGATGGGTTAATTTTAGATGCCTGGGGGGTACTTAAAGTACCCCTTGGCAGGGGTTAATTTTGTAGCTATCACAGGTCCTTTAAGGACCTTTAAGGTCCTTTCAGGACCAACGGCTGGAAATTTGAATTTTTAAATGCAGCTGGGGTCCTGATCAGGACCCCCGCAGCAAGGGTTAATATGTGGAGGGGGCAGGAGTCCCGATGGGGGGGTAATTTAATGTGCCGCGGAGGTACTTACAGTACTCCCTTGGCCGGGATTGAGCAATAGTGTGCCCCAGGCCCTTTAAGGATGCACAGTGGGTCATTTGATATTTTAAATGCAGTGGGGGGCACTGCAGTGGTCCCGATGAGGACCCCCAGCATAGGGGGATTTATATTATTGGCCGCGAGGGGGCCTGTACTTTAAGTACCCCACCATGGCAGGCCTTGTGTTTTAACTGCCGTGGAGGTCCCTATTGGGACCTCCGTGGCAAGGACCGATGTCGGGAGCCTGTGTGTGATCATGCAGGCTTTCATTAGCCATGACGGAAATCTGTTTTGCCATTGGCTAATTCTAACACATTAGCTTAATTGTCATTAGCATTGTCGCACACCTGACATTATGCGTTGCGTTTTTGTATCTCTCGCTTGTAGCACGCAGCCCCTTCCAATTTACTAGCAACGTAGCCTCTGCGAGGCTTACATTTAATGAGGCCATTGGATACCTAATTATTTTAGTTATTACCATTCTGTTCCACTAGATGTTACTGTGTAACTAGTATTAACTTTTGATTAAACAATAGTAACCAGTTGGTTTAAAAATGTATTAGTCATAAAGTTTTTCCTTCTTATAGTGACTTTAATATGAATTATGTTATTTATTGCTGTTACTGAATTTATATGCCTTCTTACTAATCAGAAAAGCCCTATTGATGCTTTGCATGGATCCTTAATAAAACTACTTAGATACTTACTTAAATACTTACTATGGACCCCATTCAATTTTAAGCCAGTAATTGTCTGTAACACAAAATTTGGCTGTGGGTTATATTTTTTCTAAAAATTGAAACACATCCAATTGTCTCTAATATGCAACTGCCCTCTCACAGCCTCCACGTGGAAACCATGCACTCCTAACTAGGATTTCAGGGGACGTGATCACATGATCTGTCAATATTTAAGCAAGCACGTAATTTACATCTTAGACAAAGTCAATAGTAAATGAGACCGTCATCATGACGTCAGTAAAACATGGAGTGTACACTTAAACTTCACTCAGAGACTTCAAATCAATTAGTGTTGAGAAATAAATGTTGTGATCGGACTCACAATCCAGCAATGTAGAAATCTGTACTAACCGATTAACTCTTGGTATAAATTTCAAACAAATAAACATTAATAAAATATATTTTTTATTGCATATTAGTGGGTTTGAAACTGTTGTGCAATTAATTATAATGTCTTCCCATACCCCCCCCATGACTTTAAAGTACATAATTGTGTTGTAAATTGCTGCTGCAGCTGTGATAAGTGTTTGAAAAAGCCCTTGCAAGTCCTATTCAGAACTCATAACATTTTTGACAGAAACTTGTTACATTTTATTAGATCTACTTTGCAAACTAGAGCTACGAGTCAAATAGAATATTGATTTTGTGTAACTTTAATTATTTAGCACTCATAAATCTTAAGCAGCTCTAAAACTAATGGGGCCTCATTCAAATGCAAGTTGGCCAATGGAATAGGGCTCTATTTAAGCACATAGCATATTTTTTTACAAACGTTTTTTAGTTAGTGAACTTCTATCCAAAAGTAAGGTCATCACTAACTAAAAACTTCTGTAAAGAAAATATGCTGTGTGCTTATATAGAGCCCTATTCGATTGGCCAAATTGCATTTGAATAAGACCTTTGGAGTTTTGATGCTGTTTTTGCAGTTTTGGCTAGCCCATAGTGATTGTTGGGGGGGGGGGGGGGTAACTAACAACTGGAATGCAAGTAGCTAAGTGTAGCCAATTAAATATAAAGTTAAAAGAATTGTGATTGGGCCAATTGAATGGGGGGCTATGTATCCCAAGTGGTAAGCTTATGAAGTTTGTATCTTAACAAGGTTTAGAATTAATGCTTTACAGGGTATATTGTATAATAAAAGGACCAGCATGAAAAAAATCTGAAAAATATGTTATGTTTTATTTATAGTGGTTTGATGTACTTATTACTCTAAATAGACATATGGGAAAATTAAATTTGTTTTTATCTACTCATTTACATACATACATAGGTATATTATCTTCAGTCCTTTAATGCTAAGAGTTGTGTCTATCCAATTCAACAATACAAGAAACTGTCCTTAGTCTTCAGGTTTTGGTGATTGATATTTCAACATGCAGACATCTTTACAGTTGTAGAGGCTGAAGGGAATGGGATTGAGATGAGATAAGGGAATTTTGGATAAATGCACTGAATGAAAACTTAATTTAGGTCTAGGAGTGATTGTGAGTGTAGGTGATATATCTGTGTTCTGTTTGGAGAGGTAGTTTATCAGGATCACTCTTACTTGCTAATGAGTCCTTTTTTATGTTATTTTAGATCTTTGGAAATCTTTGTCGGGCCACAAAATCTCCCAAAGCTATTTCTATGTTTTCCAATTATCACTGAATGTTAAGATGACTCTAATATGTTCATTCATATCCTTGCTGGTTTTAGGATACAGTAAAATATTAAGCTGAGACTTTAGGGCTCTTTTGTAGGCCTAATATCCTACAAATTGAAGCAGTTCCTTCTATTTCTGAGATACTAACTGGTCAGGAAACGCTCTTCTCAGTGGCTCCAGATGATGGCTAGTCCATTGAAGGAAGGTATTTGTTGATGTTGGTTTTCAGCAGCAATATGTATGGATATTTCCTATCTGGTCCTCACCTATTTAGGGGTCTAAAAAGCAATGGTTGTTTTCTTGAGTTATTTGCATAACTCTCAGCCCAATTTTGTTGAGTTATTGCGACAAAAACAGGTTTGTTGATCTGAGCACATGATAAAATGCCATCAAAGATGAAGTAATTTGTTGTTAAAATACACCTCAGTAGCTCCTCCAGAAGTTTGTTCTGTTTTTCAAATTGATTACTTTGATTTTACTTCAGATAGCATTTTATTCCTTCTATCCCCAAGTTGTGTGGGATGCTACTATATAGACTTCCTATATCAATTATTGCCAAGATGGTGGTGGTTTGTGCTGTGAGATTATATAGATGTCTCAGCGTGTCAGTGTTGTCTTTCATATAAGATGGCAATGTGAAAAAAAGGTCTTTAACAGGGGCGGCTGGTTCATAGGGGCAAATAGTCAGCCCCCCCCCCCCCCCAAAAGATTATCAATCTCTTTAATATTGAGTGAATTTTAATTGACTCTGCTACAATTGTATCAATTTTCCTGACTGACAGCTTGGAGCAACAACCAATCAGTGCTGCATGCTGTCTGGTTGCTATGAACCTCCCTTCTGAATGCCCCCAAGCCTATAGAGGTTAATAAGCCATTTATCTCAAACACTCCCCTCTCTGTTCCCACTCTTTTTACTGACTGGATTCTTCTGTGGTGCTCTCATCAATCAAGTACATTTGCACAGGCAGTGATAAAGGAGTGGGTTATCAGTTCCTTCTCCAGTGGAACTGACTTGGATTAGAACCCAGGTCAATAGCTGTAGAAGCACAGCACTCTAACCCACTGCACCACCACTGCAGCACCAGCAACAACCACATTTTTATATATAGATATCATGTTTATGTATTATGTGTCTCTGTACTCTGTATGGTGAGGGCTTCTCTTATACACTAAATGGTATTCCTATAGACACAGGGGAGGGAGAGGAGGGGGAGACACAGGGGAGGGAGATGGGGGAGAGACACAGAGAGGGGAAGTGGCACAGGGGAGGGAGATGTGGGGAGACACAGGAAGGAGTGACACAGGGGAGGGATATGAGGGAGAGACACAAAGGGGGAAGAGACACAAGGGAAGGGAGATGAGGAAAGACACAGAGGTAGGGAGACACAGGGGAGGGAGATGGGGGAGAGACACAGAGGGGGGAAGAGATACAGGGGAAAGAGATGGGGGAGAGACACATAGGGGTAGAGACACAGGGGGTGAGATGGGGGAGAGACACAGAGGGGGAAGAGACCCAGGGGAGGGAGAGGCAGGAGAGACATAGAGGGGGGGAGACACAGTGTAGGGATATGTGGAGAGCCTTGGGGTGGGCACAGAGGGGGAGAGACACAGGGGAGGGAGATGGGGTAGACACAGAGGGAGGAAGAGACACAGAGAAGGGAGATGTGGAGAGACACAGGGGGGAGAGACATGGGGGAGGGAGATGAGGGACAGACACAGAAGGGGAAGAGGCACAGGGGAGGGAGATGGGTAGAAACACAGAGGGGGAGACACAGGGAAGGGAGATGGGGGAGAGACACAGAGGGGGAAGAGACACAGGTGAGGGAGATGGGGAGAGACACAGAGGGGGAAGAGACCCAGGGGAGGGAGATGGGGGAGAGACACAGAGGTGGGGAGAGACACAGGGGAGGGAGATGTGGAGAGACACGGGGGGAGAGACACAGGGGAGGGAGATGAGGGAGAGACACAGAGGGGAAGAGACACAGGGGAGGGATATGGGGGGAGAGACACAGAGTGGAAAGAGACACATGGGAGGGAGATGGGGAGAGACACAGTGGGGGGAAATACAGGGGAGTGAGAGGGGGGAGAGACACAGAGGGGGAAGAGACACAGGAGAGGGAGATGGGGAGAGACACAGAGGGGAAAGAGACAAAGGGGAGGGAGATGGAGGAGAGACACAGAGGGGAAACAGACACAGGGCAGGGAGATGGGGGAGAGACACAGGAGGGAGAGACACAGGGGAAGGAGATGGGGGAGAGACACAGAGAGGGGAAGTGACACAGGGGAGAGAGATGGGGAGAGACACAGAGGTGGAAGAGACACAGGGGAGGGAGATGTGGAGAGACACAGGGGAGGGAGATGAGGGAGAGGCACAGAGGGGGGAAAGACATAGGGGAGGGAGATGAGGAGAGTCACAGAGGGGGGTGACACAGGGGAGGGAAATGGTATATGGTCCCTCTTGGTGTAATATTCAATAGAGAATTGGAGAAAAAGAAAAATAATAAAGTTTTATTTACATTCTTAGGAGACAACGTCGATTAAAAACTCTTTAAAATCAAGGGAAATAGGAAATAATTCCTTAAAAACATTCTAATAGTGAATCCCTTATTTTCCACACTTTTGATAAGTAACTTATTCGTATTTGAGGGATCAATTCCTGATCTTATTTCCTCTTGTTTTATCTTATCTTACTAAGTGTGGGATTTTATTGTATTAGGTCTGGCTTCCAGACTGTTTTAAGTATATATCTCTCTTTTTATCAGTATTAGAGATATTCTGTTTCAATCTTAGTGTCCTGTCACCTTTAAGATATGTATCCCACTTTATATAATTCTAAAGTTGACATATCTGACATTTTAATTATTATTATATGGTCCTAAATGCCCTTTGAATCTCTATAACAGTTTTAGATTGTACTGATATATTCCTCCAGTTGTTATAGTGACTTCCTATTGGAGATTACTTACACCATAGAGGTTTTAGCTAGTAAGAGGGCCCTAGCGTGACTACCCACATTTACACTCCTCTATTATGCCTATAGCATTTATTATAACTCTCATTTGGGGTGTCACAGTAATGTTCGTTTTAAGAAATTCAAGGTTTTTAAAAAGCGTTTGTTGTTATCTGAGTACACAAGTTCCTCCTATATAGTACCAGGCTCTCCCGTGTACTCTAAGTTAGGGCACAAGAAGGTGACTATAAGCTCCCCATTCGCGGGGCTTTGCTGGAAGCACTACCTATTCTCAATGTAGGCGTCTGACGTCAGACGCAACCCTGACGCACGTTTCGTCACTTGGGCGTGACTTTTTCAAAGGGAGGGGCGAGGATCTCAACGGAGCCTCCTATTTATAGCGTTTTGATTGCTATGGTTACCCTTTAACTCTCACCAAGTGAGAAGGGTTTGTATAGATGTGGAATAACAAGCTTAAATTATTTCTATCTACATTTCTTTACTATGTTCGAAATTAACTATCAACATAATGATATTAGGATTGTATAGCCCCCTAGATATATAGTTATGTGTAATCAAATCATAGGATATACCTTAAAAATTTATATGTACATTAAAATATATTTAAAATCATAGTGTTATGATTTTGTAAATAGTGATGGGAACATTTTAAATTAATATGCTATAAAATAGATTAACAGCATATTAGTGCTCGTATCTATATTCATTGGTAGTGATTGAAAAATTATTATATAAAGTGCCAGTGCAAGAAAAGTGTTTCTAACAGAATTGTTATATTGCAGACATAAAATACACATATGTGATAAGGGATGTTTTAAAATGGAACATCAGTCCATAGTGTTCATATTTACATACATCGAATAAAAAGAAGATATTTTTTATTCTCATGCTGAAATAGTAACAGCATACTAGTGTTAGTGATGGTTTATAATTCGTGCAGTGTTTAAGTACTATTGTGCTTTTAATATTATTTATATTACTCTTTATCGTGATTTACCATCATAAATATTCATAGTGCCTTGGTGTGGTGGTTTTACAGGTATATACTTCCATATCTTAATTATTATCTTCTAATATAGAAGAGAAATTCAGAATTTTTATATTCTTTTCAGGGCTGTTGCCACACTTATTATATAATCATTCCTTACTACTTAGGAGATTACTGTAGATATATCTAGGATAATATTAAGTATATTTTCTATGCTAAATATATATTCATCATATTTGGCACTTTAACACGCCTATGTCAGGATTTAGAGAAATGCACCAAAGGAGAAACCCTCATTGAGTCCTTTTGGTGTTTGTGCCTGTAACTCATAGATCCATTTTGATTCCTTTTTGAGTAGCATTGTGTCCAAATCCCCTTTTCTTGGGCCCAACTTGACTCCATCTATTGCACAGAATTTTAAAACGGATGTATCTTTTTTATGTTTTGATTTTACATGTCGTGCAATTGGTGTGTCATATTCATTTATGATTGAGCAGATATGTTCTCCCATTCTACGTCTGAGCTCTCTGCTAGTTTTACCGACGTAGATTTTTGTACAAATACATTGCACTACATATATGACTCCCTTTGTTTTACAATTGTAAAAATCTTTTAAGGGGTATTTTTTACCCGTTATTGGATGAATAAATTCTTTACTTGGTTTTATGAAATTGCAGTATTTACATCGTCCACATTTGTAACACCCTGTTAGGGGCTTAAGCCACATTTTTTCTTTTTGTTTATCTTGTTGAAAGTGGCTATGTACTAGTAAATCCTTCAAATTGGGGCTCCGTCTGTATGTTATTGAACTGTTTTCAGTAACTTTAGTCTTGAGATCTTCATCTGCAGTTAAAAGATACCAGAACTTAGAGAAAATATCTTTAATTCTCTCTGAGTTATGTCCATATGTCAGTATACATCGTATTATATCACTTTCCTCACTTGAAGTTGTTTCTTCTTGCATAATAGGACGTCCTTGACTTGGTGTATCTTTAATTGTATTCAATAGATCTGTTCTTTTGATGTTCTTTGCATATTCATATGCTCTTTTTAAACATTTGTTAGGATACCCTCTGTTTTTGAATCGTTTCCTAAGTTTGTCAGCCTCAATTTTAAAAGATGTGTCATCACTGCAGTTCCTACGGATACGTAGATATTGGCCTTTAGGTATACCTTTTTTTTGGGGTCCATAGTGTTGACTTGACCACTCTAAAAGGCTATTGGATGCTGTTTCTTTCCTATATGTTATGGTACTAATATTTCCCATTTCATCCTTTATTATTTTCAAATCCAAAAAGGCCAGTTCACTTTGGTTTATTTCATATGTAAATTTTAATCCTAGGGTGTTTTTGTTAAGGTTGTCTATGAAGAGAGATAATTGTCCCTTTGTACCAGTCCAAAAGATGATAATATCGTCTATGAACCGCCTCCACATTAGTATGTTATCCGTAATATTGTTCATGGATTCTTCAAAGACATATCTCTCTTCCCACCACCCTAGGAAAAGATTTGCATAATTAGGGGCGCATGATGTCCCCATTGCTGTACCTTTAATCTGATGTATCCATTTGTCAGTAAAGATAAAATAATTTTTGGTTAGTATGAATTTCAATAGAGTCAGTAGGAACTCATTAAATTGTTCAGCTTTCGTTCCTCTTGTTCTTAAGAAGAAGCCCACCGCCTCAATACCCTGTGTATGGGGTATGGAACTATAGAGGGCTTCTACATCTATACTAACCAGCCATGTTTCAGCAGGTACTACTATGTCTTCCAGTTGTCTCAATATATCTGTAGTGTCTTTGATATAAGAGGGAAGGCCTGTAACTAGATTCCTGAGATGATGATCAAGGAACTTGCTGATGTTTTCAGATAGGTTATTGTTTCCAGATACAATCGGTCTACCTGGTATAGGGAGTACCTTTTTATGCACTTTTGGGAGGGCATAGAATGTTGGAATAGTAGGATTCTTTGGTAACAAAAATTCATGTGTGTTATTGTTTATTATTCCCTCCATCAGAGCTTTATCTAGAATTGATTTAAGTTCCTGTTTGTAGGTACAGGTGGGATCTCCTCTCAATATTTCATAAGTTGATTTATCTTTTAGTATCTTTTCACACATTCTTTGGTAATCCTCATTATTCATTATCACTATGTTCCCCCCCTTGTCTGCTGGTTTTATTTGTATATTCTTGCAATCTTGAAGTTCCTTAAGAGCTCTATTTTGCTTCATGCTCAGATTGTAAACTGATCTTTGTTCTTGTGCGTATAACTTTTCAAGTTCTTTAGTTACCTGTTGTACAAACACACTTATATTCGGATAGTCATTGATTTGGGGAGTAAATTTGCTCTTTTTTTTCCATATTTTTGGTGCCCCCTGTTCTGTTAGGGTATCATCCTGATTTTCATTTTCTTCTATCAGTGCCATCATATCCATAAATATATCATGATCTTCCTTATCAATATTTAAGTGAACATATTCCTTCATTGTTTTCATCTTATAAAACTTGTAAAGGGCTAGTTTTCTAGCAAAGAGGTTAAGATCTTTTATATTGGTAAAGAGGTCCACTCTGGATGAGGGGACAAATGAAAGACCCTTCTCTAGAACAGACTTATGTACATCATTTAGTGCAAAAGTTGACAGGTTCATTATTTGTAATTGGTTTTCTGACTTTGGGTTGACCAGGGTTACACCTAGTTTTGAGGATTTTGATATCGATTTGGCCTTATTTGTGTGTTTGTTGCTTTCCTCTTGCCTCTCTTTATGTATTGGGCCTTGTCTAAAAAACCTTTCTCCTGTCTATGTTCATATGTGTGTTCTTGAGCTAACCTAGTTCTTACTCCTCTTTGTATAAGGTTCATATTCCCCTCTGCTCCTGATCTTACAGTGCGATCCTCTACATCTGAGGTCTCATATTCAGATGAGCTAATATCTGATGATATTTTGGTTGTTCTATTCCTTTTGGGAGGGAATTTATATATCCGATCGTTCTTATAATCATCTTGATCTCTCAAGAATTTCTTCTGTTTCCTAATCCTAATTTCATTTTTGAACCTTTCCAGATTTTCATTAAGCTTTTGACAGTTTATTTCATAATCTGTTTTGCCTTTAAAAGCTTCAACTAGTTTCTGGCTATTTTCTAGGTTAGCACTAAATGTTTCCAAATGACTTTTCTCAGTTTGCACTATTAATTCCATTAAATCTAATGAACATTGAGATAAAATGTCTGTCCATTTCTTTAGAAAGTCTTCATTGACCAAATTAGTTGCTGGCATTATTTTAATCCTTAAGCCTCTTGGTATTATCTTCTGCTTAATGTAATTTTCCAAGCTTGTCAATTCCCATACTATTCTCACTTGTTTTTTTAGATTATTACTCAGGTCTTTAAATACAGATCTTATATTAATGTCCTCATCTTTCCTTTCTATTGTTGTCTGGTTGAAGCTTTCTGCTGCTTCATTATGTAAACTTGCAAATTTCCAGCTGTCTAGATTCAGACTTGCCATCTTTTTTTCTTTAGAAAGGAACACAATTTCTAGAGGGATAAGATGAAGTTCCTGAAAATTTAAGTAAAAAACCCTCTTGGTGTAATGTGGATTTTTAAGGTCCGGTTGGGGCCTATATGGTCCCGCAGGAAATTTTAAGGTTTTAAAGGTTTGGTTGGGGCCTATATGGTCCGTTTGGTGTATTGTGGGTTTTTAAAGTCCGCTTTGGGCTGATATGGTCCTGCTTGGTATTTTAAGGTTTTAAAGGTCCGTTTGGGGCCTATATAGTCCCGTTTGGTGTAATTTGGACTTTTAAGGTCCAATTTGTGCCTATATGGTCCAGCTTGGTATTTTAAGGTTTTAAAGGTCCGGTTGGGGTCTATATGGTCCCGCTTGGTGTAATGTGGGTTTTTATGGTCCCTGGATCAATACTCCCTCTCTGTTTATCCAGGATAGCCCTTAATGCCCATTGTATTTAAAAATATATCCAATCCCTTTTTAAAGTTATCTATCAAATCCGCTGTCACCACCTCCCTTGGTAGAGAATTCCACAGATTAACCACCCTTACTGTGAAGAACTCTTTTCTTTCTTTAAGGTGGAATCTTTCTTCCTCTATGCTAAAGGGGTGTCCTCTTGTCAGTTGAAAATCTCTTGGCACAAAAATGTCACTTGACAAATCTTTATACTGACCCTGGATGTATTTATATAAGGTAATCATATCTCCTCTTAGACGCCTTTTTTCTAGAGAAAATAAGTTTAATTTGGTTAGTCTTTCTTCATAACTTAGCCCCTCCATTCCCCTTATTAGTTTTGTAGTCCTTCTCTGTACTTTTTCCAGCTCTAAAATGTCTTTTTATGAAGTAGTGCCCAAAATTGTCCTCCATATTCCAAACTAGGGATTTGTATAGTGGCAGAATTATATTTGTTTCCCTTACTTCTATACCCTTATTATTATTATTATTGTTTATTTATAACGCGCCAACATATTCCGTAGCGCTGTACATAAGATAAGTGCAAGACAAAGATACATACAAATTAACACATAGTAAAACAAGGAGGGCCCTGTCTTTGAGTTTAAAATCCAGTGTCCATGGTGCTTTCCCTAAAACACCTTGTGTGATTGAAACTCGCAGACTTACATCCTAAAGGTATTGTGTGAGGAAAAGGAGGGAGAGAGCTTTGAGAGTGTGTTAGGGTGGGAGGTGATACGCTTCTTTAAAGAGATGTGTTTTTAGAGAGGATTTGAATGATTTGAGGTTGGAGGATAGTCTGGTGGAGCGAGGCAAGGAGTTCCAGAGAATAGGGGCAGCACGAGAAAAGTCCTGAAGGCGAGAGTGAGAAGAGGTGACAAGAGTTGTGGAAAGAAGAAGGTCATTAGCAGAGCGAAGAGGGTGTGTGGGGGAGTATTTGGAGATGAGACCAAAAAAAAGGTATGGGGGAGTGCACTTGTTGAGGGCTTTGAAAGTAAGGGTCAGGACTTTAAATTTTATTCTGGAGGCTATGGAAAGCCAGTGGAGAGATTGACAGAGAGGTGATGGTGACACTGAGCGTTGTGTACGGAAGACGAGTCTAGCAGAGGCATTCATAATGGATTGAAGTGGAGATAGTCGGGTGGTGGGGAGGCCAGCAAGAAGCGAGTTGCAGTAGTCCAGTCGAGAGATGATGAGAGAGTGTATAAGGATTTTAGTTGTGTCTTGTGTAAGAAAGTGGCGAATTCTGGATATGTTTTTTAGATGGAGAAGACAAGATTTAGTTAGTGATTGTATGTGAGGGATGAAGGACATGGCGGGGTCCAAAAGAACCCCAAGACAACAGGCTTGGGAGGAGGGGGTGATGATGTCATTGTTGACAGTAAGAGAGATGTGAGGAATTGAAGCTGTGGGAGATGGAGGGAAGATTAGGAGTACCCTTCTTAGTACATGCTAATATTTTATTTGCCTTTGCAGCTGCTGCTTGGCATTGAGCACTGTTACCTAGGTGGTTGTCCACAAGCACTCCCAAATCCCTTTCAATATCTGATACCCCTAGATCTGCCCTATTAAGATTATAAATTGCATGGCTATTTTTCCTTACCTGGTGCATAACTTTACATTTATTCGTATTAAATCTCATCTGCCATTTAGTTGCCCATTTCTCTAATGTATGCAAATTAGAGAAAGTACATACTTTCCTGATTTAATTACCCAACACAACTTTGTGTCATCAGCAAAAATGGAGACACTAGTTTATATTTATTAGTGTTTTTTTTTAATTTATCATTACTATTTTAATTATTGATTTCAATGTATTTTCATTTATTAGATTATTGGGGGGATAGTTTGAATAATGTGGTGTAGTGCAGTTTTTTTTAACTTAGTGTGCCATGGGGGCCCTGGTGGACCCTCATGGCACTTAATGTGTTATTTTTTTCCATGGGGCTCTTTATAGACCCCCATTGTAAATGGGGAGTTAATGAGGGACCCATGGGGGTCTGTGTAGACCTCCCTCAGTGATAGAGAGTCAATGAGTGGTTCATGGGGATCTGCATATAACCCAATGGGTGATAGAGGGTTAATATTATTTGCCACAGATGTACTTATACTACCCCTGCTGCAGGACTTAATTTAAAAGACCTGCCTATTAAAGCACCTGGGGTTAATATTAGATGACGTGGGTCCTTGAGGGACTTGTGTGTTGGAAGGGGGTTAATGAAAATAAATAAGCACCCACAATTGCGAGTAAGCATCTTTGCGAGTAAATATATACAGACTTATTATATTGCGATTCAGCCAATTGAATAGGGCTCTATATAAGCACAAAGCATACTTTTTTACAGAAGTTTTTAGTTAGTGAACTTCTATCCAAAACCAAGGTCTTTTCTAAAATCTTCTGTAAAAAATATGCTATGTGCTTATATAGAGTCTTTTTTAATCGGGCAAATTGCAATTTAATAAGGTTGATAATGTCTGCCAATAAGGCAAGCCCTTTAATAGACAATGCATTAAAGCATCTGTTGTAGTGCATGTGGGATTCCTGATATGTATTAACCTCTATGTCACTCTGTATATTGTATAAGGATTACAAATTATGAATTTGAAAAAAATAATATTTTTTACATTGTACATTTGTGCCTATGGGACTTTTAAGCTTTATATTTGAATGCACTAACAAAAAAATATTTTAAAATGTTTTTAGCACTTTACTGTTACTTTAACTGCTTTGTGGTTTTCAGCAAGGCTTTTAAAAGCATTTGTGGCAGTTTGTCAAATTTTGGAAAAAAAAATATCAAAATCAGCGATTTTGAGTGCTCAGTAAAGTTGTATGAAATAGTAATGTTGGCTCCAACTTAGGCTCCTATTCTGTGCCACTATATCACAAATTACACCATGTTTGTGAGCAAAGTAAAACTACCTAGCTATTCTATTACCCATCACAGAAACATTGCGAGAGAACCACTACGACTGACTGTGGCAAGACAAAGCCGCAAATCAAGGCATGTTTCCACTGCCAAAATGATACAAGTTTACTTTTATACCAAAACCCATTTTGATGATGTCACGGCCCCATCCCCATGAGTTAGTCTCAGGCTCACATGACATCATAGCCACCCCCATTGTTTACTTTACTGCCCCGCCCAGCATGACAGACACTACTCTTTCTACTATATATATATTTAGTGTTTGCACTACTGTTTACATCTCTGACAATTCTTATTCATATTTATATTTGAGATATATAAAATATGCAGATTAGATCATATAACAAAACCATATATTATCAATAGAATAAGTTATTCAATCTTATCAATACAACAAATGTGTTCTTTAAAAATAAAGATGCTTATTTACTGTAGAATAATAACTTTACATGTGGTTTTCTCCTACCTGAATGTAGCCGAGGAGCCCAGTCAGTCTGGCCATTAACTTTGAGGTTTGTGAACTATGAGTACCAATGAAAGCTGCCACCACACCTCTCCTTGAGCATATATAATTAGGAGTTTGATCATCAGTTCCTGATAATATTCTCAGGGTTTTTTCTGCAGCAAATCCTTCATCCCCAAAATAATCAAATACTCTATATCCCAGGGTAATATTTGGTAGGAGATTTTTGTTTCTATTTATATCTTTTATAGCAAGAACATAAGTCAAAAGTTGATATAAAAGAAGAAATGAAATGCTGTAAAATAACAACAAAAAATATTTTTATTTTAAAGAATAGAAAAAACATTAAAAAATGTTGCTTAAATACTAGATACTGCTATTAATTTCCAAATATAAAAAGATGCACCTTATTTGAAAGACTACATTCAAGTTGGTTCGAAAATCAAATGAAAGAAGCTGTGACGTCTGGTTCAAGAAGAACAAAATAACTGGACAAGTGCTAGAAGATGTCCATTTAAGCATTAGTACAACAATAGGAACACATACAATGTGTTAAGGCTTCATACCTATTGCAATAATACACTTATCCTTATTTTATTCAAATACATACTTATTTTAATTAAATACCAATATGTACCAAGGCCGCCGGTTCATTTCCAGCTCCTACCAATAATTTATCTACCCAATCCACAACATGCCAAACCAGAGCACCCGGGAGACAGCAAACTGTTCGATTGCTGGGATCTGGGTGACAAATCACCCCTTCTACCTTCCTAATAGAGTCCCCTACCACCAAAACATGTCCGTTGCTCTGCCTATTCTGCCCTCCCACTCCTCCAATAGAACTGTTCTCCCGGCTGTTAGAGGGAACAGCTCCATCTGGCATTGCCATTCCTGAATGGACATCCCCAACAGTTTCACTGAATCTGGCAAATCTGTTGGTGTTTACCAACTCAGTACTGGCCTGCCTCCTCCTGTTCCCCCTGCTTCCTCTTGTAACTGTAACCCAGTTACCTCCCTGGACATCCTCACTAGCCCCAGCTCCACCCTCCATGCTAGGCCCAGCTAAACTGTGCTCAGTGAGCACCAACTGCCTTTCCATTTTAGCAATATCACTAAGTGCTGCAATTCTCCTCTCCAGATCTCCAATTTGAGCTTCCAGAGAGACAACATGCTCACACCTGTCACAGAGGTATGGACCCTGGATCATCCAGTAGTGCATACATATGACAGGATGTACACTGAGTGAAATTGCCACTGGACTGACTCATAATTACAACAACAACAAAAAATACTACAATTTGACCCTTTTCTTTAAACTCCCTCCTGTAAACAGTCACACACAAGGCCCAAATGTATAGAAATTTTAACCCAGGTAAAAACACTCCCCTCTCACCTGTACCAAATCACTGCACACAGGAAATAAACACACTTTACTTGTGTGAGTAAATCAGATGTATCAGAATCCAATCTCTAACATGTGTCTCTATTTCATAGCTTTACTTCATGATCCAATATGATTGGGACTCCAAAGCACCCTATCTCCTGCTGTGATCAAGAGAACATAGGGTTAATACATCTGTACTAACCCAATACAAATCTGATTGTACTTTGTTACTTTTGATTTGGTTAAGAGAACACATGGTTAACAACGCTATGCAATCTCCTACTCTATTCCAACTTAGTCATATTCAGTCTTTTTCCCCTTCAGGGCTCCGTAGAAGCGATAAACGCCAGTCAGGCCTGCAATTGTAGTCCCATCTTATCTTGATGACATCAGACGCTTGTTTCTGATAGTAGTAGCAGCACTAGTTGTAGCAGCCATCATATATCACATTGGGATTATATATGGTTTAATGTTAATCTCAGGGCAAGATGAGAGTAGAATTATTAATTCTTACTATTATAGGATAAATAGTGGGTCCTGAAGAAAACACTATACCATTGCCTTTTAGGGATAAGATATTATTTTTGTTAAAGGGGTTACTTATTCTTGATGTTTACTTAAACTCCCCATGTTTCCATTTTGCCCAGGATTTCCATGCAATATTTTGTCCTGAGATTTTTACTATTCAATGGTTGCTTCTATGTTGGAAGTTATTTCATATCTGAATCAACAATACTAATCCTGTTTAGTTACAAAGGTGCAATACTTAGGCAGTGTCGGTGGCTAGTATCTACCTTTGATACTAGAAAATGATCTATTACTGCCTATTAATTTGGGTAAAGCACTATTATTATACCTGTTCGTTACTTCTGGGTAACATAATAAATCCTTATTCAGTCATTGGGTCTGCAGTGTGGGTGATACATCAACAAATGTGGTACTCATCTTTATTATTAGAAAATTATCTATCTGCCTATAATAATGTATGTGACAAGAATTAGACGCCAACTCTCATCTTGGCTAAAGAGTAGTTACCAGTATAATATTCATTGTGACGACTGGGTAAAACATTTTTTGGACAGTAGGTTATAGGGCTAGGCGATAACATGCAACTACGATCATATGTTGGTTTAGTGTCCTAGGCAATTGTGGGTCTCTGTCACCATTATTTGGGTTTTTATCCATTTTCACAATTGCTGATTTATCATTGATATTGGAACTCTCCATAAATAAAGGTGGTCTTGACCCTGTAGCCTATACTGTTCCCTTTAGCCCACACAGGACACTAAATATTACTTTTTTTGTAAATGTATCTGGATGTTTTGTTTTTATTCTCTCATGTTAAAAGATTAAATAAAGGTTACATTTACTGCTTGATCCATATGTCCTGTGACCATATATATATATATATACTATATATAATTAAACAAGTATCCAACCTCTTTTAATTTATTAAATCTTCTTTGTGGTATAATTATTAAGATAAAGTAATTATATCACCTTGCAGGTGCATTTTATCACAAGAAGGATTACATTTTCTTTGTTTGCATCCATAACTAGATTAAAGTAATAAGAAGGAATTGGGCTGTGACAGAAACAAGGTATGGATCAATATCATGTAAAATGTAATCAATAATGATTCTGTTTTTCCTTCAGACCTTGCTTTATCACCATATTATATGACTGATAGGGAGTTCTAGCTCCAGAGTTGAGGGATAACAATAGGACAAACGTTCCCACTACCATCACTAATCTATCCATGGGTTATGTTGGATCACACACATGCCCACATTAATGATGGACGCCTCTTCAGACCTTGCTTTATCACCATATTATATGACTGATAGGGAGTTCTAGCTCCAGAGTTGAGGGATAACAATAGGACAAACGTTCCCACTACCATCACTAATCTATCCATGGGTTATGTTGGATCACACACATGCCCACATTAATGATGGACGCCTCTTCAGACCTTGCTTTATCACCATATTATATGACTGATAGGGAGTTCTAGCTCCAGAGTTGAGGGATAACAATAGGACAAACGTTCCCACTACCATCGCTAATCTATCCATGGGTTATGTTGGATCACACACATGCCCACATTAATGATGGACGCCTCTTCAGACCTTGCTTTATCACCATATTATATGACTGATAGGGAGTTCTAGCTCCAGAGTTGAGGGATAACAATAGGACAAACGTTCCCACTACCATCACTAATCTATCCATGGGTTATGTTGGATCACACACATGCCCACATTAATGATGGACGCCTCTTCAGACCTTGCTTTATCACCATATTATATGACTGATAGGGAGTTCTAGCTCCAGAGTTGAGGGATAACAATAGGACAAACGTTCCCACTACCATCACTAATCTATCCATGGGTTATGTTGGATCACACACATGCCCACATTAATGATGGACGCCTCTTCAGACCTTGCTTTATCACCATATTATATGACTGATAGGGAGTTCTAGCTCCAGAGTTGAGGGATAACAATAGGACAAACGTTCCCACTACCATCACTAATCTATTCATGGGTTATGTTGGATCACACACATGCCCACATTAATGATGGACGCCTCTTCAGACCTTGCTTTATCACCATATTATATGACTGATAGGGAGTTCTAGCTCCAGAGCTGAGGGATAACAATAGGACAAATATTCACACTATCATCACATAATCTATTCATGGGTTGTGTTGGATCGCACACATGGCCACATTAATGATGGACGCCTCTTCAGACCTTGCTTTATCACCATATTATATGACTGATAGGGAGTTCTAGCTCCAGAGTTGAGGGATAACAATAGGACAAACGTTCCCACTACCATCACTAATCTATCCATGGGTTATGTTGGATCACACACATGCCCACATTAATGATGGACGCCTCTTCAGACCTTGCTTTATCACCATATTATATGACTGATAGGGAGTTCTAGTTCCAGAGTTGAGGGATAACAATAGGAAATATTCCCACTACCATCACTGATCTATCCATGGGTTGTGTTGGATCGCACACATGCCCACATTAATGATGGACGCCTCTTCAGACCTTGCTTTATCACCATATTATATGACTGATAGGGAGTTCTAGTTCCAGAGTTGAGGGATAACAATAGGACAAATATTCACACTATCATCACATAATCTATTCATGGGTTGTGTTGGATCGCACACATGGCCACATTAATGATGGACGCCTCTTCAGACCTTGCTTTATCACCATATTATATGACTGATAGGGAGTTCTAGCTTCAGAGCTGAGGGATAACAATAGGACAAATATTCCCACTACCATCACTAATATATCCATGGGTTATGTTGGATCACACACATGGCCACATTAATGATGGACGCCTCTTCAGACCTTGCTTTATCACCAAATTATATGACTGATAGGGAGTTCTAGCTCCAGAGCTGAGGGATAACAATAGGAAATATTCCCACTACCATCACTGATCTATCCATGGGTTGTGTTGGATCACACATATAGCAACATTAATGATGGAAGACTCTTCAGGTCTCATGTAATTATTTTTCATCACTCCTATAACATTAAAACACAGTTTATTTTTCATGCACAATCTGAAAGAATTACCTTAATGTTCTCTTTTTAGGTCAGTTTTACTGGTATGAGCAACATATAGACTTAAGTATTCTGATCAATTGTCATATGAGCAAACGATTTATCAGAAGAACATGCTGGTGATGATTGCAGATAATAATACGTAATAATGAATTATTCAAAAACATTATGGAAGATTGAGAAAACTAAGTGAAAATATATGATTCGTAAGAAAACAAATGTGATATAAGAGAAATATGAGGATTAATTTAGCAGCCGTCAACTGTAACCACAAATCCAGACATAGCTTAAAAAAAGATGCATTTTATCTTATTGGTGCTTTAAGTAAAATATTAGCAAATTATTATTATTGTTTACTTAACATCTAAATATAAAGATCAGTGTAAACATTTCAGTGTATATTCAATTATATTTTTTGTTCTGGAGTAAACTTTGACTGAATAAATCTGTTTTTCCTCATCCTTAGGTTGATGCTTCTTATTATCATCATGGAGCACAGTTACTGCAGCTACATATATGTATATATAGATATATAGATATATATATATATATACATGTGTGGGAGATGCAGAAAAGTGTGTTCATGTAGTTTATGTATAAGATTCCTCACAAAATATCATCTTTTTTTATAAGTATAATTTCAATATTTTTTATACTGATCATCACTAGCTACAATGTATGAAGTCCATAACAGCAGAGCTTTCAGAACAAATAGATCTTGTAACGAGACACTGATAGATCCTCATAGATCCAAGAAATTACTAGAGGAAAAGATCAGGAGAACCTCCCATGACAGCCGCTCCTTCCTGATGTATCCAAAGATCCCAAGTGGTGATGAAGTTCTTTTTATCAATATATTAACTAATAAATAATTGATGGCTTATTTCCTACAATTCTGAGTACAAATAAAACAACACATTTTTCTGTCCGTATCAGTGTACACATTTTATAATTGATAAAAAAAGATAAAAATATAAAAGTGGAAATAATCGTAAAAGTAAAAGCAATTACACAAAGAAAGAAAAAAAATCAGCAATTTCTTGTTTTTAATATGATACTTTTGGCTGATGTGAATGTAAATTATTTTTGAAAGAGGAGGTGTTAAATAAGATGTACGAGAAGTAAGAAGGAGACCAGTGACTTACTTTTCAGAATAAACATTCCAAGGACGTTCAGTGAAATTTGAAGACATTGGAGTAAAACCTGTGTCTTGCTCTATTAGGCCTCCCAGGAGAAAATCACCACTTTTAAAAAATTCTGCATCTCCAAATTTTTGTAAGAATTCCTTCTTCTTTACACTAAAAACATAAGAAATAGTGGGAAGGATAAAAATCAGAAACAACAGCAGATACAATAAGAGGTGTACAACAGGCTCCATATTTCATGTAGAGAAGTCACACAGTGCGCAGATTCTGCGCAGCATAAATGAGATCTGGTTACCTTAATAGGTCAGTGAAGTTATATAGAAATGTGTGAGATCAGAAAAAAATGTCAGCTAATTTAGTGGCTAATCTCCAAAGGACAATTTCTTAGAATAAAACTAACTAAGTCTGTTCAGTATCTAATCCTGTATAAAATGCAACATGATGTAATCTTGATGTGTTTCTACCTGAGAAAAAATATATACATTTGAAAATTGTGATGAATATTCATATTTTTTTTAATATATATTCAAATCTTAATGAATTCATTGAATATATGCTCATCTTGCATTATTAGGACCTATGAGAAAGATAGAATTCCCCATAAAAGTCATCATCCTTACAAAGCTTGTCTTGTAACAACAAAACGTAAAAATGGTGGGGATCGTTAATGCTGCCATGAGTTATGTAGGGAAAGGAAATGATGTCCCACTTGGTTAATGGTTAATGACTTAGTTCCAAATACAGAGCATGCATGTAACATATGCCAACTGATCCATTTCTTATTCATGCCTGTCAGGAGGAGGGGCCAGCTGGTCCAACCAATGAATGGATTCCAACCTTTAGGATACAAGGGGTTTCCTGGATGGAGGTGATTAAAGACTCCAAACGGGACATGGGTGAATTGAAATCAGAGGTGTTCAATTGCCTGGAGAGACCATCAGCGTTCTGATGAGCTCTACTCTTCCTGTATTGAATAGTAAATATGACTCCCAAGGGCTAGGCTTCATCTCAACAGGTGACCATTATTAAGCCAACACAATGGGCTGTGGTCTGTGATAAACAATAAGTTAGGGCTATAGCACTTTAGGGCCCAGATGACTGCCGAGCACTCCTAATTAATAGCCACATAGCTGACCTCTCAGGGCAAAAGCTTGTTGCTCAGGTTTGCAATGTGGTTGGTGCTTCTTGCCCGGATGCTTAACCTGACTCAAAACAATGCTAATGCCATTGGTGGAGGTATCTGTCTGCGTGAGTGATCTATGGTACTGCAAGGTTTTCTCACATTCGGGGATCCACTGTACTAGCCAGGGCATCTTTTTTAATTTTTTGGTGAGATCTGACCGTGTCTTTATCAGGTGCTCGGAAACAAACAGGCAGTAATACTCTGAAGTACTCAGGAATGTCAACACCTGACTCTTACTCACTGGGGTGGGCCACTGCTCTATTGAGTTTACGTTGGACAGCTCTGCTCTTGGCAAACTGACTATTGTCAGGGTGAATGATCATCTCTGCTTGTGGGATCAGTCCCAGGACCATGGCTAGTGATCTACATGTTCCTGCAAGGAATATCTGAATATGGCATTGCCATCATGGTACACATGGATGAACGTTACCCATGTATTAGGTGGTCAACAAGCCATTGGAAAGTAGAAGGGTCATTCTATCTTCATCCCAAAATGCATAACTGTAGACTGGTGTAGCCAAAATGGTCGAGGGGGTAAATTCTGACTTTTCTCTAGAAGTTTAAGCAAGAGAAATCTGCATAAGATGCTCATATTGGCATATCTAGCATTTCATCTTCTCTAACAGAAACAGATCAGATAAAAAAGGAGGTGGTAGAAATACCCAGTAGATCTACACAGGTATTATTATTATTATTATTATTATTATTATAAGCAGGCAGCACATGTGCAGGCGGGGCGGGGCATGTGATCCACTTCCACTGGAGCTGAGCTGCACTGTCACACTGACCAGAGACCGGTGGGGTATGTTAAGGACTCTGACAGCCTCGCACAGGGCCTGGTGGGTAGCGATGTGGAGTCTGCCTAGCACCAGTGTGAGCCAAGCATTGTGGAGGAGGAAACACACGTGGGAGCGCGGAGAGAGGAGCCCCCCCCTCTTATCTATGGACCTCGCACTGAGCACCTTTACCGCTCATCGCAGGCTCAGCAATGAGTAGCTTTGCCGCTCATTGCAGAGCGAGATGCGCTACACGCATGCGCGTGTTTAACATTGCTTGACCGACAAATTTCACTGAGGACAACTATATATATGATTTAATTTATTTGTAAAAAGCCACCATATTCTGTAGCACTGTACAGTGGTTAAGTACATGGCAAAAACAAAATTAAAGAATGGAAGGCTTTGTTTTTCAGCTAAAAGTCTAAAACACATAGGGCCTCATTCTATTACCGGCCGTAAATCGTCCGTAAGGCTGCGATTCCTTGCGGGGGTTCTGTTTGCTCGCGATTCTATGATACGGCCCCGCAAGGATCTCCTCTTACGACCGGCCGCATATCTTGAAACCGGCCGTAAGCTCTGAAATATAAAAACGCAAAAATAAATTCAAGCCTGCACTGTACAGCTCTGTAAATGCTAGGGATCATATTGGGGGACATGAGGATTAAAAGTAACCCCCTCTCAAGCTTGCACATCAGCCCAAACCCGAGTTCAAATTAACTGTTTATTTTCCGGCTGCGGCGTGGGCGTGTCTGAGGTGCTCCAAGCACTCTGGACTTTTTACATGGATATTTTACGTATATTAAAAAATATATATTTTACGGATTTTAGTATAGGGTAATTATGTGCTATTTTTTCTAACACCGAATATCACTTTATAGCCTTCTCAAAGTGCAGGATGGCTTTATTTGAGCTATTTTATGTGCTTAATTGGTGCTATAGAATCGCAACCAGGCTTTTCTTACGGCCGATTTCCTTGCGGCCGTTTTAGATCAAAGGCTTTCCTCCGGCGCGATCGGCCGCAAGAGATAACAAGGCGCCGGCCGCAAGCCTGCCGGAACCCCCGGCCGGAGGGGAATAGAATAGCCGTAAAGCTTGCGGTTCCGCAGCGGCTGCGGCCGTAATAGAATGAGGCCCATAGTGTTTGTTTTCAAAGCACTGACACAAGATTGAGGATTGTAGTCACAAACTTACGATCTAAAGGAAGGATCCTAAAAGCATAGCTCAACTCAATAATTTGTCCAGTGAGCTTAACGCAGATGGGAACTAGGGAGCCTTGCTGATATGATTGCCAGGGTTGATTGGATCCCAGCTGAACTTTTCAAAATAATAAAATATGTTGTGAAAGTTTTGCTTGCATTATGCCAACAAATTTGAAAAGCTTAGCAATGGCCAATAAGCTGGAAAAGGTCAGTCTATATCCCAAACCAAAAAAAAAAACAGAATGCTTCAATTATCGAACTATTAAACTCATTTCACATTACAGAAAAGTAATGCTTAAGATCCCGCAAGCTCAGCTCCAAAAATATTCCCATTATTCCCATATTACTTTCACCACTCTTCCCCCTTTCCCATCCTTCAATTCTCATCCTTTGAAGTTCACACTATCCGCCTCTTCTCTCTCATCTCTCTAAGTGTTGCTGTGATCTATCGCCCACCCGAAACACCCTCTCAATTCCTGGATAATTTTTCCACCTGGCTCCCTCACTTTCTTTCCTCCAACGTTACTTTACTTGTACTTGTCGTCTTTAACATTGCTATTGACACTCCCACCACCCCGACAGCTGATAAACTACTCTCACTCAATCACACTCCCCTGACCTAATTTTCACCAATCTCAGCACCACCTCCAACCTAGTCATCTTTTCTCTCCTTCTATCTGACCACCATTTCTTAACCTTCAACCTAACAACACGTCCTTCTCAGTACCATTCTTTAACCCTGAACACCATCACCGTGCATCACTTCAACCCTCGGCCACCATCAAACCTGTAAGCACTTGAACAACAACAGCTCACCACTGTGCTCCAAACCCCTTCTCAGGCCCATTACCAACTCCAACTGCCTTGATACTGCCACCCCATATTACAACTCAACTCTTTCTTCCACCCTTGTCACCATAACCACACGCAGATGCCATCGCTCTCATCCACAACCATGGCATACCACACAAACATGATACATTCAGAGGTGCTCCACTGCTGAACAACTGTGGTGGACATCTCCAGCAGATTACAAGTTTATGTTGAGCTCCTACTTCTCTACACTTAACCTTGTCAAATAGCACTATTTCACATCATTAATATCAACTTTGTCCTCCAACCACCAAACATTTGTTTGTCACTTTCAACTCTCTCCTCCACCCAACATCACTTTCTGTCTCATGGCTGAAGATTTTGCCAGCCATTTTAGTCATAAAATTTAAAACATTTGAAATTAATTCTCCTCTCATCGTGACTTACACACTCCTTTCTCTCAACTAACCATGAACACACAGCCTTTTTCCTTCCCTAATCCCACAGTCACTATGCACTCCTTGGAACTTGTAACCATGGACAAAGTCTCCTCCCTAATGTCATCTTACTACCTATCCTCTTTCACACATCTCTTCAACCTTTCTCTAAATACTGGCAAATTTCCGTCCTCTCAAAATGCCATAATTACACCCATTCTTAAAAAAACCTCATCTGACACTGATTCTGCAACTAACTACTGTCCTATCCCTCTATTTCTCCTGGCTTCAAAGCTACTCATCATGCTCATCTACAATCACCTTACCCAATTTATTTCCTCAGACTACCTTCTTGATACCTTCCAATCTGGCTTCTGGCCCCAACACTCCACTGAGACAGCTCACACAAAAGTCACTAATGACTTTCTCACCACCAAGTCAAAGGGTAACTTTTCTATTCTTCTACTTTTAGATCTCTCTGCTGCCTTTGACACAGTTGACCACGTCTTCTAATCCAAATTCTCTGCTCCCTCGGAATCCGAGACACTGTTCTTTTGTGGTTCATATCATACCTCCAAGATCAAACATTCTCCGGCACCTCTTCTTCTCCTCACCCTCTGTCTGTTGTTTCCGTCCTCTTCTCCATCTACACATCTTCACTGTGTACCCTAATAAAATCTTTTGAATTTCAGTATCATTACAGGCAATGACACCAAATATACCTCATAACACAGATCTATCCCACTTTCTTCTAACACGTTTTTAACTGCCTCTCAAGTATATCCTCCTGATGTCCACCCACCACCTCAAATTCAACATGTCCAAAACAGAACTCCTAATCTTCCTACCATCTTCTTCAGCTTCAATTCCTCACATCTCTCTCACTGTAGGCATTGTCATCATCAGTCCCACCTCCCAAACCCATATTTATAGGTTCTACTGGACTGTGACCTCTCTTTCATTCCTCACATACATCCACTAACAACATCCTGCCTGCTTCATATAAAAAACATTTTCAAAATATGTCACTAGCTTACCCAAGACACAACTAAGAGTCTAATATACTCTCTCATCATATATCGCCTTGACTACTGCAATTGGTTTCCTTATTATTATTATTATTAATTATTCCTGGCTAGAGTTCAATTCTTTACATAGGTTTTTTGGTTTCTTGCTTGGCTCTCTCCTCCCTTCCCTAACCTTCCACCATTTATGGCCTTCATAATTTCATCTCCCTCACACATGTTATAGTCTGCCCTACCTCTTAATATATATACTGTAGTATTCTCTCTCACTGATCTATCTGTCTCTCACTCCATGTTCCCAATTTCATTTAGAGACAACTTATACCTGCACAGGCCTCGCTGCTAGCTCAGTGAAATCCTAAAATCCTGACTGCATCACATTTACCAGAAGGTATGGAGAAGATAATACCATTTGCTTCATCCTAGGAGCCAATATTTTTATTAATATTACTACTGTATACTTATTATATCTGGGGAATTATAATTATTTCTGACTATATAAATTCTTTACATATGTTTGCTTCCACCATTTACGGCCTGCATAATTTTCTTACATCTGCTCCCTCACACATGTCTTAGCCTTTCCTGCATCTTAATGTCTCTATCTTTCTCTCTCTCACTGATGTATCTGTCCCTCACTCCATGTTCCCATTTTCTTTACGCGCCAACCTGCATAGTCCTCACTGCTAATTCTGTGATATCCTGAAATCCTGAGAGCATCACACTCACCAGAAGGTATGGAGTAGACAATGGAATTTGCCCCATCCCAGGTGCCAGTATATTTTTTAATATTACTACTGTATACTTATTATATCTGGGGTTATATAATTCTGTCTGGCTATATTTCAATCTTTAAATATGTTTGCTGTTTCCTACTTGGCTCTACCCCCCCCCCCCCCCACCATGCATGGCCAGCATAATTTATTTAAATCTCGTTCCTCATACATGTCCAGTCTCTTAATAAATGTATATCTCTCTCACAGATCTATCTGTCCCTCACTCCATGTTCCCATTTTCTTTTAGAGCCAACTTATACCTGCACGGGCCTCACTGCTAACTCTGTGAAATCCTGAGAGCATCACCCTCACCAGAAGATATGGAGAAGACAATGGCATTTGCCCATCCCAGGAGCCAATATCTTTATTAATATTACTACTGTATGCTTATTTCTGTTGAAATATAATTATTTCTGGCTATATTTTAATCCTTTACAAATGTTTGACGTTTCCTGCTTGACTGTCTCCACCCCGCCACCCTTCCACCATTTATGACTTGCATAATTTACTTACATCTGCTTCCTCACACATGTCTTAGCCTTTCGTGCCTCTTAATATCTCTATATCTCTCTCACTTATCTATTTGTCTATTAATCCATGTTCCCAATTTGTTTTAGAGCCAACTTATACCTGCATGGGCCTCACTAACTCTTAATATATTGAAGGTTTTGAGATATATGGAATACTGTTGTGGACCTACTCCAATTTATTTAGGAGGATGTGTCGCAAATAATATCTAAAGAGTTTAAAAACTTGCTGCAGCAGAATTATTGTGTTGCTAAACATTTACATACAAAGTAATGTAGGTTGAAAAAATACTTTAGTCCATCAAGTTCAACCTTTTTACATCTCCTCTGATCTGCAATACGCGGATTTATTGTTAATTGATCCAGAGGAAGGCAAACAGAAAAAAAAAACAGTGAAACTTTGCCAATTGTCTCAACAGGGAAAATAAAAATTCCTTCCTGACCCCAGAACCTGGCGATCGGATTCATCCCTGGATCAATACTCTCTTTCTATTTATCCAAGATAGCCCTTAATGCCCTTTTTATTTAAAAATATATCCAATCCCTTTTTAAACTTATCTATCGAATCCGCTGTCACCACCTCCTTCGGTAGAGAATTCCACAGATTAACCACCCTTAAGTGAAGAACCCTTTTCTTTCTTTAAGGTGGGAACTTTTTACTTCTAACCTCAAAGGATGTCCCCCTGTCAGTTGAAATCCTCTTGGCACAAAAAGTTCACTTGACAAAGCCTTGTGTTGACCCTGGATATATTTATATAAGGTAATCATATCTCCTCTCAGATGCCTTTTTTCTAGAGTAAATATGTTTAATTTGGTTAGTCTTTCTTCATAACTTAGCCCCTCCATTCTCCTTATTAGTTTTGTTGACCTTCTCTGTACTTTTTCCAGCTCTACAATGTTCTTTTTTATGTAGTGGTGCCCAAAATTATACTCCATCTAGATTTGCTTCATTAAGATTATAAATTGCATGGCTATTTTTCCTTCCCAGATGCATAACTTTACATTTATTCATATTAAATCTCATCTGCACCTAGATGCCCATTCTTCTAATTCATTAAAATCCCTTTGGAGGGAAAGTACATCATTTTCTGATTTAATTACCTTGCACAACTTTTTGTCATCATCAAAAATGGAGACACCACACTCCAATCCCACTTCCAAGTCATTAATAAATATGTTAAAGAGGAGAGGACCTAATACTGAACCCTGAGGAACCCCACTTACAACATTAGTCCATTCCGAGTATGTTCCATTTACCACAACCCTTTGCTTCCTGTCTTTTAGCCAGCTCTCAATCCATAAGTAAATATTTGTGGCAATTCCTGTATCCCTTAGTTTGCTCAATAGTCTCCCATGTGGCACTGTATCAAAAGCCTTTGCAAAATCCAAATAGACTATTTCCACTGAGTTGCCTTGATCCAAGTACCTACTAACCTCCCCATAGAAACTAATTAGGTTTGTTTGACATGACCTATCCTTCATAAATCCATGTTGGCTCCTACTTATAATCCTGTTTAAATAAACATATTCTTGTATATTATCCCTTATTAACCCTTCTAAAAGCTTTCCCACTTCAGAAGTGAGGCTCATTGTTCTATAATTCCCCTGTTTCGCTCTTGCTCCCTTCTTAAATAAAGGTATCCCCTCTGCCTTTCTCCAGTCATCTGGTAGAGACCCTGTGGTGAGTGAATCTTGAAAAATTAGATCTAATATTCTTTTAACTTTCTGTCCTTTATGAATGAGAAATCTTAAGCAGTGCCAGGGAATACTTGTTGGAGACTTTCTGTGGAGTTTATTTTCATTTATGGTTTATTAATATGTGACAGCCCATCAATGGCGTCACTATGGGGTGGTATGGAGGGTGCAGTGTCCCAGGCATTAGCTTTTTTGGGACAGCACTCATGTGCCTTCCCAAGACTTCTTCCTACCCCCTTGTCTCTTTATTTCTCCCTAGTCTCATCCCCCTTGTTTGTCTTCCCCCTTGTCTCTCTCCACTCCTTGTCTCTCTCCCCCCTTGTCTCTTCCCCCCACTTGTCTCTCTCCCCTACCTTGTCTCTCTCCCGATCTCCCATGCCTCCTACCTCTGTGTACTGGGGCTTGGATGATGCCCCTCCCCCTTCCACCCCCTGCTCTCATATGACCCAAAGGAGGAAGCGCGAGCAGGGAAAGGAGCCATCACCCAGTATCATACACAGAGGTAAGAGAAATTGTGAAGGGGGAGAGAGACAAGGGGGACAAGGAGAGAGAGAGACAAGAGGGGGAGAGTCACAAGGGGGAGGAGGGGAAGAGAAACAAGGGGAGAGACATGAGGGGAGGAAACAAGGGTAGGAGTAAGAGAAAGACAAGGGGAGGAGGTGGAGAAAAACAAGGAGAGGAGAAGGGGGTAGATGAGAGGGGGAGAGAGACAAGAAGGGGAGAGAGGCAAAAGGGGAGAGACAACAGGGGGAGAGACCAGAAGGGGGAGGGGTAGAGAAACAAGGGGAGAAGGGGATAGGGGAGAGACAAAAGGGGAGAAAGAGAAGAGTTGGAGTTAGAAGGGGAGAGACAAGGGGGGGTAGAGAGAATAGTTAGAGTGAGAATGGGGGAGACAAGGGGAGAGGGACAATGGGGAGAAGGAGGAAAGAAGCAAGGGGCAGAGACAAGAGTGGGACAGACAAGGGGAGGAGAGGAGAAGAGAGATGAGAGTAGGAGAGAGACAAGAGGGGGTGAGAGGCAAGAGGGGGAGAGACAAGGGGGGAGAGAAACAAGGGGAAGAGGGGGAGAGTTGAGAGGAACAAGAGGGGGAGAGAAAAGAGTTGAAGGGAGAAGGGGGACAAGGGAGAATGGGGGGCAAGGGATAAGGGGTAGACAAGGTGGAGGGCAGAGACAAGGGGTGAGAGAGAGGAGAAGGGGATAGACAAGGGAGGGGGAGAGACAAGGGTGAAGGGGAGAGGCAAGGGGGAAGGAGAGAGATAAACTCTGGGACAGTCCCGGGCTGCAAAACCTTTAGCTAAGCCACTGCAGTCCATGCTCCAGCATGCTAGAAATAATGATTCCATTGAACTATCGCAAGTTTCTGTAGCTTTCGGCCCATAACTTGCAGGCTCCTTCAATTGATTAGCACCGGAATCGGAGACGAATGGGAGCCCGCAGCATGCCCGCAGACAAACGGCCTGTATCCCGCGAGATGCGGGCTTGCAATTGGATGGGGCTCTAAGTCCAAATTTGAAAATTAAAATTATCATGCACAATAGATAATAATAAAATATACTGAGTATCAAAACAATAAGATATGAGAGAGCTCATGAAGGAAAGTTGGAAGAGTCAAATGTGAAATAACAGGAAATTAGACATATGAAGAGTAGGAATTTTGGACACTGAGAGTTGATGTGGAAATAAAAAATAGTAATACTTTTCCCCACCCAATCTGTGAATCTATAAAACTGGGACTAACAAAGGACACACTCACCCCTGATGATTCTGAGTAACATGCTCAGATGAAACGCGCGTCGGGTTGCACCCTGATGATACAATCCACCTAGGTATAGTGAGACAAATGCTGGTGTCTCCAGAGCAGATAGTAGCATTTTGCCTAACTTTATTCATTTGAACATTTAACAGCAGTCACTGAGAGACATCAGTCTCAGGACACAGCAAGTATCACTGGACAATTGTCTTTACTATATGATTCTAATTACAAAGATTCGTTTTGTATACTAGGAAGTGCCCATCAGTAAAGTGCTGGTAAAAACACCTGTTGTGTAGTGATCAGAATATCTGATTATGAGGTAAAAAACAGCACGATTGTTTGGTTTCAATAATATGGCAGGTAGTGATCAAAATATCTGATCATGCGGTAAAGATTCCAAATATTAAATTGCAAACTTTAAAAACCAAAGTCACAAAATCAAACTAGCGATCAAAAAAGACTGCAAAGGAATCAAAGCATTATAAAATAAACAGCTAAGATACAGAGAAAAAATAAAGCCCATTTACAATCTCACTAAAAAGATGTGATAAAAAAACTAAAGAAATAGGACATTTTAAAGGTGTGATATGAATATACCAGAAACCTAGATATTCACAAAAAGAAAAAGGAGCTTAACAAAAAAGGCACTGATCAATATTGATTCATATAACTAAAAGAAAGTGTGTACTATAATTAAGTACAAAATAGCGAATCATTGAAGCTGAGAGCTTGAAAAAATGGACTAAACAAGAAGTATTTAATTGAAATTAGGCTAAAAGCTAAAAAGAAACACCAAACTGTAAAACAAATCACCTAAGTAAAACTCTGCGTATTAAAAGAAACACTTAGATAAAAAAGACACATATATAAAATCACAAAGTAATACTATATGTGTCAAAATTGAGATTATAAGGTGACAAGTAAGATAAAGGAAATATATAAATATAACCAAACTGTTACAGGCTAACAGCTATAACAAAGTGACAAGTACAAACACACTGAAGAGGAATCACTTTATCATAAACAATATTAGAGTAAATGTACTTTGTTCTATAATAACATTTTGTACAGTTGGTGTCGAAAAAAGACAAACACTATACCTGAAAGTCCTTAGTAAACTAATATACTAAGTGGTGGTATACAAAGAGTCATTTGGTTTTAACATTATTTTTAATTGTTTCATTTTTTAATCCTTAGTACATAATAAAAGTTACATTTTAAAAAAAAAGTAATATCCTAAAAGGTATATCTTTTCTGATGATCAATCATATTGATCATCTTGCTAATCAAATGTAAATATTATACCTTGGGTAAAGATCAAAAGAATAAGTAAAATAAGGCAATATTTAATTAATTGTGTTATGATTTAATTTTTATGGGTTATTTTAAATTGTTTTCTTTATTTAAAATAATAATGTTTTTGGTCACACATCTGGTAGCCTTAAAGTCGTGTATATATGATTGTTTTAATGTGGAAATGCAAAGAGAAATGTCTTAATTTATTTTTAGTGTAAATATAAGGTAATAATTTGATTTTAAATTGTGTCTCTAATATTAGTTTTACTTCAGTCCACTAGAGATCAGGTGTCACAAGCTACAACATTTATTAAATCAGTAGATGTAAACAGTTATATTTCAGCAGACAGTTGCCATTATAGTCCATGTTACAGGTGTTTAAAGAACAAGCTTTAATTTTGTAAAATACATTTAAAGCAAATCATTCTAATGATAATATGTTGGAGTAAGCTATGAAAAAAAGAGCAAACTAAGAGAGAAGATTCACTGGTATATAAAGAAAAGCTATGTTTTTTCTGTTTTAACTTCAATATAGAATTTTCTTATAAGAGAGAATAATATTGAAAATATTATTAGAAAAAAATGAGAAATTCTTAAAAAATATAATGATGAAAGGAATTATATCAGTTGAGCTTAAGATAGTTTTCTTCACCTTTCTCATCAAAGGGGATATAGTCATAGAATTTTTAAAAAAGCATACCGTTGAGCTTTATATACACCAAGCGAAAATCTATTAGTTCCCAAAAAGAAAGATCAAATAAACAAATTTCAGATTGTGAAGTTTATTGGAACCTTCAACCAACAATAGGAGATAACAAATATTACCAATAAACATACAGATATACTCAGAACGGACGACACCTTAAATACGTTAGTTGGGGAAAGAATCAAAATTGGCTGGAGGAGATAAAAAAGTTTAAGGGATCAACTAGTTAACATCCATTTTCGAAGAAGTGAGAAAACCGTGGGCTCTTTGCCCGATGGTACATACAGTTGTGGCCATTGTAATGTTTGTAAATGTATGACAAAAGTGAATGAGGTTATTGATAGACAAGAATGCACAATTAAGACCAAGGGATTCTTCAATTGCATCAGCTCAAATATGATCTAATGGTTAGAATGCCCATGCCAATTAAAATATGTTGGCATAACAACAAGACAGTTAATATGAAGGCTTGGTGGCCATCTTGCAAATATCAGAAATAGCAAAAAGGATATATTAAATAATAAAACCCTTACTTCAGTTGCCAAACATTTTTTTCTTAAAATATTATTAACAACCCAAGGTAAAATGTTGGGTGTTGCAAATAATTAGTTTCAGTATAAGGAGAGGAGATATTAAACTACTGACAGCAGAAACACGCTGGATTACATTATTGAATACTGTAACCCCAAATGGTCTCAATGAGAAAGTCAACTATTCCGTTTTTTTGTAGTTATAATGTTCCTTGCATGAAGAGGGAAAACTCAGTACCTCTCTAGGCATACTCATAAATTTATAACCCTCAAGTTAGAAACTTTACATTGCAAAATAATAAAAAGCTAGATATTTTGAGAAATGTTGGTTGTAGTGTATAATCTGCTCTCCAAGAATTTAAAATGTGACTAATGGATGGAGAGTTCTTATATTCGAGACAATAACCAAACATCCTCATTAGCAAGAATTTAATAAAATTATTAACTATTACAGTATCAAATCAGAGTGTCTATATGCCATTCTATAATGTACTGTACATAATACAAATAAATTCTCAAACAATAAATAGAAATCCCTTTATTCGGTTTAAGGGTTACTTAAAAGTTAAAAATGATGATTAAATCTCATAAAAATTAATGTTGGCAGTTAAAACTATGGTGTCAATATGTCATAAATTCTGTTAATATACTCCTGCAAAAACTGGAGAGATGTTCTCAAAATAACAGTACGAAATAAAATCTTTAGGTATGTGGACATAGCTTGAATAAATGAAAGGACAATATAATATTATATCTGATTAATACCACTTTCCTTATGCTAGATTATTTTGTAGGATTTAGATCATTTAACAGAATGAGAGACCAAATTGGATGCACAAACCCTATCTATTTATTATAGGTATTGATAATATCAAGATCAAAGGTTTTGATAATAAAATATATCAATTATGTTCTTGTTATCATAGTATGTCATATGTAAAGTGAAAGATATTGCGTAATAAATAAGAGACAATGATGAGTCTGATCATACTTACTCCAAATTGATATCTATAATGTATAGAAATATGGATATGAGAACAAAACAAAATGGAGAGTTCTGATTATAAGAATGGATAAAAAGACCGCCTACATGTCAACCCGATAGTGTTGATGGTGCTATATTTAAACCAATAATTATATATTTTAAAAATTGTAGAGAATTCATATTTCATTTTGTGTAGATTAAGGAATATGAGAATAAGAGATTATGGAAATTTTGACTATATATATAGTTAGCTCAAAAATATATAGGGATCGTCCACATGTAGGTCCGAGAGTGCTGATGGTGTTACACCTAAACAAATAATTGTGCAATTGATAATGATAAAGAATGTATTTACTAATATAAGGATTAATTAACAAATACAAGATTTAATTAGAGATTTCTGTTTTTCTTCATGATATGACTTCAGGATATTTCTGATTTTTCCTTCTTTGTCTTCCTTAGGAAAAGAATTACAAGTTGAAAGCCATGGAGGCAAAGCAACTAGAAAAAAACAGGAAAAGGGTAAAGAGAAACCATAAAAAAGGAAGAGAAACTGGTGAAAGTGGAGAATGCTGACATTATAAGTTTAAAAATAAATACATTCAAAAGTCTGCGAAGATCTGTGCTAGCCTATGTGTTGAGTTGAAACCTAAAGTCACTGAGCAGATAAAGAAGGTCCAGAAAAAAATAAATTCTGAGAGATTCTCCCTGACAGAGATAAAGAATCCCATACCTTGCAGGATTGGAAACACAGCGGTATTAAGGATGGCTGCTGTGAACAAGGTGCAGATCCAAGAGCTAGAAGAAGCCATGAGAGAGGACATGCTTGTGCAGCCTATGAAGGATACTGTACCAGAAAAGAAGCAAGATGGCCATATAAAGGACTGTGAAAAAAAATGTGAGGAAAAGTGGGAATAGAAACAGCCTGAGAAGTTGCTATGCCATAATGAAGATAATGACGTTGATGATGAACCTAAAAAGAGAGAGTTGGAGACTCTGCAGAAAGAGCAGTCTAAGGGAGGCCAACAAGCTTGAATTTGCATAAAGTTTGACCAAGTGTTACACAGACTGGTAACAGAGAGTCAGCTCCTACCTTAGTCAGACATCAACCCCCATCTGGTTGTGTTGAAGGAGAACCTGAGTGATGTGGAAGTGTTGGTGAGAGAGGAAGAAGTCACAGGAAGCAGAGATTAATGAACAATGAGCAGAAATCTTTAGGCCTGGAACTGCAGTCCCATCTCCACCATATGGATGCCATGTACAATATTTACGGCCTCTTGGCGAAAGCTGCTATACCCCATGTTGTTGAGCTGAGGGGGCTTATGTGACAAAGTGCCCCCCAGAGGCTGGTTCAAGATACGGAGCTGTGAGGATTTCACACCAAGAGAGAAAGGGATAACTCCTACTGCAGTAAAATTCAACAGAACACCTGCTGTCAAATTCAAAAGGAAAATTCAGAGAGGTGGCTTTATCTCCCTATCAGGTATGGCTGGGCTTGAAGAGTGAATGCCAGCCAGTGGTGAATGTTGCTATGAGGGATCACAACCTGTGTGACTTAAATATTTACAGTAATAAGAATTAAAGACGAATTGGACATTGCTGAGGTTGAAGCTGACATATTTGGACTGTAATCTGTTTGGCTGGAGAAAGCTGATTGCTGCATAAGGGGCAGAACTTAGAGAAAAATGTTAAACCTACTGGATGCAGGAGCCTGAGAGTAAAGGCTGTTTTTGGTTTGCCGCATGCTGATTAATCTAGACTGGCAGGCAAGAATTGTGAGAATACTAAACACAGTTGCCTGAATGCAAAGTGACATAGACAATTTGTGACCAGGAGGATTCAAAGACTGAGTTACAAAAGTGGAATTACAAGCGAGACAGAGACACAGAAGACTACTATGGTCAAACTTTTAAGTACACCCACTCTGGAAGAATTCTGTCTGGACAAGGATATCAGGCCAGTGACTTCAATAAAAGTATTGAACTGTTTTTTTTAACTACATCCCAGGGTAGCTGGGCAAAAACTCATGTTAGTGAGGGAACTAAAATCCAGTACATTTAAGCTAGCAATCTGAGAGAGCTAGGTCTTTATTTTTTTTATTTTTGTTTTGAGTATTGTTCTGTATCTTGACATAATTATTTAAAAACATTTAAATCACAAGCCTCCTCTGTACTGAGTCTTGCTGAATAGTACCAACAATTCAGGCCTAAAGGGCAATAGAGGGTGGCAGTTTGTCACAATATATATATATATATATATATATATATAGTGCCTTGCAAAAGTATTCCCCCCTTGATTTTTTACCTATTTTGTTACATTACAGCCTTACGTTCAATGTTTTGTTTATCTGAATTGTATGTGATGGATCAGAACACAATAGTCTAAGTTGGTGAAGTGAAATGAGATAAATATATACAACTATTGTTTAGAAATAGAAAACAGAAAATTGGCATGTGCGTATGTATTCACCCCCTTTGTTAGGAAGCCCATAAAATGCTCTCGTGCAACCAATTACCTTCAGATGTCAGATAATTAAAGAAATGATGTCCACCTGTGTGCAATCTAAGTGTCACATGATCTGTCATTACATATGCACACCTTTTTTGAAAGGTCCCAGGGCTGCAACACCTAAGCAAGAGGCACCACTAACCAAACATTGCCATGAAGACCAAGAAACTCTCCAAACAAGTAAGGGACAATGTTGTTGAGAAGTACAAGTCAGGTTTAGGTTATAAAAAATATCCAAATCTTTGATGATCCCCAGGAGTACCATCAAATCTATCATAACCAAATGGAAAGAACATGGCACAACAGCAAACCTGCCAATGACAGCCGCCCACCAAAACTCACGGACCGTGCAAGTAGGGCATTAATCAGAGAGGCAGCACAGAGACCTAAGGTAACCCTGGAGGAGCTGCAGAGATCCACAGCAGAGACTGGGGTATCTCTAAAAAAAGCATGTGGGAGACTCCCAAGATGTATGGAGGAAGGTGCTCTGGTCTCATGAGACTAAAACTGAAATTTTCGGCCATCAAAGAAAACACTATGTCTTGCGCAAACCCAACACATCCCATCACGCAAAGAACACCATCCCCACAGTGAAACATGGTAGTGGCGGCATCATGCTGTAGGGATGTTTATCAGCAGCCGGGACTGGGAAACTGGTCAGAGTTGAGGGAAAGATGGATGGTGCTAAATACAGGGATATTTTTGAGCAAAACCTGTACCACTCTGGGCATGATTTGGGGCAAGGACGGAGGTTCACCTTCCAGCAGGACAATGACCCCAAACACACTGCTAAAGCAACACTTGGGGGGTTTAAGGGGAAACATGTAAATGTGTTGGAATGGTCTAGTCACAGCCCAGACCTCAATCCAATAGAAAAGCTGTGGTCAAACATAAAGATTGCTGCTCACAAGCGCAAACCATCCAACTTGAAGGAGCTGGAGCAGTTGTGCAAGGAGGAATGGGCAAAAATCCCATCACAATCTCTGTGTCTCTAAATAAATCGTTTTCTCTTTATCAGGGTCTCTGTAGCTCTGCTAGTGTCCGTGTGGATCTTGTCATATCTGACCATATTGTTTTCTTGTATCTGCCCACCAACATTGGGTCTCTCGTTCATTTACGTCTGCACAACTCTATGTTCTTCCGACCATTTTTATATGCCTCTGTGTTCATCCATGTGTTTGTGTTTATCTCTGTCCATCCATGTTTATCCTTTTTTTTCATCTGTCCATTGATCTCTGTATTTATATATATATATGTGACAGTCACTGGCTTTGTACTTCTTTATACTATATCTCTCTTACAAGAAACCAGTGGCATTACACAAATTAAATGTGACCAGGCACCCGCCTTTCACTGTTCTAAAGTATGTCAGTGATACACTGTGTCAAGTATAAAGACAGACCATTGTTAAAGCACTAGCGAATTGCCCGTCAAAAAATGACGGCAATGAAATTGTAAGGTAGCTAATGCTGTTTGGTGTCTAATAATGAAATATGTAATACATTACTAAATGAATATACTGTACCTATTTTGAAGCATTGTGATGAAGAGCTGGCAATCTGTGTTGATGTTGCTGCAGCATTAGTGGTGTGGAGCTGCTGTGTAAGCGTGCTGAATGTGTGCACTGTGTGGTATGAATATCCGTAGGTGGTTTGTGGCGTTTTGCGAGTTTCTTGTGGTGTTTTGCGAGTTTGTTGTGGTGTTTTGTGAGTTTAGAGTGCTGTAGCCTCGTTTTCGTTTTGTTCGGCGGCCATTTTTTCTGTCGCTTAGATTTTTTTTTAGTCTCTAAACTCTTTTATTTCGAGTAAAATCGAGGTCTAAGTTGCATTTTTGAGGTCCTGGGTGCTCCCTCTTGGTGTAGGTAAGGTTTTTATGTATGTGCTGTGTGTATGTATTGTGTTTTAAATGTTTGTATGTCGGCGTGTTGCGTCCGATGTTTGCGAGGTCGTAATGTGTGGTAACGTGTTTCGTAGGTTGTTTGCGTTCCTCGTAAAATTTAGCGAGTGTCGTAATTTGTGTGTCGTGTTTTTTGAGTAGCGACGTGAAGTTTGCGAGGGTTTGAGGCCCTTGCCCAGTGACCTCGCCAGCAACTGAGGCCCTCGCTTCGCGAGTGGCCTCAGTTGCTGGCATGGAGCGTCGAAGGCGCTCCATGCCAGCAACTGAGGCCCGTGCCCAGTGACCTCGCCAGCAACTGAGGCCGCGGCTCGCTGCGCGAGGGCCGCGGGCTCGCGCAAGCATGAGCAACGACCCGTACGCTCACAACTATATATGTGATATAATCTACTGCCCCCACACCTGCCCAGAAGCTTAGCTAAGTAATTCCAATAAGTTGTTCCTGGGAGTTGCAGAGAGTATGATGTGTGTGACCAGTCATCCAATCCCCATGGCCACCCTGAAGGTTCAGTAGGCTTTCCTTCAAGAATCCAGATTAAGTCCACACTATCCAAAAAGGTCAAAATAACACTGGGTAATTTGTTTTACTACTATAGTTTTTTCTTTTTGTTTGCTTAAACAATGTCATAAAACTGTTTTTTTTATAAAGTTGTTTATCCTACTGTCTCTGTTAGGGGTATCATTAGCAACTCACCTATATATCTTCCTTATAAACTCGTCAAGTTTTGGGGTAGTAGACTTTGCCAAGACTAATCCGGAAATATCTACATTCAGAGACAGAGTGAGCAAATTGTAAGGGTCACAGCCCCCTGATAAATATAAATAGTAAACTTGGAGATTGTAGGGAGGCTGCTTTTCACATTTCATGTCTCCCCAATGTCTGCCCTCCTGTGCCTCTCTCCTCTTCTGTCAGCCTCCCCTCCTGTGCCTCCCTCCTCTTCTGTCAGCCTCCCCTCCTGTGCCTCTCTCCTCTTCTGTCAGCCTCCCCTCCTGTGCCTCTCTCCTCTTCTGTCAGCCTCCCCTCCTGTGCCTCTCTCCTCTTCTGTCAGCCTCCCTTCCTGTGCCTCTCTCCTCTTCTGTCAGCCTCCCCTCCTGTGCCTCTCTCCTCTTCTGTCAGCCTCCCCTCCTGTGCCTCCCTCCTCTTCTGTCAGCCTCCCCTCCTGTGCCTCTCTCCTCTTCTGTCAGCCTCCCCTCCTGTGCCTCCCTCCTCTTCTGTCAGCCTCCCCTCCTGTGCCTCTCTCCTCTTCTGTCAGCCTCCCCTCCTGTGCCTCTCTCCTCTTCTTTCAGCCTCTCCTCCTGTGCCTCTCTCCTCTTCTGTCAGCCTCCCCTCCTGTGCCTTTCTCCTCTTCTGTCAGCCTTCCCTCCTGTGCCTCTCTCCTCTTCTGTCAGCCTCCCCTCCTGTGCCTCCCTCCTCTTCTGTCAGCCTCCCCTCCTGTGCCTCTCTCCTCTTCTGTCAGCCTCCCCTCCTGTGCCTCTCTCCTCTTCTTTCAGCCTCTCCTCCTGTGCCTCTCTCCTCTTCTGTCAGCCTCCCCTCCTGTGCCTTTCTCCTCTTCTGTCAGCCTCCCCTCCTGTGCCTCTCTCCTCTTCTGTCAGCCTCCCCTCCTGTGCTTTTCTCCTCTTCTGTCAGCCTCCCCTTCTATGCCTCTCTCCTCTTCTGTCAGCCTCCCCTCCTGTACCTCTCTCCTCTTCTGTCAGCCTCCCCTCCTGTGCCTCTCTCCTCTTCTGTCAGCCTCCCCTCCTGTGCCTTTCTCCTCTTCTGTCAGCCTCCCCTCCTGTGCCTCTCTCCTCTTCTGTCAGCCTCCCCTTCTGTGCCTATTTCCTCTTCTGTCAGCCTCCACTCCTATGCCTATATCCTCTTCTGTCAGCCTCCCCTCCTGTGCCTCTCTCCTCTTCTGTCAGCCTCCCCTCCTGTGCCTTTCTCCTCTTCTGTCAGCCTCCCCTTCTGTGCCTCTCTCTTCTTCTGTCAGCCTCCACTCCTATGCCTATCTCCTCTTCTGTCAGCCTACCCTCCTGTGCCTCCCTCCTCTTCTGTCAGCCTCCCCTCCTGTGCTTCTCTCCTCTTCTGTAAGCCTCCCCACTTGTGCCTTTCTCCTCTTTTGTCACCCTCCCCTCCTGTGCCTCTCTCCTCTTCTGTCAGCCTCCCCTCCTGTGCCTCTCTCCTCTTCTGTCAGCCTCCCCTCCTGTGCCTCTCTCCTCTTCTGTCAGCCTCCCCTCCTGTGCCTTTCTCCTCTTCTGTAAGCCTCCCCTCATGTGCCTCTCTCCTCTTCTGTCAGCCTCCCCTCCTGTGCCTCTCTCCCCTTCTGTCAGCCTCCCCTCCTGTGCCTTTCTCCTCTTCTGTCAGCCTCCCCCCTGTGCCTCTGTGCCTCAAATGTCTGGCGCGCAGTTGTCACCGTGCACTCTCGCAATGGGCATTGGTCGGTGCGCTGATGACTGCGCACTGTTTTCTAGCACGCTAAGAATGGGGTGCCATCATCAGTGGATACAATTGTTTCTTAATATCTCCTACATTTTTTGAGACAGCACATAGCTTTCTTGTGTGATAGCAGTTGTTGTTTTTCAGGAGCATACGCAATTTATTCCCCAATTGAGCTGAAGCGCTATTATAGTGCTTTGGTATCAACTATCCATATCAGATACAATGTAATGTCATTGGAGGATTGGACAATATCCGAGACGTGTCATTAACATAGACAGTGCTATCACATGGCGATCAAAATACAAATGTAATACAGCAGTGATTGCACAGAGATTTGCCACTGGGGTTTCTCTGCAGTGTGAGTTATTGCATAATCTTGGAATTTCAATGTCCACAATTCTATTCACTTTTCTTGGTGAAGTTTTATTTAATTACATAACTTAGTGTCATCAGCAAACATGGACACAATACTTTGAGTATGTTCCATTTACAACAGCCCTTTGCTTCCTGTCTTTTAGGCAGTTTTCAGTCCATTAGCAGATATTTTCTGCAATTCCTGTATCCCCTTGTTTGCACAATAGCTTCCCATGTGGCACTGTATCAAAAGTCTTTGAAGAATCCAAAAAGACTACATATACGGAGTTGCCTTGATCCAAGTTCCTACTTACCTCCTCATTGGAACTAATTAAATTTGTTTCACATGATCTCACCCTCATAAATCCATGTTGACTCCTACTTATTATCCTATTTGATTAGAAATATTATTTTTGCTATGTCTTATTAACTCTTCAAAAAGCTTCCCCAACTACAAAAGTGAGGCTCACAGGTCTCAACCACATTGGGCAAATGTGGAAAACAATTCCCCTAGGCCTCCCCCTTCCAAGGCCTGATTCTGAGTGGACAGGGAAGATTTTTGTCATTATGTTCCTGTACAAATTCCATGGGCAAAACTCCAGTGGATCCCCTGCCAGCACAACTATCCCTAACCGAGCCAGTCCCAACAGCTGTCCTGTTATAACTAAAACAGTGGGATCAAAAGTGGGCAATACATAAATCCTTTTTTTAATCACACAGGCCAAAATAAAGTATTAAGATTGTCACAACTACTATGTAACCAACCCCAGGACTCCTGAGCTTTTGGGTATGCCTACCGGACAGTTCATACCCTTGCCACATCTATCAAACGGACTTAGGCTATTTTAATTGCCACCAGGACATGTCTTCTAAAGTACTATAATCGCTTGGGTATGGGTATGGGATTAAATATATTAAACTGTTATATTGCTTTAATGTTCCCCTAGCCCCTGGTTATATTTCTTGGACTCCTCTTGCCTTGCAAGACACAGATAAGTAATATACAGTATATTGACAATGGTTTGCTTTACGAATAGGGGTCGATGAGGAAGTTTGCATTTGTTTAGAAATATTTCTTTATACAGATGCTATTCATAAAAAAAAGTATAATGAGAAGAAAAGAGGCATTATACAGTCTTGAGGGGAGGCTGGCTTATCACAATTCCTGCTTTCTTACTTTGACATAGTATAGATATGTTACAGAATATGAGATCCATAGAGAGATGTTATAGAGTATGAGAACCCTACACAGCAGCGCTACACTATGCTACACTAGCATTTCAGTGAGACCAGGGAGCCATCCCAAAACATCTATACTAGCCCTAAAAGAGATTTTACACAAAGACAACATTTCTTTTACCTGATTAGAATTTATAAAAAAATACCCATTGGATATAACTGCAGTTTCCATAGTGGGCATGCAGGTTATGAAACTGTTGTAGTTCACGTACTGATGGGAACCTAAATGGAACATTAAAGAACTTTCTGCAACCCACCAATCAGAGAAGAGAAAGTAGAGAGCACATGGGTCCAGAAACCTTGTACTGTTGAGTAAAACAGTCTGAATATCTGATACATATATCTTGATACAAAATAAAATTAGATACTGTCCCAATTGGTGGAGAGTCAATGGTTCACCTGTAAATTTTCATATGGAACCACCAGCAAAAACCTTATGACAAATGTCATCAGTCAAGGAGAGAAGAAATGTTAACATAAACTCTATACAAATAAGAAAACATGCTTTGCACCTGGTGAAATGTGGTTTAACAGTTATTTTTTATAGACTATTTGTTCTACTTATAGAACAAAAAATGTCTTCACCTCGAATAATTATGGTGAATGTCATGCTATGTTTGCCAAAACCTCCAAATATACAAAAAATATATACATTGGACATTTGAGCTTGATTACATGGCTACTAGCAAAATTGATGAGCTATTTCATGACTCCCAAAAAAAAAAACATTATCACATAAGACTTACTTACAAGTATCCAGGAGATGTTCCTGTAGCTCTCTAGCTATCAACTTAAGTATAACCATAGACTCAGGGACTGAATCTGAGTAGTCTCTATAACAATGCTATGGATTGGTACACATTACTTAACATGAACACTATCTATCTATCTATCTATCCCCTTCCCATCATAGGAAAGAGATTAAATAATAGGTATTACTGATCAGGTATTCCCTGTGACCAACACCCAGGGGACCATTGAGCATCCACAATATGTTCTTTAGGGTGGATACCAAATAACCCCAAATGGACCCACATTGTATAATAGCCCACACTCATGAGGGTCTCTATGGACCCCAATGGTACCTATAATCATCATTTTTATACCATGGGGTCCCTATGGACCCTCATTGTACAATAACCTATAACCATGTGTTTTCTTATAGATTGCTATTGCACCTGACATTAGTCCTCTTATCATGGAGGTCCATGGGAGACACACGTTCCTATCTTATTGGGGTCCCTAGGGACCCATATGGCATCTAAGAGCAAACCTATATCACAGTGGTTTATGGCTGTTTTGGATGGATAAAAATAATCCCATTATGTAATATCTGTTCCTGTCCAAATCATCCGTCTGTTGGCCATGTGTGCACACAGAGACAAGAATTTACACCAACACAGAGTTATGGTATAAAACTTCTTGTATTCTTCCCAACGAACAAACCAACGAACGAACCCCCCCAAATACAACATAGCAACTTATATAATGTAAGTTGATCAGATATAAGAATCATACGACGCATTGTTAGACAGTGAGTGAGTTATTGATTGGTTGACAAGGTAGGAAGGGTCCTTCCATATTTGGTCTCGGATGTTGATGTCATTATGGTCAGTTTATGTGAAGCTTCTGATTGGCTCTGGAAGGTGGCGGGGCTCATATCCTTATTTGGTCACGGATATGAATGTCATCTGGGAGCTCCCGGATATGATTCAGTAGCCATCTTATGACTCCCAGGATACAGTTCAGTCGCCATCTTATGACTCCCAGGATACAGTTCAGTCGCCATCTTATGACTCCCAGGATACACTTCAGTAGCCATCTTATGACTCTCAGGGTACAGCTCAGTAGCCATCTTAGGACTCTCAGGAAATAAAGAATAAAAGCAATTAGTGCCTTATCTTTATGATATATTGTAAGGAAAGGAATGCAGCATGGGCATAATATACATTTTCATGAATTTCGTCCACAACATGGCACTTAACATTAACCATCACAACCATTGTGGTCCCTTTGGACCCCTGAAAAACCTAATAATAACACCCATAAACAAGTGGATTCCTATGACATCTTATATTAATCTCTTTATCATAGGTGTCCCTATGGATCCCCATGATATACTAGCCTAAAACCACGGAGGTCTTTATGAACCCCATTGCACATAATATTAACCTATCATGGTATATTAAATAATATCTATTTGGTAGGACTATGGACTCCCATCGAAACTATCCTATCTCCATGGGGATCCCTAGGGAATCTAGCATTAACCCTTTACCATGGGGACCTGCATGGTAACTTACTTAATACACATGTCCTGTGATTTACTTCTGAAAACTAAGGATGTTTTCTGTACTGTGTGCAGTTATGGTATGAGTGTGGGAGTTTAAATAAAAGTGTTCAACAAAAAGAGGTTACATTGTAGCCCAACAAATGGAAAAAAAGGAAGAAAAAAGCAGAAGGAAGGGTACACTTTTTTAGATTAAGTTATATAAAAAAAGGTTTAAATAAATATATTGATTTGTTTTCCCACTGTATTTCTGTAATTACCAATCACGAGTGAGTCCAGTGGCAACCTCACTCAGTGTACATCCTGCCACATGTATGCACTACAGGAACACATGATCCAGGGTCCATAACTCTGTGACAGGTGTGAGCATGTTACCTCTTGAAACTCATGTTGGTGAGGAGATTTGCAGCACTTACTGACATTGCTCTACTGAAAATGGAACATGTTAGCTGAGCATAGCATGGAAAGTGGAGATGGGGCTAGTTAGGATGTCCAAGGAGGTGGCTGGGTTACAGTTACAAGGGGAAACAGAGGGAAAAGGAAGAAAAGTCAGACCAGTTCTGAGTTGTCAAGCACCAACAGATTTGCCAGATTGAGTGAAACTGTTGGGGATGTCCATTCAGGAATGGCAATGATAGATAGAAGTGTTCCCTCTAACAACCGGGAGAACTGTTCTACTGGAGGAGAGGGCAGAATAGACAGAAAATCAGGTTTTGGTGGTAGTGGTCTCTATTATAAGGAAGATAGAAAGGGTGATTTGTCGCCCAGATCTCAGCATTCGATTAGTTTGCTGTCTCCCGGGTGCTCACGTTCTGTATGTTGTGGGTCAGGAAGATAACTTATTAGGTGGAGCTGGAAATTAACTGGCAGTCTTGGTACATGTTGATACTAATTACAAAGTAAGTAGAACATAGAGTTTCCTAAAGAATCATTTTATAGAACTAGGAAATAAGCCTACAGGGAGGACGTACATGTTAGTATACTACAAGTGCCACTGCCAGTCTAGGGAGAAAGAAGGAGCTTAGAGTGGTTAATGCATGGCTAAAAAGTGGTGCACTAAGCGGGGCTTGGGGTTTTTAAAGCACTCGGCTGACTTCTCACTTGGGTACAATCTCTAAAGCAATGGATTGCGTCTTAATGAAGAGGGAGCTTGTGTGCTAAGAGAAAGGATAGTACAAAGCCTGGGGGAGTTTTAAACCACTAGGTGGAGGGGATAAGATGGAAGTAATTGAATAAAAAGTGAAGAAGGGATAAGGGTTGATTTAACTACTCACGGGTAGGAGAAGGGTAGAGTTAGTTTAGGGAGATTTTGCTAAGTAACTCAAACACAGTGGAAATCACTTCAAAACTGCAGAGTCATAGCAACATACAGTATATGCTTGCTAATGCAAGAAGCTTGCCAGGAAAAATGGGAGTCAGAATTATTAGCAGTAAATGTGAAATGGGACTTAACTGGCATAACTGAAACATGGTGGGATGACACTCATGACTGGACTGTTAATTTGGATGGTTTCAATCTGTTTAGAAAAGATAGGTGTGATGGTAGAGGAGGAAAATGGATTTGTCTGTATGTTAAGCCTAAATTTAATACTATGGTCAGAGAAGGTATATGGTGATAATGATGAATCCTTGTGGGTAGAGTTAAATAGCAGAGGAACAAATTCTAAAAGAATAGTGATAGGAGCATGCTATAAACCCCCAAATATAACTGAAAGTGAGGAACTGCAATTATTGTTAAAGATTGGAAATGCAGCTAAGCATGGGCAAGTTCTAATAATGGGGATTTTTAACACTCAGAGATAATTATCTGGCCCAGATTATAACAGTACCTACTATAAATTAGGCTTGGAATAGGTCAACATAAATAATATTGTTATAATATGAAATATTGAAATAGGGGAACATTTGGGAAACAGTCATCACCACACAGTCTCATTTGAGATTGAATTTGAAAATGTAACACATGGAGGCTCTGCAGTGGCACGTGGAGCAACAGCCAACTCACCTCCATCTCTGCTATGCCCATCCTAAAAAGACACTGCCATTGCTGGTGGCCAAGTGACAAGATGTATACCCATTACCATTTGGTGACATTCCATTAAGTGTTTTGCTATCAATCAATTTATACTATCACCTCTCATATTGTCATATTGTAATCAGGCCTTCAATGGAATGTTGATACTCCACAGTAGCACAAATTGTATCTCTAATGTGTATTAACCCTTTATTATATATATATATATATATATATATATATATATATATACAATTTATAATATGGTGGGCAAAAGAGCGATAGAAGCCCTCCATCGTACAGTAGTACAGTAAATAAAAAGTACATCTGTGTTCACATTTGAATGTCTAAAGCCAGTTAAAAAAAACCTGCTTCCAGCTCAGAGTTCTGAGAAAAACAGTTATTACACTGCATTATGGGAAGTTGAGCTGGGACATGCAAATATGCCCACAAATGCCTCACTCTTCAATTTCTAGCCATTATCAAACATGGCTTCCTTTAAGCTTATGAATGCTGTATTACATCTTTAATGCAAAGCCAAGGTTGGATTAAACACAGGCTGAGTATCCAATCCATGTACAGCTGTTTCAAGCTTACTGGCTATCATCGGCATGGAGCGGGATCTCAGCCTCTGTTGTGGACTTTATGAGTAAGTAGTTCACCACAACAATCATTTATAATATGGTGGGCAAAAAAGCGATAGAAGCCCTCCACTGTACAGTAGTACAGGAAATAGAAAGTACATCTGTGTGCACATTAGAATGTCTAAAGCAAGTTAAAAACCTGCTTCCAGCTCAGAGTTCCCAGCTAAAAGGAAGCCATGTTTGATAATGGCTACGGATTGAAGAGCGAGGCATTTGTGGGCATATTTACATGTCCCAGCTTAACTTCCCAGAATGCAGTGAAATAATTGCATTCTGGTTTTTAACTTGCTTTAGATATACAAGTGTGAACAAAGATGTACTTTTTATTTACTATCAGCCTTATTAAATTCCAGCCTCGTAGATAAGAGGATTCTACTTAAACCCTATGTGCTGCAAATTTCTCAAAGTTACAACGCTATTAAATTAGCCCTGCTGCGAGCAACGTGTGAGCTGCGCGGCGTGGCCGTCCGTATGAACACTGCGATAATGTACATGAGGAGAGACAGCCTGTGAGATGATCTTGGAGGCTCCCACACCTCATCAATTGCTGCGTGGGTCCTGAACGTGACCTCCGCGGCAGTCCCACACATAAGCCCTGGGTACTCCAACTACTTCCCCGGTACCTAAAATTAACCCCCCACATTAAACCCTTGCTGCAGGGGTCCATAAAGACCCCCGCAGCGCCACACATTATCCCCTTGCAGCGGGGGTCCCTATCCGCACCGTTCTTGACCCCGTTGCATTTACATTTTTAAACTTCCCGACTCGTGGGTCCTTAAAGGACCGTAAAGGTCCTGAAAGGACTTGCACTAAAAAATATAAACCCCAGGCAACTAAAATTAACCCCATAACTCATGGGGGTCAATACAGACCAGAATAATCCATTAATTAACCATATAACTCATGGTGGTCAATACAGACCCCCATAAGCACTTAATTAACCCTTTAACCCATGGGGGTCAATACAGATCCCCATAAGCCTCTATTTAACCCCATCAGTCCCATAAGGGTATATTATGACCCTTATGGGGCTGTTACAACCCTAACATTAACCACATAAGTGCCATGACGGTCCTCAAGGACCATCATGACACTAAGTATAAACACTACACTGCACTATACTCCCCAATAAACCATTAAATCTAAACTACCCCCCTCTACACTAATCTATTAACACCTATACTACCTACCTACACTACCTACCCCCTAATAAACCCCCCACCTTTCTATGAAAAAAGTCACACACAAAAAAAAAATTACATTACAGAAAATAAAAAAACGGTCAAAAAAAATAAAAAATCTACATTACAGAAAATAAAAAAACCTGTCACAAAAAATAGAAAAAGGAACATTACAGAAAAGAAAAAATAAATAAATGACAACCCCCCCACTGCAAGACCTGCAAAGGAAAAACATACACAATACATACAATACATACAATACAATACATACAATACATTAAATAAATACAATACAAATAAAATAAAATAAAATATAATATCCCCTATCTATCTAACATACAATCTATTTAATATACAATAAATCCTAACTATATAAAATACATCCCCCTATCTATATAATATACAATAAATCCTAACTACATACCGAAACCCTAATTCCCTAATTCTCATTGGCTGTAATACTGATTGACACTGACAACAGCCAATCAGAAAGCGCAAATGCCTTCAGCCAATCACTCCGTGGTGGTGTATTCCATTGTGATTGGCTGAAGGCATCTGCGCCTTGTGATTGCTTTAAATAAAGATTGACAGGTGCATTAGCCAATCAGAGTGGGATTTTGTGGTGTATCCCATCCTGATTGGCTCACACATTGATGCCTTCTGATTGGCTGAAATTTGATAGACAGCGTTTTCACCCAATCATAAGGTGCCATTGCCTATTTCCTTCCGGAAAAGGCTCTAGGAGGCTCATTAGTGTCTGGGAGGTCTGCGAGTGCGGACCTCTGTTATTTTTTTGATTTTTATTTTTTTTAGGGTGGATTGTTCCAGGGCCCAGCCGGGGCAGAAGAGGAGGAGGGCGGGGACATTGCGGGGAGGTAAGTTGAATGTATATTATGTTTATTTTACTTTATTTTGTCTCTATATTTTGTATTAATGTAATGTGTTTTTTTTTAACAGGGGCCACACCAGAGAAGAAAAGAAGAAGGACGGGGACATGCTGGAAAGGTGAGTAGAATATTTAGAATGTTTATAATGTTTATTTATTTTATGTTAATAACTTGCACTAATTTTTTTGTTTGTTTTTCCCCTAGGTTGGTCATCTACAAAGGTAACTGGTCTTAATTATTTTATTTTAGATTAGAATTAGGATTTCTGTATGTAGTTAGGATGTATTGTATATTAGATAGATGGGGGGATGTATGTTAGATAGTTAGGATTTATTGTATATGAAATAGATTGTATGTTAGATAAATAGGGGGTATTGCATTTTATTTTATTTGCATTGCATGTATTGTATGTAGTGATGTCGCGAACATCAAATTTTGGGTTCGCGAACAGCGAACGTGAACTTCATCAAATGTTCGCGAACGGGCGAACATCGGCGAACCGCCATAGACTTGGGCAGGCGAATTTCAAAACCCACAGGGACTCTTTCTGACCACAGTAGTGATGGGAAAGTTGTTTCAAGAGGACTAACACCTGGACTGTGGCATGCCGGAGGGGGATCCATGGCAAAACTCCCACGGAAAATTACATAGTTGATGCAGATTCTGTTTTTAAGCCATAAAGGGCATAAATCACCTAACCCTCCTAAGTTGTTTGGAATAACAACATCAGGTATGATGTTGTATCTATCAGGTAGTGTAAGGGTAACACCCGCTTCACAGTAACAGACCAATCTCCCCGTTTAATGCACCGCAAACAACCGCAAACAGTCCCTTTGCACAACCGCAAACTCCCCATTTGCACAAGGTTGGATACCAAGCTAGCCATGTCCCGTTCCTTGTCCTCACTGATGTCATTGAAGGTCTCTTCCTCCACCCAGCCACCAAGGGTCCCCGAAAGGTGACAACAAGCTCCCTGGGACGCCTGCTGTGTTTGGTCTTCCACCTCCTCAACGCCACATTCCTCCTCTGACTCCTCTTCTTCAAACTCCCAGGGTCTGGAGGCTTCCACTGCCCAGCATGGAATATTATACACAGGTCAGAGTCTGGGGGCTTCCACTGCCCAGCATGGAATATTATACACAGGTCAGAGTCTGGGGGCTTCCACTGCCCAGCATGGAATATTATACACAGGTCAAAGTCTGGGGGCTTCCACTGCACAGCATGGAAGATTATACGCATTGCCTCTGTCTGCGTTATTATAAGGTGTGTACTGTTAAGTAGTACTATTCCTATTGGTTTAATCCCTGTTACGTCCACTATCAGGGGACGTGTATATGGCATGGATTTTTGGAAGGGGGAGATGGAAAAAGACGCTTGGTCGGTCCTCCCACTTCAAATTTGGGGCACTGCACGCGCAATCTAAGGTGCCACTAGATATGAGTGTCACTGTGCACTGGCAAAAGTTGGCAGAGTAGGCGCTGTAGGCCTCACACACACGCCTGTAGGCAGGCAACTGATATTCAATTGATTACAGTAAAAAAAAGTGTTGTTTTATGTCACTGTACACTACGGTTGCACCAGATATGAGTGTCACTGTGCACTGGCAAAAGTTGGCAGAGTAGATGCAATAGGCTTCACACACACACCTATAGGCAGGCAATTGCTATTCAATCTATTACAGTAAAAAAAAGTGTTGTTTTATGTCACTGTACACTACGGTTGCACCAGATATGAGTGTCACTGTGCACTGGCAAAAGTTGGCAGAGTAGATGCAATAGGCTTCACACACACGCCTGTAGGCAGGCAAATGCTATTCAATATATTACAGTAAAAAAAAGTCTTGTTTTATGTCACTGTACACTACGGTTGCACCAGATATGAGTGTCACTGTGCACTGGCAAAAGTTGGCAGAGTAGATGCAATAGGCTTTAAACACACGCCTGTAGGCAGGCAACTGTTATTCAATCTATTACAGTCAAAAAAGTCTTGTTTTATGTCACTGTACACTACGGTTGCACCAGATATGAGTGTCACTGTGCACTGGCAAAAGTTGGCAGAGTAGATGCAATAGGCTTCACACACACGCCTGTAGGCAGGCAATTGCTATTCAATCTATTACAGTCAAAAAAGTGTTGTTTTATGTTACTGTAAACTACGGTTGCACCAGATATGAGTGTCACTGTGCACTGGCAAAAGTTGGCAGAGTAGATGCAATAGGCTTCACACACACGCCTGTTGGCAGGCAACTGATATTCAATCTATTACAGTCAAAAAAGTGTTGTTTTATTTCACTGAGCACAATATAAGCTGTTAGGTGTTAGCCTGTCACACACACACACAAGCTGGCAGGCAGGCATATGCAATTAGATTATACAGAAAAAAATTATAAAATAAAATAAATGATGTTCTAGCCCTAAAAAGGACTTTTTGGGTTGCTGTCCTTCAGATGGAAGGCTCTGGAAGGGAGTGTATGCTGCTGATTGGCTGGAATGTGTCTGCTGACTGTAAAGGTGCAGGGTCAAAGTTTCCTCAATGATAAAGAATAGGGGGCGAACCCAAAAGCGCATGTGTTCGCCGTACGCTGTTAACGCGAACATGCAAAAATCGCCGCGAATAGTTCGCCGGCGAACTGTTCGGGACATCACTAATTGTATGTATTGTATTGTATTGTATGTATTGTATTGTATGTATTGTATTGTATTGTGTATGTCTTTCCGTTTCAGGTTTTTTCAGTTGTGGGGGGGTTTTAATGTATTTTTTTTATTTTCTTTAATGTTCCTTTTATTTTTTTTCTGTGACAGATTTTTTTATTTTCTGTAATGTAGATTTTTTATTTTTTGTGACAGTTTTTTTTATTTTCTGTAATGTAGATTTTTTTATTTTTTGTGACTTAGGTTTTTTTATTTTCTGTAAGGTAGTTTTTTTTGTGAATTCGTTATTTTTTTCTGTCATTAGAGTCGTGGGGGGTTTATTTGGGGGTAGGTAGGTTGTATAGGTGATAATATATTAGTGTAGAGGGGGGTTAGTTTAGATTTAATGGTTTATTGGGGGGTATAGTGCAGTGTAGTGTTTGTAGTTAGTGTCATGATGGTCCTTGAGGACCGTCATGGCACTTATGTGGTTAATGTTAGGGTTGTAACAGCTCCATAAGTGTCATAATATACCCTTATGGGACTGATGGGGTTAAATATAGGCTTATGGGGGTCTGTATTGAACCCCATGAGTTATAGGGTTAAATAAGGTCTTATGGGGGTCTGTATTGACCCCCATGAGTTATAGGGTTAATTAAGTGCTTATGGGCGTCTGTACTGACCCCCATGAGTTATTGGGTTAATTAAGTGCTTATGGGGGTCTGTATTTACCCCCATGAGTTATAGGGTTAATTTTAGTTGCCTGGGGTTCAATATTTTTTCGAGCGAGTCCTTTCAGGACTTTTACAGTCCTTTAAGGACCCACGAGGCAGGAATTTTTAAAATTTAAAAGCAGCAGGGTCGCGATCGGAGCCGATCGGGGACCCCCGCTGCAAGGGGTTAATGTGGGGGGGGCTGCGGGTGTCCCTTTGGACCCTTGCAGCAAGGGTTTAATGTGGGGAAACTTTGGGGGTCCCGATGGGGACCCCAAGCATAGAGAGGGTTAATTTTAGGTGCCGCAGCTGGGATTTCTGATAGTGTGCTGCGGGCCCTTTAAGGAGCCACGGCGGGGAATTTAAAACTTTTAAATGCAGCGGGGGTCTGATCTATGCAGATCTGGGACCCCCACTGCTAGGCGTTAATGTGGGGTGCTGAAGGGGTTCCCGATAGGGACCCCTGCAGCATGGGGATGTGTATAGGGAGCAGGGGGAAGCATCACACGGCTGTCTAGGGCTTCTCCGAAGCAGCACGTAGAGGCTTTAGGATCCCTTGCTAGCACTGTTTTGTGCTCGTAGGGATTCTTCCCAGGTGCGAGATTCACGTCATAGATTTGAGGCTGCATGTGGCTCTGTAGCTCTTTCGGAGCCTATTCTCGGCCATTTTTCTGAGTCATTTTCTGAGCAAAACAGGCTGCGATGGACGTATTGGGGATTCGGTCCTCACCAACAGCAAAAAACTGCCTTTTGCAAGGACCGAGGGAACTATGAGGGCTAATTTAATAAGGCCCAATATATATATATATATATATATATATATATATATATATATACTAGAGAATTGCCCGTCAAAAAATTACGGCAATGAAATTGTAAGTGAGCTAATGCTGTTTAGTGTATAATAATGAAATAAATAATACATTAATAAATTAATATACTTTACCTATTTTGAAGCATTCTGTTGAAGAGCTGACAATCTGATTTGATGTAGCTGGAGCATTAGTGGTGTGGAGATGCTGTGCTGTGATGAATGTGTGCAGTGTAATAGTGTGCGTGCGCGAGACCAAACCGTTAGCGTAGCTGTGTACTTCCGCATTGTTGTAAAATGGCGGCAAATGTGTGGTATGCGTCTTTTGCGGAATATCCGTAGGTGTTTTGTGGTGTTTTGCGTGTTTCTTGTGGTGTTTTGCGTGTTTAGAGTGCTGTAGCCTCGTTTGCGTTTTGTTCGGCAGGCATTTTTTCTCTCGCTTAGAGAATTTTTTATTGTCTAAACTCTTTTATTTTGAGTTAAATTAAGGTGTAACTCCATTTTTTGAGGTCCTGGATGCTCCCTCTCGCTATAGGTAAGCTTTTTATGTATATGTTGTGTGTATTTATTGTGTTTTTCATTTTTTCATGTCAGCGGGTTGCGGACGATTTTTGCGAGGTCGTAATGTGTGGTAACGTGTCTCGTATATTGTTTGCGTTATGACGTGAAGTTTGCGAGGGTCGCAGTTGCTGGCAAGGAGCGCCTGTTGTGTGTATTTATCGTGTTTTTAATTTTTTCATGTCCGCGGGTTGCGGCCGATTTTTGAGAGGTCGTAATGTGCGGTAACGTGTCTCGTATGTTGTTTGCGTTATGACGTGAAGTTTGCAAGGGTCGCAGTAGCTGGCAAGGAGCGCACTTTTTTTACTGTAATAGATTGAATAGCAATTGCCTGCCTACAGGCGTGTGTGTGAAGCCTATTGCATCTACTCTGCCAACTTTTGTCAGTGCACAGTGATACGTCATATCTGGTGCAACCGTAGTGTACAGTGACATAAAACAACACTTTTTTGACTGTAATAGATTGAATAGCAATTGCCTGCCTACAGGCATGTGTGTGAAGCCTATTGCATCTACTCTGCCAACTTTTGCCAGTGCACAGTGACACTCATATCTGGTGGCACCTTAGATTGCACGCGCAGTGCCCCAAATTTGAAGTAGGAGGTCCAACCAAGCATCTTTTTCCATCTCCCTGTTCCAAAAATCAATGCCATATACACGTCCCCTAATAGTGGACGTAACAGGGATTAAACTGATAGGAATAGTACTACTTAACAGTACACACCTTATAATAACGCAGACAGAGGCAGAGAGAGGAGTCTGAAGAAGAGGAGTCAGAGGAGGAATGTGGCTTTAAGGAGTTGGAAGACCAAACACAGCAGGTGTCCCAGGGGGCTTGTTGGCACCTTTCAGGGACCCTTGGTGGCTGGGTGGAGGAAGAGACCATCAATGACATCAGTGAGGACAAGGAACGGGACATGGCTAGCTTGGTATCCAACCTTGTGCAAATGGGGAGTTCGCTGATTGTGCAAAGGGACTGTTTGCGGTTGTTTGCGGTGCATTAAATGGGACGATTGGTCTGTTACTGTGAAGGGGGTGTAACCCTTACACTACCTGATCAATACAACTTCATACCTGATGTTTTAAAGCATGTTATTCCAAACAATTTTGGAACGTTCGGGGATTTATGCCCTTTATGACTTAAAACCAGACTCTGCATCAACTATGTATTTTCCGTGGGAGTTTTGCCATGGATTCCCCTCCAGCATGCCACAGTCCAGGTGTTAGTCCCCTTGAAACAACTTTCCCATCACTATTGTGGCCAGAAAGAGTCCCTGTGGGTTTTGAAATTCGCCTGCCCATTGAAGTCTATGGTGGTTCGCCGGGTTCGCCCGTTCGCGAATATTTGATTTAAGTTTGCGTCCGACGTTCGCGAACCGAAAATTTGATGTTCGCGACATCACTAAGCAAAAGTAATCTTAAGATGAAACGTTCAATGTCCCTTGGACTGACGGTATAAATGCGAGATATCATTTTATGTGCATCTCTTCTTCGTTGTCGCCATAGACCATTTACAAATACATAGTGACATGGTATCTCTATGTATAAAAATTGTCTGGCCTGCGTATCCTGGCAGTTTAATTTAAACCATGCAGTAAGTGTGGTATCTCTGTGTTCACTTTGATCTAATGCAGTTCTTTCATTTCCTGCAGTAAAGCAAACAAACTGACTTTGAGGCAAATGTACAGCTAAACGATAGATAGCATGTGACCGATCATGCATCTCAAATTTCAAAAGGCACCACATTGCTTCAGGAGCACTCACATAGCGAGCATCTAAATAATTTGAAAGTTCGTCATGTAAAATTGGATTTTCGGTTTCGTTTGCAGCACCTTGCACCACAACAGTAGCTGCATCATATCCTTTGTATATACTTCTTGATTGATTTAATAGAAGTGCAAGCTTCCACATTGATGTGTGCATTGTACTTGATGAGTAAATGTGGATTGTATGGAACGACAAATCTATAATCAACCTTTTGCCCACGGATAATAACTGTTTGTCCTTGTGTTCTTTTATACAAAGGGCATCCTTCACTATTTGCAAAAGTTTGCATTTGAAATTGTTTTGGAAATTATTTAGTACATTTGTTATTTTCCATACATGGTGAATTAAGATTCATCTCTCCACATGGGCCATGAATCATTCTGTGTGTAACAATCTCCCAAAGTTTGTTATATTTTTCTTGGTCTGGCAATTCAGCCGAAATTACTGAATCCACTCTCTCTGCAGTATTCAACTTATCTTTTTCCTGCAGTATTAAAAGTATGTGAGCATGTGGCAGTCCTCTTTTTTGAAATTCAATGGTGTAAACAAAAGCCACACATTGTCCAAATAAGTGTGCTTTAGTGATATCATGTATTAATTAATTGAGTTTGATTTTGAATACTCTTGCCACTAAATCTGATCGGTCAGAAGTAGGTTGTCCCAGATTCAAATTTTCCTTGATCTCTGGCCATTGTGGATTACATGTGAATGTAATAAATAAATCTGGTTTTCCAAATTTTGTGACAAAAGCCATGGCATCATTATACCTTTCTCGCATATTGCGAGGAGATCCTTGGAAAGTGGATGGGAAAATAATTGCTCTTCCAGCTGGAATGTCTCTGTTGGAAGCTAATTCTGCCACATAATCCATTAATCCACAATACAGTTCTACTCGTAACTTACTTTGTTGAAATTTAATGAAATTTAGATTATTGGCTTCAACTTGTAGATATGAATCAATAATCCATTGTTGAGTGAGTTTGCCCCCATTTAAAATTGGATTAAAAGAATCCCGAATAGCAGTTTGTGCATGGAAATATTAGATCTAAGACAAAGTTTAGTATTGGGATAACTTAACAATTGTAATTTTGGTTCCCATCCAGGTTCCCCATTTGGAAAGAAAATGGGATATGTCATTGGATCTAAATTACAGCTTAATATATTTATGTTGATAAATATCGTCTTTGATCAGTATTGCGATCTCTTTTTAACACCATATTTACTCTTGGTGTAGGCAATTGATGTCTTTGAGCATGTTCCTGTTGTTCTTTTTCAAGCTGTGCTAATTGTTTGTATGCTTGACTGTATGTTTTTTTTGCCATAATTTTATCCAGCTGTTCAAAGACTTTGCGCAAACACTGTTTATTTTCTGGAAGCGACATTCTTTGTTCCACAGCTTCCATTGTATCTAAGACATATAACTGTGCAAATTTCCTTTGCTCTCCTTCTTGTGGGTGCAAATGTAAAGTTCAGTGGTAAATTTGACCTTGAACTATAAAACAGTAAGGACCATGTCCTGGTACATTTTCTGCTAATGTTGCACCCATTGAAGCAAATTAAATTGCACTGTTATAAGACCTTATGTTTTTTTTTTATTATTATAATTTGGAAATGTTGGATCGCTCATAATACTTTCTAAATAATCTGGAAATGGGTGTCTTAGTGGAAGTCTTACCTTTCCTTTCTGACAGCAACTAATGAAATTTCCGTCAGTAGGTCTTTCCTTTAGAAAATGATAGGCCCCACAAAACTGACAAACCACATTAAGTAATCCACAATAATGAGTGTCTACTTGTAGTGCTGTACTAAACACATTGTCATGCATTTTTTCAACATAGAGATCAGAACCACTTTCTATATGTACATTGGTGTCATGTGTCTCTACATTTAAGTCATTAGGCAATATAGAATCATTGGACAATGGTTCACAGACATGTTTTTGTTTACTTTTTCTTTTCTTGGAAGCCCCAACACAATCACTTGCTTATTTCTTACTCATTTTTCTTTTATTTAAAAGTCTCTGTCGATATTCTTCTCTCAAGCGTTGGGAAGTTTCCGGTGTCTGTGCATCTCTCCACCTTTGCTTCCTTTCCCTTGCCAATCTTCTTTTGCGTTCAATTTTGTCTTCTCCATTATCTGCCATTTTAATCTGTGATTGTAAATAGAGATGTAATTATTGTTTGTTGTTTGTTTTCTGTACATATTGTTTTTACCTTTTTCTACTGTTACATTAAACTGGATGAATGAAGTAATCAACCATTTTAAAATGTTGTATTTTTTTACAATGAAATAAATAAAACCATTTCACAAATGTTTTATTGACATATATTAAATACCAATGGGCTGCATATATATATATTTTTGAAAGGTAATTATTAATTACTTAGTAAAGTAATATGAATGTCCGTTATTGAGTGCTTTCAAAAATAGTATAAATGTAGAACTTTCCAAGTTACTTCTATTCTCCTAAAGAAGCTGCAACATAAATATCTATTAATAAAGTATACATGTATTGTAACAGACTCTTATTTTTTTTTAAATTTTGTACTTTTTTACAATGAAATAAATAAAACCATTTCAATTATTTTTTATTGACATATATTAAATAGCAAAATGCTGCACATATATATATAATTTTGTAATGTAATTATTAATCCTTCAATTCCATTCATTCTTGATTGCCTTGACTGCATGCATTTAATTCCTTTTTTTCTCCAGTCTTGTAACTTTTTTTTTTTTTTTTTATATTATTATTTTTTTCTCTCTTTGCAAATGTACATAAGTGCGTGTTACTAATTGTACTTATATTCTAAAATAAATCTTTTAAGTGATGACTAATTATTACTGAATGCAACTATTATTATACATTAATTAATCAATAAGTGCTCTACATTTTAATAAAATATAATATAGCCTTTTTTGTTCCATCCCTTGATAATTAAATGTTATACCTGTGAAGGTGATCTTTATGGTGTTCAAAGGCTGCAAACGTCACGCTGTGTGTTGATTCAGTTGCAGGTCCGATGAAATTGTGAAATAAGAATGAAATCCTTTGTAATATTTTCCTTCATCCGTATCCTTCAATCAGCAGCAACAGACATATATTTGGATAGATTCCAAACCTAAAAGCATATTCCTGAATGTCTTGCTGTAGTAATATAATTAAATGCTCTACCTGTCAAGATTATCCTTATGATGTTCAATGGCTCCAAACATCACTGTCTCTGTTCATTCAGCTGCAGCTCCGCTGAAAGTGTACAAAAATTTAAAATGAATGTATAATATGTTGCTTCAGCCGTATCAATCAATCAGCATGAACACAGATATGTTAGCATAGATTAAAAACATGTAATCAATATTCCTGTTAGTCTTTAAATAACAATCAATTAATGTCCATTAATCTTAAATTAATGTCTGACTAAATATAACGTCAAGATGTAAGCATGAGCCTATTACCTTTTTTTTTTCCGGGGGGGGGTATTTTATAATGAATATGTTACAACTGAATTATTAATATAATGTACATTAATAATTAATTAAATAAGAATGAATTAATGTCCATTAATATTAAAGTAATGTCTGACTAAATATAACGTCAAGATGTAAGCATGAGTATATTCCCTTTTTTCTTTTTTGGGGGGGGAATTTTATAATGAATATATTACAACTGAATTATTAAAATAATGTACATTAATAATTAATGAATCAATGTGTTCTTTTTTTATGCACATTCTTAAACATTAACCTTTTTTGATATTAATGATTACTAATGATGCAGCAACAGACATATATTTGGATAGATTCCAAACCTAAAAGCATATTCCTGAATGTCTTGCTGTAGTAATATAATAAAATTCTCTACCTGTCAAGATTATCCTTATGATGTTCAATGGCTCCAAACGTCACTGTCTCTGTTCATTCAGCTGCAGCCCTGCTGAAAGTGTACAAAAATGTAAAAATAATGTATAATATGTTGCTTCATCCGTATCAGTCAATCAGCCTGAACACAGATATTTTTGCATAGATTAAAAACATGAAATGAATATATCAATCAATCAGCATGAACACGATATGTTAGCATAGATTAAAAACATGCAATCAATATTCCTGTTAGTCTTTAAATAACAATCAATTAATGTCCATTAATCTTAAATTAATGTCTGACTAAATATAACGTCAAGGTGTAAGCATGAGTATATTCCCTTTTTTTTGGAAGGGGGGTATTTGATAATGAATATATTACAACTGAATTATTAAAATAATGTATATTAATAATTAATGAATCAATGTGTTCCTTTTTTTATGCACATTCTTAAACGTTAACCTTTTTTGATATTAATGATTACTAATGATTAATTAATTAATTAATTAATTAAAGTACATTATTAATTTTATTTTCAATTCTTTCACACAGGTAAGCACAATATTATTTCTCAATTAAATAAATGTCAATTTCTTGTTTCCTCTCATTTTTGTTATTATTTAAAAATTAATTAACTAATTAATCATTAATGATTATTAATGTTATTTACCTTTTTTAATGTAATATTGATGAAGCAGTATCCTGAAGAGCTAACAATCTCTTGAGATTTTTCGACATCAGAAACTGTCCAGTCAGACTGTCATCACCTGAGGAGAAAGTGTCAGTTATGTGTCAAGTGTGCCCTATATATAGGATTTGTGCACGAGACAAATCCGTTTTTTTAGGCGGGAAATCCACGGTGTCGAAAGACAAATCCGTTGTTTAAGGCGGGAAATCTCTATTAATGCGTAAATGTGTAATTTTGTTTCGTAAAATGTAGTCGCTAGTGTCTGTTTTACGCATTGCGCGGTTATTTAGCATCCTTGGTATCGTTATTTTTCTAGCACATACGTCTCTGGCTGTGTTTTACGCACTTCGTAGTAGTGTAGCCTCGTTTTCATTTTTTTCTCGCTTAGGCGATTTTGGATCTTTATAAATCGTCTAAATCGATCTAAATTGGAGTTCCACCTCACTCACAGACATCCTGCCTGGTTCCCCATGCTGTAAGTGATATTTTTGTTATTTTTGTGTGTGTATTTAGTGTTTTGTAATTGTAATTTTGTTCCCTGCTAATCTCGTAATTTTTTTCATCTCGTTTTTTTCTAAGTCCCGCGTCTTGTGTAAAAGTGCTACGGTTTAACGGCTCGCCTCGCTACGCGAGGCTCGCCGGGCGATGAGTGCCTGCAGCGCTCATCGCTAAGTCGGACGTACTACGCAAACAGCGTGACGACGAATCGTAGTGGGACAATTATAATATGTTATATTGGACGCTGCATCCATACTATAGATGGTGTAAACCATCATCTTTTGACAAGCACTGTGGGACAGCAGCTATATCACTTTTTTATTCATGCATTTTTATTGTATTGTGTACTTATTTTTTATATATTGTACTGGTCCTTATCTCCTCACTTGAGACGCCGCTTTATGGGATTGAAGTATGGGAAATTTTTGTCAGATTCAAAGGTGTTCTTTCTGTCTCCCCCTCATTCAAACTGCTGACCACTAATCTGCCTTGGAGTAATATCTGTAGAGTATTTAATCCTATATTGTAAACTATTCCAATAGGCTTTTCCCACTAGTACTGTCACTAGTTTTTTTTTCTACAGATGCAGAAGGTGCCTTAATGGACCTGAATTGTACTTAAAACAAAACAAAAACATAACACCTACAAAATAATAATAAAGATAGGGACTGCAGAATCTCTTCTCAACAGCATTCCTCAGAGGCCATCAATTGGTGAAATGTTTAACAGAACCCTACGCGTCCACAGAGAAGAGCATCATGGACCATGTAATGGGAGGTAGCCATCTGCATAAAAAATATCACCATCACATAGGCCAAGATCAAAGACTCTGTTGCCAGGCAAGATTATGTTAACATTTGGACCAATAGATTGTCACTGAGAAGTACTGTTGAGAAGGCACAAAATATATATCTCCTACATCCTCCTCTGCCTAGCATCAGGGTCCAAATCCCCCGTGGCCTGCCAGCGTCTCCTTGGTAGTTGGGGAGGGTAAGGAGGAGGCATCCCCTAAGGAAGCAGTGGCATGAGCAGTGGTGGTGATGGTGATCGTGGCATGGGGGGAGGAGAGAAGTGGCAAGGCTCCGGGTGTGAGGGATAGGCCTCCATGTTGGAGGAGGCAGGGCTGGGGATAGAGCTCGGCGCATGGCGTTTGCACTTGCTGAATTGTTCTCTGGTCTTCCCCCATCCTGACCAGCCCGGCAGGGTATGATTCAGTCATCAGATGGTGCCTCCTCTCCTCCCTATTGCGCCTTGCCAGGCTGCGCATGACCTCAGCATGATCTGCATCTGCGCAGTCTGGTCCTTCTGGTGACCCCACTTCTTAGATGACATCCCCCTCCTCCGAACCAGGGACACTCGGCTCTGCCTCTTTCCTCCTCCCTGAGCCGGTTCCTGCTGGGCGGGGGCTAGCTCACTAATGTCCTGCTGTGATGGAGCCGACGCCCCTGCCCCTGGCTCACCACTGGACCAAGACCTCCTTGATACTGAAAGAGAGAAAAGAGAAAGGTGTATGTGTTAAGTATAATGAATGATACATTGTGTTGTGTTCATTCCTAAATGTCTAACATCTAGCCTCGGACCTGGTTGATTCTTTTAATTGCAACTATGAATAGCTATCATTTGCTTGATGTGTTTCTTGATATTGATTGTCCTTGGATCCTAGCACTATCTTGAATCTCGATGCGGTCTGTAACTGCATACGCCGCAGTGGGCACACCCATACTAACAGCCCTATTAAATTTGAATCCTGTAGCGGCACAACAAGCCAGCAAAGGCTGTGGGCTTAAAATTCGGCTGCATTACAGAGCTATGAAATTAGACCATGCCGTGAGTTACGGGCCGTAGATGCAAACCCGTAAACTATTTGTCACAAGTTGAATGTGCGACCGTGAACATGATCAATTAGTCAAACCCAAAGTTACGGGTTTAGAGAGAGCCAATGGCAAATGACATAGTCATAATTACATTACTGAAACATGGAGGAAAGATTTTAAAGCCTTACAAGATTCAATTACGAGTTTCGATCGGACCCACATTTCAAAAATAAGGCAATGTTGATAAAGCCGTAAATATGATATTCTAGTCCATGCGAGGTCCATTATATGTATTAACACACTGATTGCCAGGATCAATATAACACAGAAATTAAACATGAAATAAAGTATTTTATATTGCAGATTTGTGAGATTGGGAATATTATGCTATTAATTTTAATACCTAACATCACATTCCCTTTACTTATAAGTACAGTAGTGTGTTTATTTGCATTTATGTGCTACGGATAGGAATTTAACCCACTAGCGGATCCTCTCTAGTAACCATTGGCTTTTTGGCTCCATTTGTGGGTTACAAGATTGAACGCCAGTGAATTTGTTGCAATTCAATAGCGTGATTGGAACGTAACAGTTACGGGCTTGACAGATCGAAGGATTTACGGACGCACAGTTCAATTTCCATATCCTGTAGCCTTTTCTAGCCCTTACCCCACAAGTGCTTGACGGGGCCAAATTAATAGCCGCAATGCTTGCGGCTTATGTTACGGGCTACGGTTTGAGACATTGAGGGAATTTAATAGGGCTGATGGACTCTCTATTTTTATATTATTGTTGTTGTTCCCACGAATAACATTGATTTTCAGCTTTATGGATTTAATGACGCATCCATCTATCCCTTGTTAATGCCATAGAGCTGACATGTCAGTGTCCTAGTTGTTCATAATGTACATGTGTCCATTTTTGCTCTTGGTTCTCTTGCGGCCATGTAAGACCAAAGGCTTTGAGGCAATTAACTTGCGCTTGATAGGAAAGTAAGGGAAAGTAGCGCTCAGCAAGTAACCCGATCGGAGCCTGCGAGTAACAGGCAATTGAATAGTGAAGTAACTTGCGATCTCAACTTACTGCTACTTTTTGCAATAAGTAGCAATTGAGTCACTCTATGATTCATTCAATTGCGATTTGACCAACTGATTAGGGCTCTAAATAAGCACACAGCATATTTTTTTACAGAAGTTTATAGTTTATGAACTTATATCCAAAAGCAAGGTCTTCACTAACTAAAACTTCTGTAAAAAAATATGCTATGTGCTTATATAGAGCCCTATTCAATTGGCAAAATCGCATTTGAATGAGGCCCTCCGTTCAGTCATATTAATTTTATTAGGATGACAGGTTTACCTCAAATATTGTATTATTTTCGATATCTTCCTATTTCAAGATATTGATTCTTTACAAATGTAGTTTCTTAGAACAAAAAACAAACTAGACTTAAAGACAAGGGGCCTCATTCTATTATCGGCCGCAGGCTATTTGCCCATTCTATTCCCTTCCGGCCGGGGGCTCCGGCAGGCTTGCGGCCGGCGCCTTGTTATCCCTTGCGGCTGCATGCGCCGGAGGAAAGCCTTTGATCTTAAACGGCCGCAAGAGTTTCAGCCGCAAGAAAATCCTGGTTGCTATTCAATTACTCCGGGAACCCTCTCTGCAAGGCTAAAACTAAGCCGCAGCTTACTTGCAGCAAAAAGGTCCCGCAGGCACACAATTAAGCACATAATAAAGCCATAATAAAGCCATCCTGCACTCTGATGAGACGATAAAGTGATTGGAGGTGTTAGCATTCATAGCACAACATTCCCCTATACTCAAATCTGTAAATAATTTTTATTTTAATTAATGTCAAATATCCGTGGACAAAGTCCCGAGGGCTTGGAGCACCTCAGACCCGCCCACGCTGCGGCCGGAAAATAAACAGTTAATGAAATCTCGGATTTGGGCTGATGTGCAAGCTTGAGAGGGGGTTGCTATTAATCCTCATGTCCCCCATTATGATTCCTAGCATTTACAGAGCTTTACAGTGCCGTCTTGAATTTATATTTGCATTTAAAGTTTTCTGACCTTGCGGCCGGTTGCAAGATATACAGCCGGCCGTAAGGGGATATCCTTGCGGCGCCGTCTATTTGAATTGCAAGGTAACGGGAGCCCCGCAAGGAATCGCAGCTTTGCGGCCCTTTTACGGCCGATAATAGCATGAGGCCCTGTATAAGTATAATATAAAACCATGGATGGCCTTTCTTTTCCTCATTAGTACAATGATCACAACCATGTTGGATCCATGTTGGATCTAAATAGTAACTGATATTGTCTCACATATTGATATACAATATCTAATGTGTAAAAAAGTGTTAAAGAAATGTATTAAATGTAATAAAAAATAAATGTAAGCCATATAATAAGCACTTGTTTAAATATGGTTTAATATACATTGAAATGGAATATTTCTTAAGAACACACTTATCCACACTTATACACACAAAATTAAAATTTTATTTCAGGTAAAACAAAAATAATTTCAATAGTGTGAAACTAATGGCTTTTTAAGAATGTATAATTTGTATTATAATATTAAATTAATAGATTGTGGTTATTTACATTCTTCTTTTAAAATGCCCAATAAGAAAATGTTTTGTTATCTATAAATTAAACATTTTTATTATTTTTTCTACCTACAAAATAATATCACATTTAGCACAATTTGTAAAGAAATATCTATTTTCTACTCAGAAATATTGAATTTTTATCTAAATTAAGAATAGGATTTAAGAAAAAATATAGTATTAATATTGGGGAAAATGTGGAATCTTATAGGTATAGTATAATTTTTTCTTAACAGAAATCTAATATTCAACATTTTGAAATTAAAACAGACCCAATCCATTAGATCTTCCATGTCAATCTAATTTTCTTACTTAAAACATGGTATTACAATTTATTTTGTTACCTGTAAATGGAAACTCCCAAAATTAACTTTTTTCTATGTTAATCCAAAGAATTAATCAGATTCTTAGAATGGAGAAATTATCTAATACTAATACTAATAATGTAAAAATTAGTATGTTAAAAAAAAATCACTAGTCTGATTTAAATACTTTTGGTAATGAGAATGATTTTATTTTGAAACTATTTATATTACAAAAATAAAACAAGAAGCTTTTATTATAATCAATAACAGTCAGATCCCTGAGTATAATAACAACAATGTATTTTTTTTATTTAAAATGCTTAATTTTGTTAATTTACATTAATAAAAGTAGTAAAACAAAAACTATTAGGTGTTAATAGCTGTTAATTTGCAAAGGCAAATAAAATATTAGCATGTATTAAGAAGGGTATAGAAGCCAGGGAAGCAAATATAATTCTGGCACTATACAAATCTCTAGTACGCCCTCATTTGGAATATGGAGGACAATTTTGAGCACCACTTCATAAAAAGGACATTTTAGAGCTGGAAAAGGTACAGAGAAGGGCAACAAAACTAATAAGGGGAATGGAGGGGCTAAGTTATGAAGAAAGACTAACCAAATTAAACTTATTTTCTCTAGAAAAAAGGCATCTAAGAGGAGATATGATTATCTTATATAAATACATCCAGGGTCAGTATAAAGATTTGTCGGGGGAGCTTTTTGTGCCAAGAGGTTTTCAACTGACAAGAGGACATCCCTTGAGGTTAGAAGTAAAAAGATTCCACCTTAAAGAAAGAAAAGGGTTCTTCACAGTAAGGATGGTTAATCTGTGGAATTCTCTATCAAAGGAGGTGGTGACAGCAGATTCGATAGATAACTTTAAAAAGGGACTGGATTTATTTTAAAATAAAAAGGGCATTAAGGGCTATGGATAAATAGAGAGGGAGTATTGATCCAGGGATGAATCCGATCTCCAGTATCTGGGGTCAGGAAGGTTTTTTTTTTAGATGCCAGGGTTTTTCCGGTCATCTACATACTGTAGATGACATTTTTTTATATTCAAACAAGTTTATTTTAAAAATCTGTCACTTTTGAAAGATTATACGTCTTATGTTTCGATCTGATCTGATAAAAATAATGTAACATTTAGGGAAAAAAATGCATCCAAGAAGACCAGTCCCAGAAACCAATATAGCAAATATCTCCACAGCCACAGCTTTTCTTCCCTTTGTGCTTAGATATGTAGGAACAAATAAAATCCACACACTACAAAACAGTAGCATACTAAATGTTATATTTTTAGCCTCATTAAAGCTGTCTGGGAAATCCTTGGCTAGAAAGGCAATTAGAAAGCTGAATGATGCCATAATTCCAATATAGCCAATTACACAGAAAAATAGAGAAGTGGAGCCTTCATTGCATTGTAAGATGATCTTTCCAATTTCACTCTGAGTATCTGTGTCTGGGACTGGTGGGAACTTAACCATCCAAACTGTGCAAATGACAGTCTCCCCTAATGTACAGACCAGAATCAGACCTATGGACAGTCGGATTCCTATCCATTTTTTTAGTTTACTATTTAGAAATCTAGCTTTGAAAGCAATAACAACAGTGATGGTTTTGGCCAGTACACAAGATACAGCAACTGTAAAAACAATTCCAAATACAGACTGGCGGATCAGACAACTCATCTGAGATGGGAGACCAATGAACAGCAAAGTGCACAAGAAGGAAAGCTTAATGGAGACAAGGAGAATACAGCTGATGTATCGGTTATTGGCTTTCACTATTGGCGTGTCCCAGTACTTGATAAAGATTACAAGAACCACAGCAGATGTTAGAGAAAGTGTCAGAGCAATGTAGGTGAAGAAAGAACCCAAAGGTTCATGAAACGCAAGAAACTCTATGTCCTTTGGTATACATGCATCTCTTTTTTCATTAGACCATTGATCCCCTGGGCACTCCAGGCAGCTTTCAGCATCTGCAATAAATGGCATATATATTATTCTAGATTTGATTTTTTGTTTGTGTGTATATATATATATATATATATATATATATGTAATGCATGCAATACAACAGGTCCAATAGAAACAACTAGAATAGAGAAAGTAAATGCTAATCTCCAGCAGCTCTGTGGAAATTTCAAAATAGGTTTAAGTCTATAAATTAAACTTACCTATAAAGAATGGGATCTACCTCTGTCACGGATCACTTTTTCTCAGCCTGGGTGTTAACCCATTGAGCCTTCATAAAAGCACAGACTGCTTGGCTCCAGCAGTGGATTATCTGCCTAAACACCTATTATGCTCTGTTTTGTCCCATTGTTTGCCATATAAGCTGATTACATCTCTGTTGCCAGACAGCCAGAGACAGTGTTATGTGTATTGGAGGTTGCCTTATTGTTCACAGACAGGATGCCAGACTATCATATACTCATCTGTTGGTCAGCCACTCCCTGTCATTGTTGTGTATTATACACCCCTCTGTATCTAACTGATAAAAATATTGCTAACTTAAAAAAAAAAAAAATTCATCTCTGGAAATAGAAATTGTGTGTCTCTTAGTTTGCTTCTGGTGGCTGCGATATTGAACCTATCTCCACCCTGCAAGTAGCCTGTCCTGATCACTACAACAGGAAGGTTACTGAGACTCCTGGAAGTGCTGATTCCTGATGGATAGACCCTTATTCATACAGAAGGCAGATATCAGGGTGATGGTGCAGAGATTTCAAAGAACCCAATGTTCCTTGTGGGTAGTTAAGCTGTTGTCTATGACAGGTGGCCCTGAGCAGTAGTAGCCCCTATCCCCCAATCATCACAAGCTCTTATAATAACAAGTTTAAAAATAAATATCAGGTTTGGCATACAAGTAATGTGATATAATTATATACCTACAACTAGTTGCAGGAACTGTAGAAATATAAGTTTGAAGGACCACTAACTCACTGCTGATTTTCCTGTACAGTATATGTACTTTGAGCACAGGAGGACCACTGGAAGTCATTTTTATAACTTAATATTATTACTCAGGTAGCAAACAAACTATATACATATTTTAAAAAATGTAGTACATGTGGTAAAAGCCAAATCTACCAAAATCACCAAACACATTTCATATTAGTTTACACCTTAATATATTCAGTATGTTTTCCCATTATGTGTAGTTATTCTTTAGATTTATATCTCTGTTTTTTTTCTTACATACCTGTTGTGCTGGATATTTCTCCCTCAGAACATAGGACACAATCATAGCAACATGGAGGTTGCCCATCCCTTTTAGATTTTCTATAGCCAGGAAAACAGCTTTCACTGCACACAGAAACAGGCTTCTATGGAAACATAACAACCGATGATGAGTTGGATTTATAGTAGAACCAACTATTTACCACATGGAAAATACTAACCTGAGTGCAATCTGTCCATCGGAAGACAATCACTAAATATGTAATGCACTATAAGATAATATGACAAGAGACTCATTTACCAGGAACACGGCACTTAAAGAACCACTGTGGGTTTGCATAACTGAATTTTGATTTTGTTTTACTAGTTATCTTCTTGTTTCCTGTTCAAGACAAGTATTCGTATGTATATTTTATATGAAATGTAGAAACAAATATCAGTTGCCAATTTATTTTCTTACAATTATATCAAGTGTAGGCAAAAATGATAGCCGAACAGTAGCCATTGATATATGTCATCTCATATAGTGCAATTTTAGTACTGTTTCCTTTACATTGTAATAGAACGTTTTACTAGGAAACTATGAGCCTTATTCAGTTGCTCCATTTTGGAGAACGTGGCTCGCAAGTAGACATCGGAAGTTACTTTGGTATTCAATTGGCTTCCGTTTGCAGGCTCTGATCGAGATCCGGGCTCTGAGCTGCGATTTATAGTGATTTGTCAAATTGTTGGTCAAGTTACTTCCCTCAAAGCCTTTGATCTTTCACGGCCGCAAGAGTCCCAAAGGCTAAAATTGCAAATTGCTATTCAATTGCTCCGATTCCCCCTCGCTAACCAATCCATCAAGCCCACAAATGGCAAATATCTAACCATATGTTACTGGTACCAAGGAGGCCCTGTGAAATGGTTCAGTGCGATAGAAGCGCTACAGTAATGAAGCAGAATAGAGTTTTTTGTTTCACATGAAGCTTTGTGCACAGGAACCCCTTTTAGGGACACGCATAAACCCATTTTTGGGAATGAACCCCAAAAAGGAGACATAATAACAATTAATGAGAGAAGCTCTGCAGCTGGACCGACTGCAGAAGATTGCCCTTTTTGCACATATATTCCCCTTTTGCCAATGCCCAAGGCAGATGACATTCTCCCAGCTAATCCTTGAACAAACACTTCAGATTAGAGCCATGGTAACTGGCAGATGAATAGGGACAATTGTCACATGGGCTGGACAGCTGCATCCCATATCCCCAGGGTACTGTGACAACCCGGAAGCCACTTTAGCTGGATTGGTTGTGGTCAGCCCACACGTCACACATGTATGCTAAGAATACAGGGAAGGGAGACGCGGGAATGTAATGATTGGAGTAACTAGAATACACATTGTTGGCACTGGTTAGATAGGGTATAAATAGGGTATAAATATATGGGAGTTCTGGTTTTCACATAAACAAGGTATGAGACTATTTACTGTATCCTGAGTGGGGAGTGGTCCTGTTCTGAGACCTCTGGCACTCTGCCTGCCTTATCATCTGCACATATCTTGGGCGTTGTCTCTATCCTGAAGCCATCTTTTGAGTCAGTGGTAAAAAGAACTACACAGTCTGCTGGCATAGGTTTAAACAAGGTTTTTATCAAGACCCATTGAAGAAGCAGGTCATGACAGTAGCAAACTTTGCTGTTAAAGGGCATACCTAATTAGTTGAAGCCAGAAGATATTCAGCCTTACCTCCATAGACAGTTTAGATACTTTATGCAAGAGCTCTCCAAGTCCAACACCTCCAGAGGTAAACTTATGGTGGTAAAGCTACACTATTCCAATGCCAATAATTCCTACAAGCTGTGCATAAAGCATCTGCCATTAATTTCTGAACTGTGTGGTTCAAATTTGTCCTGCTCTCTCGGAATCAACCTTAGTAGCGAGGAGGAGGGACTTGCGACAAGTAATAAGTACCCTAGGCATTATATCCTACTGAGTATATATATTTAGATGGATGCCCTTCATCAATGTTCATACTTATCCTATGCCATACACTGCAAATGCAGAGGCTTTTCTCTCCAGACTTGGCCTTGGAATATCCAATATAACGTCCCCAGACCTATCACCACCAGAGAGTTTGACAGCTATTTTATCTCCTCTATGTCATTTCCCCAACAGAAATAAATGGCATCTCAACAGTCCCATGAAGTGGGATTTTCACCTTTCTCTGAGCTAGAGATGTCACAAATTATTTCAGACCTTTACCCATCATTTTTAGGGTATCCATTTCCTGTTTCCTTTGGTATTTCCTTAGCTTAACCTCGTTTCCAATGTCTCCTTCTTCTTCCCCTGTTGGAACACATCATGCACTAAATATCTATAACTTGACAAGCCTAGACTTTTGTTAAACTATTCTTGATGATGCTTCGAACAGCAAAACTAAATAACAATTGGACTTCAGTGCTATACAATGGCAATTCTTCCAATCTATCCCATCCTTAATTTTCCTTGACCTGAGAGCCAGGGCTGGGTTTTCCCCCAAAATGTTTATGTTATTTACTCTTACCCTCTTATTAATGCCTGCTCTTGAAACACTTGCCTTAATGAGCTTACTGAGTTATCCCATTTCTTTCTTCTTATCCTATTTACTTTTCTTACTTAGTTATTATTTATTTTTTTCTACTGTTATAACCTTTTTGATATATAGGCATCTTCTTTTTTGTAACAGGCTCAGCTGGACAGCTTAACTTTCATACTGCTCTGGTTGTCCTTGTAATAGGTGTCCCATGTCCTTAATACTTCATCTTCCATTGGGGAGGTGAGGCTACCATGGTACAAATTATTTCTATAAATGCTAAGATCCTCCAGAAAAGAATCCCCAGGCCCAGAAAGACTTTACAAGCATTTATACTTCATCCAATTACGTTGTCTGACCACGCCCAGTTTTTTAACATATGCTGATGATGCAAAGCACATCCCCCTAACTATTCTATTTTCCCATTGCAGAATCATTGCAAGATAATTACCCCTAACAACTACGGCAAGCCAGAGATTTTAAATATGGCATACTTTCCCATCGATGTTTCCACATCAGGTATTTTACGAGTTGCTTGAGCTCTAAAAGGCTATTCTGTTCCAATTCATAGCAATTACTTTGCAATCACACCTTCCTGTTTTCTGCCAATTGCCCCCTCCCCTATTCAACTCCATTCCCTAATCCCATCACCCAATCTACATAACCATGCGGTCCATAGAGACCTCCATGGCAACTAAACTGTTAACCCAGAGCAAAACGGGTCCTTAAAGGAGCCCGTTTCACCTAGAAGCCAACACTTTCCACAAGCCCCGCAGCACCTAAATAGTTAAACCTTGCTGTGGCAGTCCTGATTGAACCCCCACAACATTTACATAATTAAGTCTATGCCGTGTGGGTACTATAAATCATCCCCCATCAGCTATTCAATTAATCCCATATCATGGGGGTCTATCTAGATCCCATGGTATACTACTTAACCTCCTATCTGCCATGGGGTTCCATACAGTTTCCCATGGTATACTAATTAATCCCCTACCCCCATGGTATACTAATTTAACACATGTCCCCAGTACACTATTAAAATTAATCTCCCAATAAAAATAAATCTAAATTACAAAAATATATATATTACAAAACATTAAAAAACTAAATTACATAACATTTAAAAAATATATTTACCAAAAATAAAAATGAATAATCAGAGTATTGCAGTGTATAGTGATACCTTTTGTATTGGACATACATATTAATTTATCATGACAAGCTTTTGAGAGATAACCTTACCTTTATCAAGTCAAGGGCAGTAATAAGTCAAAATAAATAAATATATTTGTCCAATAAAAAAAGGTATCACTATATATTTCAATACTTTGATTATTCACCAAAAATATTAAAAAATACAATAAAAAAGTAATACAATTTAAATTAAAAAAAAGATATTACAAATAAAATAAATAATAATCAAATAAAAAAATCACAACCTGTAAAATAAAATCAATTAACAATACTTACGTAGGACTCATGATCATCCAGGAGGTCTGTATTGAATCCCGTGTTTCTTATCCTCTGAGCCAGGAAAGGGCTATTCATTTTTTTTTTTTAAAACACGCTGCTCTAAGAAAACCAAAACTAAAAGGAGCTTTTTAAGCAGCAGAAAGCGCGGCAACCATCATTGACATTGGGGGAGCTCCTCCTAGGAGGAATTACGTTAGATTAGTTATTTTTTTAGAGCAGCATGTTTTTTTATAGAGGGCCCTTTCCTGGCCCAGAAGATGAGGAACAATGGCTTCAATCAAGAATGAAAAGGACCAGAAGCTCTTCAATCAAGTTGCATAGCCATTTAGTCCAGGGCAGAAGATAGAGGACCAGTGCCTCAATGTTCATTGCTGGATGATCTTGAGGCCTATGTAAGTATTATTAACATATTTTATTTTGCAGATTGGGATTTTTATATTATTTAATATAAATTATTACATTTATTGTAATTTTTTTCATTTTAAATTATAAGTCTTTTTTTATTTTAATTGCAATTTTTTACTATTTTTAGTAAATGTTTTTTTTTTATTTTGTGATTTAGGTGTTTTTATTTTTATTTTATTTTATGTAATTTATATTTATATTTATTTATTAGTTTTTTGGGGGGGTAATTTTAATAGTGTAATGTAGTGAGAGTCATGGGGGTCCTTGGGGACCCCATGGTCATTCATGTGTTAATTAAGTTTACCATGGGGGTCTGTATATACCCCATGGTATATTAAGTGTTAATTAAGTTAACCATGGAGGTCTAGATAAACCCCCTGCTACGTAGTGGTTTACATTAGTATACAATGGGGATTTGTACAGACCCCCATGGTACGTAGGGAGTTAATATAGTATACCATGGGCTTCTCTATAGAACCCCATGCTAGATAAGGGTTAAATTAGTATACCATGGGGTCTGTGTAGAACCTCATGACATGGGGTTATTTGATAAGGATCTGCATCGTACTTATAGTACCCATGGGGAAGGCGTTAATTATTAAAATGCAAAAGTTAACTTATGGATGAAACAGGGGTCCTTTACGGACCCCTGTTGCATGGGTTAACATTTTAGTTACAATGGGCATCTCAATGGACCCACATGGTTATGCAGATGGGGGTTTGAGAATGGAAGGTGGCAATCAGGGTGTGAGCCTAGGAGATTCACTCCACTGTGGGCCTGAATGGAGGGAATCCCCTGATATTCTAATTATCGTCAGTATGATTGCACTCACTAATATTGCAAGTAAAATGCTTTTTAATTGACGTGTTACATAAGGGGGAAAAAGCTCTTGTAGTAGATTTTACGTTTTAATGCAATATGTGTTACTCGAATAGAATAGAGATCTAACAGACATCAAACAGATTTTGTAGAATAGATACACTGATTAGATATAGGCAAAAATGTCAGAATATTAATATAAAAACAGGGAAATAGAGGTTCAGTTTTAGGTATAATCAGAGATGAAGTTCGGGTGAAGATAGCAAACCCGAATATGGACTTAAACACATGCAAATGTAAGCACATTATGAACCCACGTGATACAACTGGCAATTTCCATTTTCTAATTTCTACTATCTGTGTTATCGACATGTGATAATGGACACAATGCAACATTAACCATTCATAGCCAAGCATGTTACATCAACAATTAATTCCGGTGGGAACAGGAAGGAGCTTTTAATGAATTTGAAACATGAAAACTATTGATAGACTTCCAGGGTGGACATGTTGATTTGTCTAGAATCTCTGTAGCTTATGTGCTGCAACTCAAATATTACCTGGTGTATCACTGGATACATAGAATTCCAATATGGAATTGTGAGGCATGTTGGGATCTTCCATTGGCTTAAGGATTCCTTTTGTATTTTTTCTCTTATTTCCTCTGAATCTCATGCAATGGATGTTCTTTCCAGTTAGAATCCTCCTTTCTATTGTATACCTTATACTGTAGATGAATAGCCATCCTAAAACTATGTATATTCCACAATGAAAATAGTACATTCACAGTAGGATTTTGTGTTTGCTTTTTTGGGGGGACCAATATAAGAAATCAGAAAATAAACCAATCATCTGGGATTAATGTACTGTACCTCTGAAAAGTATGGATCCCATAAGTGTTTAACATTAGATAATTGCAGCTGGGCTCCCACAGGATCTGATTGGTCAAAACGTCCAACTTTGATCTTGGCGAATGTCTCATTTTCATAAAAAATCCATTTTATAATATCATAATGAGCCGGAGCACTCCCTCTGCTATCAAAGTACATCTCCTCTCCAGAGGAACTAGTGAAATGTACATTCCTAACAAATGTGTTCAACTGAAATTGAATAAAAAATATTTTTTTCAGATGTTTGTTTATATATAATATAAAAACATTAGCCTTAACGTTTCGAAATTGTATCTGGCATCTATGTATTAACCATATAATTCAATATATTTGCTATTTTTGGCATATTTCTTTTACACAGAAAAGTTTAAAATACATTGAAGGTTAAATCCTCCTTTCTTGTACTTCCCACAGGTGTCAAATTATCCCAATGTGATCTCCAATCCACTGACTTAAATGGAACATAGATAAGAAGTTGTTTAGTTAACCCAAGAAGGAAGGTCCAAGGGTAAGCCTTAGTCCCATCTCAGTCCAATTATGAACTTTAATAATTCTCATGAGAATGTATTCTTGTTATCAGCCACCATTTCAAAGTAAAAACGGCAACTGGCACCATAATAATATCCTTTTGTTTACATTCTTATGTTTTGTTCTCTACCAGAGGAGGTGGTGACAGCGGATTCGATAGATAACTTTGAAAGGGGACTGGATTTATTTCTAGTTAAATGGGAATTCAGGGTTATCATGGATAATTAGAGAGGCAGTATTGATCCAGGGAGAAGTCCGGTCGCCGGTGTCTGGGATCAGGAGGGAATTGATTTCTTTTATTTTATTAATAGTTAATCCGCATATTGCAGATCAGAGGAGATCTTAAAAGGTTGAACTTGGTGGACTGAAAGTCTTTTTTCAACCTTAAATACTATGTAACTATGTAACTATGTAACATATTTTTGCAATGGTCTGTTTCGCAGGTATAGTCATTCTGAGCGATTGCTTTGTTACGCAGATACAAATTTATAATAATGACTGGAAGTCAGTTTCTGAGACGCATTAAGGTGAATGTCTCTGAGAACTCTTAACAGCATCTCAAATTCCATGTTATCCTATGGGGGACATTTATTAGGATGTAATATCCTCAAATATTTCACCAGGGCTTATCGTTGGGTGCAAAGTGATTAATGATGATGATACTGGATAAAAGTATCAAAAGAGCACTATCTACAACTTTACAAGGTTATATAAAACATAAAATGAGAAGGAGTTTGTATCTACTATAAAATCATCATTCTTCTATTCAGATACCATGATGCGTATCCAACAATAGTTCATTTCCTTACTGCTACCACTTCTGCAAGATGCTTAGTTTATCTATCTACTACTTTTTCTCAATCAAAATCGAAACCATGTCCCTTCTAATTTTAACAAATGACCTCTTATTACAGTATTTCTAGTTATTTGAAGCTTAAATTATTCTTTTGTTTTTTTTATTAATACGCTTAAACCTCTACTGTGGGCATCACTATGGACCCCCGGCACCCTCACTACTAACATAGGAGACCTTATGGGCCCCCATGAACCCTATTACTCTTGTGGGTTCACAAGGACCCTTACAGTACCTATCACTATTCCCCAAATTAAATTAAATAAATATACAAAATAAACAGTATTACATAAAATAAAAAAAGAATTACATCCAATAAAAAAAGAATTCCAGAAAAAATTACAAATAAATAAATAAATACAAATATTAAAATAAAAAAAGATAATTACAAAAAAATCAGCTATTTGGGAATATGTACCCTCCCTTGGATGAATCTCCAGCAATGATCAGCAATGCCATGATCCTACATTTTTGTCCTTGCATAAGTGGGTGAATCCATGTTGCTAGTAGAAATATGTCCTTGTCTTTCATACAATCTTTGCTACTCTCTTGGGCCTGTGGAAACGGCCCCCACATAAAAAAAATCCTGCCACCCTGTGCATTCCAATTGGTTAGCCTTTATTAGAAGGCTATATTTCCCCTATTCTGATTGATGGCTTAATAGTAGTGTTACCATTCCCTGATTGATTTTTGAATGAGCTAATCAGTGGCCATTTAATAAACTGCATGAAGACCTGAGTAGCACTAATGGGTGATGAACCATGGTAGATTGTGGCTCAGCAAGATTTATTTTAGTTAATTTCCCCATGTATGATTTTAGCAGCCCCTTTATTTTAAATCCTGTTGAAATATGGTGGTTCGGCTTTAAACTCATCCTGTCCCTTTCTAATTCCTCCCTTTATCCATTTGAGGTCATTCACCAGAGTTATCTGCTTTCAGCTTCAAACTATTTCTGCCTGTTTCTTATTTAAGTAGATGACCAGAAATGCTGGCCCTCAGGTTCAAATTCCTCCTATCTCTCCTCATTGCCCTTGTTGCCCATTAGGGTAAATGATCACAGTTGCCCCATGCCTCTCTCAGTATGATTTATCTACTTCAGGTTGGAATATCTCAGTTGCTGCTTAGTTGTTATTAACAAACCGAAAAGATTTAACTTGATCTGAAACAACTTGATTAAAGGTATATTCCAATTGACTTATCTTATTACAGTCCAAACCCTAGCTAGGTTATTTCCACATAGACTATACTATTTATACATTGAGTTTAATACATATAGACAGACAGGCCTATATTGAAACAGTTACCTCTTGTGGTTCATTTCCTGTAGGTCTATCGCGAGCTTCCTAGATCATCAGCAAGGATGAACCTTACTTCTCCTATTCTTTAACTAAAGAGGTTCCTTTCTCTTCAGTACGTGATGTCCGTTCCAAACAGAAGTCCTAGGAACCATAGACTCTGTCATCCTCACTGCTTAAAGTTTACTATTTCCCCTATAACTACATAATTCATGCTTACAGCTAGTTTGACCACCTTCCTCATTTCACAACACTCAGGGATTGACGCCCATCATATCTCTAGCTCAATGAACCTTAGCCTCAAATCTGCCATACCCCCACATCTCATATCCATTCAACTTTACACTTCACATTTCCATACTTCCCACAGTTGGCCACATCGCCATTCCACTTGAATCCTATTAATCTATCTACCGCACCATAGAATTCATCGCAACCACTATACCAATTTCCCTTCATTCTTATTGTTTTTGACCTTTCCAGGAGTCACTGATCTTAATCATCACGAGTGACACTAAACTAATTTGATATAAGGTCACAACCTTGAGCACTTAACGCTCAGTCGCTCATTCCTTCATTGATCCTTTAATCATCTCTTCTCTTTTCTTTTCTCCTCCGCCAACGTTCTATCTTCCCAAAATCTTATTTTTCTCTCCAATTCTCAAGGTCTCCATCCTATTGCCTGAGTTATCACCTACCTTATCGTTTCCGGCTCACTCAGAAATCCCCTTTCATCTACCACTCACATTCTTGCTCACTTCAAGACTTCTTCACCCTTACCTCTATCCTATAGTTTTACATCACCATTACTCACACATTTCACCATCCCTAATTGCTCCCCTTTCAAGACCATGTCTACACCATCTTTCACACCTTGCTTCTACCCAACACATTCTGAGCACCCTTTTGCCTCATGCATATCACTAGGCTCTCCTTTTTACAATCCCACTCATTTCTGACACATAAGGTCCTTCATTTCTTTTCTCCTCCGCCAACGTTCTATCTTCCCAAAATCTTCTTTTCCTCTCCAATTCTCAAGCTCTCCATCCTATTGCCTGAGTTATCTCCTATCTTACCCTTTCTGGCTCACCCAGACATCCTCTTTCATCTACCACTCACATTTTTGCTCACTTCAAGACTTCTTCACCCTTACCTCTATCCTATAGTTTTACATCACCATTACTCTCTTTTACCATCCCTAATTGCTTTCCTTTCAAGACCATGTCTGCACCATCTTTCACACCTTGCTTCTACCCAACACATTCTGAGCACCCTTTTGCCTCATGCACATCACTAGGCTCTTCTTTTTACAATCCTACTCATTTCTGACACATTAGGTCCTTCATTTCTTTTCTCCTCCGCCAACGTTCTATCTTCCCAAAATCTTCTTTTCCTCTCCAGTTCTCAAGGTCTCCATCCTATTGCCTGAGTTATCACCTAACTTACCCTTTCTGGCTCACCCAGACATCCCCTTTCATCTACCACTCACATTCTTACTCACTTCAAGACTTCTTTACCCTTACATCTATCCTATAGTTTTACATCACCATTACTCCCTTTCACCATCCCTAATTGCTCCCCTTTCAAGACCATGTCTGCACCATCTTTCACACCTTGCTTCTACCCAACACATTCTGAGCACCATTTTGCCTCATGCATATCACTAGGCTCCCTTATTCTTTGCAATACCCTATAGGGTATCTCTATCAGTTCAAAAAATAATAATGTTTCGTATCTTTGTTAGTATATGGCTCATTTTAAACGCATTTTTAATACTGTACGCAATGATACCGAAAGAAAACATATACTACATGGTACACATTTACCCAGTTCCTATAATTTTCTTTCTATTTACTTGACAAGCATTGTCTATGTCTGTGTTTAATGGTATATTACATTCTTACCAATTAACAAATAATAAAAAAAAAAAACCTTTATAAATTCGCTTTGATTATCATTATCATAATTATTTTCTAAGATAAACTAATGTATAGTGTTTGTTTTGCCATTTCAATAGATAGAAAAACATTTCTGTAACTGGTATTTATGTAGTTTGAAAACCTAAGTCCATTAGTTGTCCCTGTTAATTCTAAACCTTTAGCAAGACCATTTTTTATAATTTACTCAGAACAAAGTAAATATCAGTCTTCAAAATCTCTGGATATGTTACATTTTATATTACTTATTCTAACACGCAGACTTGTTGAAGACTGGACTTTCACTTACCTGCCATTGGTGGAATTTGTTTGGCATTGTGGTAAGATGTCCAGACAAATCATACACATGGTGGTACATATCATGTAATGCATGAGCCAGGGCATACACTGCAGTATAAATGCGATAAGGGATTCTGAAGTCAAAAACATCATAAAATGATAAATTAATATTGTCCAAAGACTCGTTTCCAGTGCATTCCGGCCATTGCTTAATTCTTCCTTGAGCGGGCTTGTACTTCTTGGATAATGAACACCAAAATATATGTTCCCATATTGTAGCAAGAAAGTCATCATCTGGATATTTTGATGGATTCACTTTGTAGATAAATTCTCTAAACCCAGGAATATCTTCTTCATGTACTGCAACAGCTAATGTCCCATTAAATGTGTATTTCATTTCTCCAAAGTGAAATTCTATAATACTCATGAAGAATGAAGACATTATCCACACCTTCTTTGGCAATCTCTTTGCGAAAAGAAAAAAATCTATAAAGGCGCCAACATATGAAATACTAAGAAAAATGACAATCGTCAAAGCTGTGTTTTTTTCAATTTTCAAAAGTAATGTTTTATCCAAATCACCATTCAAATAAATATGTTTTAAAACATCAGAGAAAGCCACACAACCACCAATACTGTGGATTATTTCCTCCAACGCTTCCCTTGCTCTGTATCCTATATCATCATCTGATACAATGATGCCAACCCATTTGAACTCAAAGTGTTTCAATAACGCTCCAATCACATTGATCTCTGAGATTTCGTTGGGAATGGTTTGGTAAAATGAGGGAAACTGAGTCCTGTCGTGGAATGTAATATCTACTGCTCCATAACTGATCTATTGGCGAAAGAAACATCACATTCTGGTTTGTTTACCGTGTAAATGTATCGTACAAAAAATCACGGCACATAGATAATAATTGTCTTTAGTTGCTTAGTTTGCCTTTAGTTTCTTTGTCAAAAAGCAGTTTAACTACACTGTTATAAAACTGACCCTGAGCATGGCCTGTTATTCATAATTTGCCATATATAATAACAAATGAGCCAACAATCCCTTAGGATGTATTCGTTTTTATACAGAAACTTGTATAACTGTATTTATAGAATTTTGATAATGTACTAGATGTAGCAAAGGACAAATGGGTTGCAAGCAGAGTGATTTATAGTATGTATAAAGATGTCTTTACTGTAACAATATCTGTAATGGGTCGCGGACCCTAAATCTCTTTGATACAGCAATGCTATAACTATACCCCTGTGATAAAAAGTAATACATAGCAACATTCACAATGTATTATAACTTAATTACCTTTAAAAATCATAATTGTGTTCATATGCATAATCCAATGCTTAAATGGTATATATTATGATAGAAGCAAAAGTTAAACTTTTGTAAAAAAGTTATGTTATTGTTAATATTATAATATTTTTGTTGTAGTGACGGGTGCATATCAACATAAACATACTGCAGACCAGCATATCCCATAGAAACCCACCTGAACGCAGTTTTAAACCAATCTAAGGTAATTTCAGAAGAACAGCTTCTTACCAGATCCATATCTACCCCTACAATGGACTATTTAATATTATTGATATCTATGTAATGATAATCACTGAGACAGACTTTTTTCTGTTAGATTTTACTGCTATTGTCATGACTTATTGATGTTTATTTGTAAACCAGAAAGGTTTGGTGTTCACTCATCTCATTTATTGCCCTTATATCTCCACCCACTCACATAACTCCTTCTCTTCCCTGTCTTATAGATATCTTTAAAACATACAGAATATCCCACAGAAGTCCACCTGAATACAATCCCCTCCCTCCCTGCCCCTCTACCCACCCACCCTTGTTTACACGTAATATATTGAGGCCTCCTAATTACCTGCACCTGTTCAATCAGCAAAATTGGATTATTACCTCTAACCACCCCCCTTTAAGAATACATACTCCTCTTACTTCCCCCTTCCTTATCATCTCCTGCCTGTTTCTCAGGTTCTCCCTAATTTCTCCAATTCATGTTCCAAACTGTATCGCCATCTCACCCTTTCTGCTCTCTTCCCCTCTTCTTTGCTCCCACAAGCTCCTCTTCTTCCTCCAGTCACTATCACCTCCCTTTTCTAAGGTCAATAATCCTCTCTCTTTCATTGCTTATTTTATTGGCTGCTGGAGATATATCGTCTAACCCAGGCCCCTCATCCATTCCTACCTTTTATCGGTCACGCTCAGCCCACAGGGTAAGAAACACTCAAAACCCTTATAACTTAATACCCATCACCTGTCACAAGTATTCCACTTTGCCTTTCTCATGTGCCCTCTGGAATGCTAGGTCTTATATTCATGACCTATTCATCTCCAACTCCCTCAACCTTTTAGTTATCACTGAAACCTGTCTCTCTCCATCTGACACTGCCTCCACTGCTGCACTATCATATGGTGGCTTACATTTCAGTCACACACCTAGACCTCAGAATAAGCAAGGTGGGGGGTGGGCATATTACTTTCCACCCGCTGCTCAGTAAATTGCATTCCCTGTCAACAACGACATCATCACCCCCTCCTCCCAAGCACCGACATCATCACCCCCTCCTCCCAAGCCCCGACATCATCACCCCCTCCTCCCAAGCCCCGACATCATCACCCCCTCCTCCCAAGCCCCGACATCATCACCCCCTCCTCCCAAGCCCGTTGTCTTGGAGTCCTACTGGACCCCGGACTGTCTTTCATCCCTCACATACAATCACTAACTAAATCACAACTAAAAAACACAACTAAAATCCTTATACACTCTCTCATCATCTCTCGACTAGACTACTGCAACTTGCTTCTTGTTGGCCTACCTACCACCGGACTGTCTCCACTTCAATCCATTATGAATGCCTCTGCTAGACTCATCCTCCGTACACAACGCTCAGTGTCACCATCACCTCTCTGTCAATCACTCCACTGGCTTCCCTTCACCTCAAGAATAACATTTAAAATCATGACCCTAACTTACAAAGCCCTCAATAATAATGCTCCCTCTTACATCTCTGCTCTCATCTCCAAATACTCCCCCACCCGCCCTCTTCGTTCTGATAATGACCTTCTTCTTTCTACAACTCTTGTCACCTCCTCTCACTCCCGCCTCCAGGACTTTTCTCGTGCTGCCCCTAGTCTCTGGAACTCCTTGCCTCACTCCACCAGATTATCCTCTTGCCTCAAAACATTTAAAACCTCACTTAAAACACATCTCTTTAAAGAAGCGTTTCACCTTCCACCCTAACACACTTATCACCTTTCTCTCCCTCTTTTACCACTCACTATCCCTTAGATTGTAAGTCTGCGAGTTTCTATCCTAAGTACTTTGGGAATTCCCCATGGACATTGGATTCCGAGCTCAGAGACAGGGCTGTCCTTCCTTTGCTATATGTTAATCTGTATTTATCATTGTCTGAACCTAATTTATGTACAGCGCTATAGAATATGTTGGCGCGTTATAAATAAACTATCACATATATAGTTGTGAGCATACGAGCTTGCTTAAGCCGTTGCTCACGCTTGCGAGGGCCGCAGCTCCATGCCAGCAACTGAGGCCCTCCTGGTCACCAACTTGAACTTGAATCACTGTATTTACCTGCTTGCGGGCTCGCTACGGCCCCTCGCGTCGCACTAATAAGGAACTGGAAGTGGGTGTGCCAGAACTCACTGCACAAAACTTCAAGTCCCAGAATGCTCAGCAGCACAAGCAGTAGCCACTCAGCACATTAGGGGGTGAGTCAACTCACAACTCCTCCTGCACGCTCGCCGCTCTTAACCCCTCCCCCGCCACTCTTAACTCCTCCCCTGCCCATCTTAACTCCTCCCCTGTTGTGCTTAACTCCTCCCCCGGCTGCTCTCAACATCTCCCCCCAGATGCTCTCAACTCCTCCCCCCTGCTGCTCTCAACTCCTCCCTGGGGAGGGAGCGGCAGACATGCTGGGGACTGAGGTGAGAGAGACAGCCTGGAGGGAAAGAGAGACTGGAGGGAAAGAGAGACAAGAGGGAAAGAGAGACAAGAGGGACACAGACAGAGAGAGACAGGAGGGACACAGACAGAGAGAGACAGCAGGGACACAGACAGAGAGAGACAGGAGGGACACAGACAGAGAGAGACAGTAGGGACACAGACAGAGAGAGACAGGAGGGACACAGACAGAGACAGCAGGGACACAGACAGAGAGAGACAGGAGGGACACAGACCGAGAGAGACAGGAGGGACACAGACCGAGAGAGACAGGAGGGACACAGACAGAGAGAGACAGCAGGGACACAGACAGAGAGAGACAGGAGGGACACAGACAGAGAGAGACAGCAGGGACACAGACAGAGAGAGACAGGAGGGACACAGACAGAGAGAGACAGGAGGGACACAGACAGAGAGAGACAGGAGGGACACAGACAGAGAGAGACAGCAGGGACACAGACAGAGAGAGACAGCAGGGACACAGACAGAGAGAGACAGGAGGGACACAGACAGTGAGAGACAGCAGGGACACAGACAGAGAGAGACAGGAGGGACACAGACCGAGAGAGACAGGAGGGACACAGACCGAGAGAGACAGGAGGGACACAGACAGAGAGAGACAGCAGGGACACAGACAGAGAGAGACAGGAGGGACACAGACAGAGAGAGACAGCAGGGACACAGACAGAGAGAGACAGGAGGGACACAGACAGAGAGAGACAGGAGGGACACAGACAGAGAGAGACAGGAGGGAAACAGACAGGAGGGACACAGACAGAGAGAGACAGGAGGGACACAGACAGAGAGAGACAGGAGGGACACAGACAGAGAGAGACAGGAGGGAAACAGACAGGAGGGACACAGACAGAGAGAGACAGCAGGGACACAGACAGAGAGAGACAGGAGGGACACAGACAGAGAGAGACAGGAGGGACACAGACAGAGAGAGACAGCAGGGACACAGACAGAGAGAGACAGGAGGGACACAGACAGAGAGAGACAGGAGGGACACAGACAGAGAGAGACAGGAGGGACACAGACAGAGAGAGACAGCAGGGACACAGACAGAGAGACAGCAGGGACACAGACAGAGAGACAGGAGGGACACAGACAGAGAGAGACAGGAGGGACACAGACAGAGAGAGACAGGAGGGACACAGACAGAGAGAGACAGGAGGGACACAGACAGAGAGAGACAGGAGGGACATAGACAGAGAGAGACAGGAGGGACACAGAGAGAGACAGGAGGGACACAGAGAGAGACAGGAGGGACACAGACAGAGAGAGACAGGAGGGACACAGACAGAGAGAGACAGCAGGGACACAGACAGAGAGAGAAAGGAGGGACACAGACAGAGAGAGACAGCAGGGACACAGACAGAGAGAGACAGCAGGGACACAAACAGAGAGAGACAGGAGGGACACAGACAGAGAGAGAGACAGGAGGGACACAGACAGAGAGAGACAGCAGGGACACAGACAGAGAGAGACAGCAGGGACACAGACAGAGAGAGACAGGAGGGACACAGACAGAGAGAGACGGGAGGGAACAGACAGAGAGAGACAGGAGGGACACAGACAGAGAGAGACAGGAGGGACACAGACAGAGAGAGACAGGAGGGACACAGACAGAGAGAGACAGGAGGGAAACAGACAGAGAGAGACAGGAGGGACACAGACAGAGAGAGACAGCAGGGACACAGACAGAGAGAGACAGGAGGGACACAGACAGAGAGAGACAGGAGGGACACAGACAGAGAGAGACAGGAGGGACACAGACAGAGAGAGACAGGAGGGACACAGACAGAGAGAGACAGCAGGGACACAGACAGAGAGAGACAGGAGGGACACAGACCGAGAGACAGGAGGGACACAGACAGAGAGAGACAGGAGGGACACAGACAGAGAGAGACAGGAGGGACACAGACAGAGAGAGACAGGAGGGACACAGAGAGAGAGACAGGAGGGACACAGACAGAGAGAGACAGCAGGGACACAGACAGAGAGAGACAGGAGGGACACAGACCGAGAGAGACAGGAGGGACACAGACCGAGAGAGACAGGAGGGACACAGACCGAGAGAGAAAGGAGGGACACAGACCGAGAGAGACAGGAGGGACACAGACCGAGAGAGACAGGAGGGACACAGACAGAGAGAGACAGGAGGGACACAGACAGAGAGAGACAGGAGGTACACAGACCGAGAGAGACAGTAGGGACACAAACAGAGAGAGACAGGAGGGACACAGACAGAGAGAGACAGGAGGGACACAGACCGAGAGACAGGAGGGACACAGACAGAGAGACAGTAGGGACACAGACAGGAGGGACACAGACAGAGAGAGACAGTAGGGACACAGACAGAGAGAGACAGTAGGGACACAGACAGGAGGGACACAGACAGAGAGAGACAGTAGGGACACAGACAGAGAGAGACAGCAGGGACACAGACAGAGAGAGACAGGAGGGACACAGACAGAGAGAGACAGGAGGGACACAGACAGAGAGAGACAGGAGGGACACAGACAGAGAGAGACAGGAGGGACACAGACAGAGAGATAGGAGGGACACAGACCGAGATAGACAGGAGGGACACAGACCGAGATAGACAGGAGGGACACAGACCGAGAGAGACAGGAGGGACACAGACCGAGAGAGACAGGAGGGACACAGACCGAGAGAGACAGGAGGGACACAGACAGAGAGAGACAGGAGGGACACAGACAGAGAGAGACAGGAGGGACACAGACAGAGAGAGACAGGAGGGACACAGACAGAGAGAGACAGGAGGGACACAGACCGAGAGAGACAGGAGGGACACAGACAGAGAGACAGGAGGGACACAGACAGAGAGAGACAGGAGGGACACAGACAGAGAGAGAGAGTAGGGACACAGACAGAGACAGGAGGGACACAGACCGAGAGAGACAGGAGGGACACAGACCGAGAGAGACAGGAGGGACACAGACCGAGGGACAGGAGGGACACAGACAGAGAGAGACAGGAGGGACACAGACAGAGAGAGACAGGAGGGACACAGACAGAGAGAGACAGGAGGGACACAGACAGAGAGAGACAGGAGGGACACAGACCGAGAGAGACAGGAGGGACACAGACAGAGAGACAGGAGGGACACAGACAGAGAGAGACAGGAGGGACACAGACAGAGAGAGAGAGTAGGGACACAGACAGAGACAGGAGGGACACAGACCGAGAGAGACAGGAGGGACACAGACCGAGAGAGACAGGAGGGACACAGACCGAGGGACAGGAGGGACACAGACAGAGAGAGACAGGAGGGACACAGACCGAGAGAGACAGGAGGGACACAGACCGAGAGACAGGAGGGACACAGACCGAGAGAGACAGGAGGGACACAGACCGAGAGAGACAGGAGGGACACAGACCGAGAGAGACAGGAGGGACACAGACCGAGAGAGATAGGAGGGACACAGACAGAGAGAGACAGGAGGGACACAGACCGAGAGAGATAGGAGGGACACAGACAGAGAGAGACAGGAGGGACACAGACAGAGAGAGACAGGAGGGACACAGACAGAGAGAGACAGTAGGGACACAGACAGAGACAGGAGGGACACAGACCGAGAGAGACAGGAGGGACACAGACCGAGAGAGACAGGAGGGACACAGACCGAGAGAGATAGGAGGGACACAGACAGAGAGAGACAGCAGGGACACAGACAGAGAGAGACAGGAGGGACACAGACCGAGAGAGACAGGAGGGACACAGACCGAGAGAGACAGGAGGGACACAGACAGAGAGAGACAGGAGGGACACAGACAGAGAGAGACAGGAGGGACACAGACAGAGAGAGACAGGAGGTACACAGACCGAGAGAGAAAGGAGGGACACAGACCGAGAGAGACAGGAGGGACACAGACCGAGAAATAGGAGGGACACAGACAGAGAGAGACAGTAGGGACACAGACAGAGAGAGACAGTAGGGACACAGACAGGAGGGACACAGACAGAGAGAGACAGTAGGGACACAGACAGAGAGAGACAGCAGGGACACAGACAGAGAGAGACAGGAGGGACACAGACAGAGAGAGACAGGAGGGACACAGACAGAGAGAGACAGGAGGGACACAGACAGAGAGACAGGAGGGACACAGACCGAGATAGACAGGAGGGACACAGACCGAGATAGAAAGGAGGGACACAGACCGAGAGAGACAGGAGGGACACAGACCGAGAGAGACAGGAGGGACACAGACCGAGAGAGACAGGAGGGACACAGACAGAGAGAGACAGGAGGGACACAGACAGAGAGAGACAGCAGGGACACAGACAGAGAGAGACAGGAGGGACACAGACCGAGAGAGACAAAAGGGACACAGACCGAGAGAGACAGGAGGGACACAGACCGAGAGAGACAGAAGGGACACAGACCGAGAGAGACAGGAGGGACACAGACCGAGAGAGACAGGAGGGACACAGACAGAGAGAGACAGGAGGGACACAGAGAGAGACAGGAGGGACGCAGACAGAGAGAGACAGGAGGGACACAGAGAGAGACAGGAGGGACACAGAGAGAGAGACAGGAGGGACACAGACAGAGAGACAGCAGGGACACAGACAGAGAGAGACAGGAGGGACACAGACAGAGAGAGACAGGAGGGACACAGACAGAGAGAGACAGCAGGGACACAGACAGAGAGAGACAGGAGGGACACAGACAGAGAGAGACAGGAGGGACACAGACAGAGAGAGACAGCAGGGACACAGACAGAGAGAGACAGCAGGGACACAGGCAGAGAGAGACAGGAGGGACACAGACAGAGAGAGACAGCAGGGACACAGACAGAGAGAGACAGGAGGGACACAGACAGAGAGAGACAGGAGGGACACAGACAGAGAGAGACAGCAGGGACACAGACAGAGAGAGACAGGAGGGACACAGACAGAGAGAGACAGCAGGGACACAGACAGAGAGAGACAAGAGGGACACAGACAGATAGACAGGAGGGACACAGACAGATAGACAGGAGGGACACAGACCGAGAGAGAAAGGCGCCCATGCCAGCAACTGCGACCCTCGCAAACTTCATGTCGCAAAACACACGTTCACAAAATTCAAAACACAATACATACACACCGCTCATACATAAAAACCTTACCTACAGCAAGAGGGAGCATCCAGGACTTCAAAAATGCAACTTACACCTTCATTTCAATCAAAATAAAAGAGTTTGGACAATAAAAAATTTGCTAAGCGCGAGAAAAAATGTCCGACGAACAAAACGAAAACGAGGCTACACACGCAAACACCATACGAGACACGTTACCAGACATTACGACCTCGCAAACATCAGACACAACACGCCGACATACAAACATTTCAAACACAATAAATACACACAACACACACATAAAAAGCTTTCCTACAGGAAGAGGAACCATCCAGGACCTCAAAAAAACAAGTTACACCTTCATTTAAATTAAAATAACACACTTTACACACTAATGAAATCGCTAAGCGACAGAAAAAATGGCCGACGAAAAAAACGAAACGAGGCTCCAGCACTCAACACGCAAAACACCACAAGAAACTCGCAAAACAACACACGAAACTCGAAAAACCCCACGAAGCACCGACGGATAATCCGCAAAGACGCATAACACAGATAACCCGCCATTTTACGCCAATGCGGAAGTACACGAGTACGCTAACGGTTTGGGCTCGCGCACGCACACTATTACACTGCACACATTCAGCATTCTTACACAGCAGATCCACACCACTAATGCTGCAGCAACATCAAAACACATTGACAGTTCTTTAACACAATGCTTCAAAATAGGTACACTATATTCATTTATTCATCTATTATATATTTTAGTATTACACACCAAACAGCATTAGCTACCTTACGATTTGATTGCCGTCATTTTTTGACGGGCAATTCGCTAGTAATAATAATAATAACAATTCACCCAGTCCCCTCTCTCCGGTTCTCTTCTTTTGAGATTCACACTATCTGCCTTTTTCCCCCATCTCTCTGCTAGTTTCTGTCATCTATCGCCCGCCTGGACCAGCCTCTGAATTTCTGGATCATTTTTCCACCTGGCTCCCTCATTTTCTCTCTTTCAACACACCTTTACTCGTTATCAGTGATTTCAACATTGCCACTGATACTCCCACCTTGGCCTTTCTCAATGGGCAGATTCCCCTACCCACCACGATGGGCACTCTCTGGAACTCATTTTCACAAATCACTGCTCTAACTACAATCTTATCACCTCCCCACTCCCTCTTTCTGACCACTATCTCCTACCCACAGCCTAACAACCCCTGCCAACAACTGCACGTTCCAACACCCATGGCACATCAGACAAACACACTACATGCAGAAGTGCTCCTGCACTCCTGAACGATTATGGAGGAAATCTTGCACCTCAGCTGACTTCCTTCATTACGCTCCTATCACTATGCCCTCAACCTGGCCAAACAGCGCTACTTCTTCACATTAATATCAAATTTGTCTTCCAACCCCAAATGTTTGTTCTCCACTTTCAACACTCTCCTCTGCCCTCCCCAACCTCCCCCCTTCCTCTCTTACAGCTGAAGACTTTGCTAACCCCTTTAACAGTAAAATTGAAAATATTCAAAATGAACTCTCCTCTCAACGTGGCCAGAGTCATATCACATCTTCCCCTCAAAATACCAATAGCATCCTACCTGCACCGTTCCCCAAACCTATATCCATTATGAACTCCCTTGACCCTGCAACTGAGGATGAAGTTGCTAGCCTTCTTTCAACCTCCAGTCTTACAACCTGTCCATATGATCCTATTCCATCACAGCTGATCCCTCCCCTCTCTACCACTCTTATGCCAACTCTTACACATCTATTCAACCTCTCCCTAAACACTGGCAAGTTTCCATCACCTATGAAACATGCCATAATTACACCCATTCTCAAGAAACCCTCATTTGATCCAGCTGCTGCATCTAACTACCCTGTCTCTCTACTTCGCTTGGTTTCCAAACTGCTTGAGCGCGTCATCTACAATCGCCTTACCCAATTTATTTCCTCCAACTCTCTCCTTGATCCCTTCCAATCTAGCTTCCGGCCTCAACACTCCACTGAGACAGCTCTAACAAAAGTTACTAATGACCTGCTAATCGCCAAGTCAAAGGGTCATTTCTCTATCCTAATTTTCCTGGATCTCTTGACACGGTTGATCACTCTCTTCTTATCCAAACTCTAAGCTCCCTAGGCATCTGTGATATTGCTCTCTCTTGGTTCGCATCCTATCTAGAAAATAGAACATTTAGCATCTCCTTATCTGGCGTCTCTTCATCCCCTCGCCCTCTAACTGTCGGCGTTCCCCAAGGTTCAGTCCTAGGCCCCCTTCTTTTCTCTATCTACACATCCTCCCTTGGTGCCCTAATTAAATCCTTTGGATTTCAATATCATCTCTATGCAGATGACACCCAAATCTACATCTCTGCACCTGAACTATCCCCCTCTCTGTGAGCTCATGTTGCCAATTGCCTCTCTAGCATATCCTCATTGAAGTCCACTCGTCAACTTAAACTCAACAAGTCTAAGACGGAACTCCTTGTTTTTCCACCCTCTTCCTCAGCTCCCACCCCTCACATATCTCTCACTGTCGACAATGCCATCATCTTTCCCACCTCCCAGGCCCGCTGTCTCGGGTTTCTATTGGACCCTTCCCTCTCTTTCATTCCTCACATTCAATCACTCTCAAAATCTTTTCACTTTCACCTAAAAAACATCTCCAAAATACGTCTCTACCTTACACAAGACACAACAAAAATTCTAATACACTCTCTTATCATATCGCGCCTTGACTACTGCAACTCTCTCCTTGATGGCCTTCCTATCTCCAGTCTCTCTCCACGCCAATCCATATTAAACTCATCCGCTAGACTCATTTACCATAATCAACGCACAGTGTTCGCAGCACCACTCTGTCAGGCACTTCACTGGCTTCCCATAGCCTCCAGAATAAAATTCAAAATTATGACCCTAACATATAGAGCCCTACACAATAGTGCACCCTCCTACATCTCTGCTCTCATCTCAAAATCTACTCCCACCCGCCCTCTTCGCTCCGCTAATGACTTTCTTCTCTCCCTCGTCACCTCCTCTCACTTTTCTCGTGCTGACCCTATTCTTTGGCATTCCTTACCTCACTCCACTAGATTATCCTCATGCCTCAAATCCTTCAAAATCTCTTTAAAAACGCATCTATTCAAAGAAGCCTTTCATCTTTAGAATTTACATGCTCAACTAATCTATCACTCTCCTGTACCACTCACACCCTTTAGAATGTAAGTTTGCAAGTTTTCAATCTCGATAGGTGCTTCAGGGAAAGCACTGAGTATATCTGATTGAAAGCTCAATAACAGGGCCCTCCATCCTTTGCACTGTTTGATATTCTTCTTGACTTAACCCCTGTATAGCACTACGGAATATGTTAGTGTGTTATAAATAAAGTATAATAATAATAATAATATGATGATGAATTTTATTGCAGCTTATATTAAAATATTTGTTGAACATTGTGAGCCCGATTCAATTGAGCTTTCGCATGTTACTGGAGCTCGTAAGTGAGGTCGCACGTTAATTGGATATTCATTTGAGTTCTTTTTGCAGGCTCCAAACGGGTTATGAGTTACGGCCTTGAAAACATTGCGAAGGTTAACCTGTAATTTACAGCCTCCCGAAGACTTTGATCTTTCACTTTCGCAAGAGTTACTATTGCTAAAATCTCAAAACGCTTTTCAATTGCTCCAATTCCCCAAGACCGCAAATGTTTTGACACTTGTAAATGGCAAATGTAGGAGAAAATCCTACAAGTGCTTGAGAGGACCTGCAAGGGGGTTAAATTCCTATTCGTAGCACTGTAAATGCAAATAAAGAATCAATACTCCACTGTAAATAACGGGGAAAGCGATGATAGATATTAGAATTAATTGCACAACAGTCTCAAGCTCGCAAATCGGCAGTGTATAAGATTAATTTTTATGTCTCATTTCGGGGGTTAAATTGATCTTGGGTATCAATGAGTTAATACATATCACGCCACCCACATGGACTAGAACAGTACTGGCATTCATTTTTATAATTCCTTATTTTGCTGTTTAGCGAGTCTGATCGCATATCGGAACACCAAACCTTATGGATTGACATGTAACCTCCATGTTTTACTGCCATAAAACTGGCTGATTCGAAATGGGAGGTTACGGGCTTGCTTAATTGATCATGTTCCTGCCCTGAACTTCTATGAATCAGTGCATGGTTTATGGAGTCGGCTTTGGGCCCGTAAGTTGCGGGCTTGAGCAATTGAATAGCTCCAGAATCGGAGACGAATGGGTGTCCTAGCCTTGTATGGGATTGAAAAATTGCTCACTGTTTCTTAAATATTAAATAAGTGTAAATAATGTTCTGGAACACTCTACAAAGAACAAAGGCATATTTCCTGGGTGAATGAACACCAAAATTGAGAATAAAATTAAATGGTAAAGGGAAATATTTTATTATTGTAATTAAGTATTGTTGCGTAAAACACATAATAATCGACTTATACAGGATAAAGAGACACACTACACTACGACCCCAGAGGGGATACCTCCTACCCTGGAAGGCTTAACTTCTGTTAAAGCCTCAAAACTCAAAGCCCTATGCTTGGCAGTATATACATTTGTAGCAAAGAAGTAACAATATGAAGATATTATGCATATATCATGAATTAGATGCAGGAAATGTACTCTATCTCTGCAACATACAGCCTCATTGAATTGCAAGCCCGGAAGTCCAACGTGAGCCTTGCAATGGCTGCGGGCTTGAAATTCTCCTGTGTTACAGGGCTATGAAAAAGGGGCTGCAAGCTACAGGCCGGAGATGCTGCACTTTGGATGTGCGGCTGTGGACAGGATCAATTAGTCAAACCCATAGTCACGGGTTAGAAGTTGCCAATGGGAAAATAGATTGCCATCATAGCTGATTAAAGCCTGGGGGAACCCTGCAGGCTCCCGACATAAGCCCTTGCTGAGGGGTTCCCCGATTGACACCCCACGGCTGTTAAATATTGAACCCCTGATGCGGGGTGTACTCCAAGTACCCCCCGGCACCTACAGTTAACTATGCTGGGGATCCTCATATTACTCCTTGCAGCGGGGTACCAATCGGGACCCCCGGTGCATTTAAAAATTCAGATTACCTGCCTCGCAGGTCCTGAAAGGACCCCTGCCGTGGGTGTACTATAAGTACCCCCCGGCACCTAAAATTAAACAAATCACTCATGGGGGTCTGTATAGACCCTCATGAGCCACTAATTAACCCTATCAGTCCCATAAGGGTCTATACAGAACCTTATAGGACAATACTTAACCCCCACAATTAACACCAGGACCCTCATGACACAAAGTCTAAGTACTACACTATCAACCCTTTCCTACCCATTCCATTCTATTAAACCCCCTCAAACTAATTAAGCCCCCTCTACTATATCCAATTAATCCCCCTCTATCCTATCAACCAGCTAACCCCTTATTAAACTCCCCAAAACCCCACTAATTAAAAAAAAAAATAACCCACCACTATTTAAAGGAAATTAAAAAAAAATACAAAATAAATAAACTACATTACTGAAAATGCATTAAGAGAAAATAATAAAATGCACTACACAAAAGATTACATAAAATAAAAAAACACTACATTACATAAAAAAAACACATTACATACAAAAACAACCCTACATTACAACTGAAAAAACAACCATCCTTACTAAAACTAGAAAAGGATAAATTAGACAACTTACCTTGCCAAAATGCCCCTCCAGCAATGCCCTGGTCTTCAGTTCTTCGTTGCAGTCAGCACTCACCAAAACTGTCCACAGGTCCAGTCACACCTACAAGAAAAAGAAACATTACAGTTAATACAAACATTCATACAACATGTAATATAATAAATTCTAAATAGTCCACTTACCTGTCCAAAAATGCCCCTCCAGCGATGCCCCAGTCTTCATCCAGGCATTGCAGGCAGGGTCCCACCAAAAAATATCCTGATGTTCTAAGAAAATAAAAAAAATAATGGTGCTCCTCCCTTGAGGAGCTCCCCGCCGCAAATGAGGGTTCCCGCACATGCTCCGCTGGAAAGTTAGAAATGGTGCCCTCTGATTGGCTAAAATCACTGTCAATCATTTTTCAACCAATCAGAAGGTGCAAATGTGTAAGCCAATCAAAATGGGATGTATTACATTCTGATTGGCTGATGTAACTGTCGATCATTTTTCAGACAATCAGAGGTGCTATTGCTTTCAGCCAATCAGAATGGGATACACCTATGTCTGATTGCATATCGGACCTCCAAATCCTAAATGATTGATGTTTAACCTCCATGTTTTACTGCCGCAATGATGACGGTCTCATTTACTATTGGCTGTTTCTAAATCAGTAGTTATGCCCTTGCTTAACTGATCATGATCACACTCTAAAATGCTACATACAATTGCATAGTTTACAGTTTAGGTTTTCAGCCCCTAAATTGCAGGCTTCTTCAATTGCATTGCTCTGTAATTGTAACGTAATCTGCGGGCTTGAAATTGAATAAGGCCCATAGCCTTTATATTGATCAGGGTGTGTCCTTGTAAACTAGCATCACGATAGACCTAATGAGAGCATTGGCAGATAAATCTACTATATTACAATTGTACAGATACACACCAGTATGTTCAAAGTTGGTTCCCACCTCAAGAAATAGTTCACTGGAAAAATAAACTGTTAGACGCATAAATTGCATATCAAAGTAATTATTATGTGTTATTTTTTTGTTTACATTCTAACTACATGTTGCCTATATAAGTAGCATAATAAATGAGGTTGAAAAAATAATCCATCATGTTCAACCTTTTTAGACATCCTCAGATATTTCTAATGAGGGAATTGTTAATTAATCCAGAGAAAGACAACAACAAAAAACAATTGAAACATTGCCAATTGTCTCATAATGGATACAAATCCTTCTTGACCCTGAAAGTCTAGAAATAGGATAACTTCCTGGATCAAGACTCCTTCTTCTCTAGTTATCCAAGATAACCCTGTATGCACTTTTTATTCCAAAATCTATCTAACCACTTTATAAAGTTATCTATTACATTTTATGCCACAACTTCTATTGGTAGAGATTTCCAAAATCTTACTGTCCTTACTGTAAATAATGATTTTCTTTATTTAAAGTAGAATCTTTTTTCTTTGAACCTAAAAGGATGATGTCTTGTCTGTTGAAGGCCTCTTGGAACAAAAAGTTCCCCTGGCAAAAACTTCTAGTGATCCTGGCCATATTTTATCGGGTAATAATATGCCCTCTTCAAAAAGGCTATTTGCACAAAAATATTTTTTATATTATAACAGTTTAATCTAAAATCATAGTAATCAACGAAAAACTGACATTACTAAAAATGCATTGCTTCATAAGTTGTATAATGTTCATTGTTTGAGATTTAAAAACTTTAAGATGCCCTCACCTCTGTTCCTTCTCTCTTCCTCTAAATGAAAAACCTTTCTAACTTTCACTTCTCTTCTGACCCTTTTTATTCCTTATCTGTTTAATCTTTCCCTGATTTCTGCCCCTTCCAGTCCCTTTAGATTGTAAGTGGCGAGTTTTCAGTCTTCTAGGATGCTTTGGGAAAAAGCACTTTCTGCAAAGATTCTAAGCTCAAAACAGGGTCCTGTTTATAATATATTTCCCTTGTTCTTATCCCCTGTATTGCGCTACGGAATATGTTGGCGAGTTACAAATAAAAGTTAATAATAATAATAATAATAATAATAAGATGCATCAAATTCTAAGCTCGTTTGGCTCAGGCTTTCATGGCAAAGACAAAAGATGTAAAAGGTGTTCCCAAGAGAAATATCCCAGCACATTAAGGTTTATAGAAATATTTCAATTAAAATCTGCCAATATATAACACTTATAACGACACCAACATACAAATCGTTTGACAATATCAATATGTAAATGTCGGTCTTAATTTATCCAGCACCTCCAACTTGGTAAGGTCCTAATATAAATAATAATGGGGAGTCATTAGTGGATTTATGCTCACATACCTGAGGATATCTGTAAATCCCTAGGATTTGAGCTATTGAAAGAGATGACGAAGAAGACAGGTCTCCTATGAAGCCCGCTACCATCCCATCTTTCCAGCAGTTATAATTAGGAATTGCCATCTCCATACCACACAATATCCTTAAAGTACTCAAACTAGATGCCTGTTCACTTTTACAGCAACCATATATCTGGTATCCCAGCGAATTATTGGGTAATATTACAGCATCAGCATTAATATTCTCAATAGCAAACAAGAACACCCAAAGATGGCGGTAATATTCAAATGACAATCTGAAAAAAATGTATAAAAAATAGCTTTATTATATTTATATAATTATGTAATATTCGTAACATTCGGAATGAACTTATTGTATGGCTGGATTTCCCACCACATTAGAGCTGGGGCTCCTCTCATTTTTAGTACAGCAGTGTTTTGCCCTCAAAGCTCGCCCTTACTTACATACATGTATCTATACCACAGACCTATGATGTGCCACTTTATAAATCTATGAATAGTGTTAAATAATAGCAAAAATATAAATACAAATATATGTCGGTTTGTTGTGACTCATTAGTCATGGCAGTGATTATAGTAGTAATAAAACAAACTTCCACCCACACCACATAGTCCTTTTAGGGCAAAACAAAAACAGGAGAAAGAGCAATCAAATCCTCATGGTTCAAAATACCTTAGTGGGTGTTAAAACAACTTGTTTATTAAAAAGCCAATTGCCCACTCACAAAATGATAAAAAATAAAGACTTCAAACATGGTATCTCCCCATCAGCTGCCACCAGTCTCCCTATTCCTCTGCTGGTGTTTTTCTTTCGGAACGATTACAGCAAATTAATATATTATAAAAAAGGATAATATACTGAGGTTATTACAGCAATTCTCCAAGTGTAACCGTTCAGTATCCCTACACGTCCATTCCCTCAATAAGAAGCATCAGTGAGCAGTTGGCTTTCCAAAAACCAGTTGTTTTTAACACATCACACCATAAGGTGATTTATTTCCTTTTTATTTTCATGTTGCTAGAATTGATGACGTTGACTTGCCCCGTCTTATGAAGACGGTAGCATCAGCCCTCTGAGAAAAATATGGGTGTTAGATGGATGAATTTTCTAACATGAACGCAGAAGTTAATACGAATGTCTCAAAAGAAAACATATTTTAAAATAAATTAATGTGGACTTTAATAAGATAAGAATGGATAAGATGGCATCCTAAATATATTTATTATTATTTATTGGCCTTTTGTGATTAGACATAGTTCTTAAGTAGTATTGTATATTTTTTTATATTATTTAGTAAATGATATGTTGGGGTATTTTTACCACAAAATTCATACATTGGACATAGTGGGTGTTAAATTCAAAAGTTTTATCAAGATCAATCCTGCAATTTACTCAGCTGAACAAGCAGCGTGACATCATAGATGACATCATAAACATATACTGTGACGCTGATAGGAGGCATGCATTTATGTTGCCTTTAATTTGAATGTGAATATAAACATGGAGATTAACACCTTATATATAGGAGTGGGAGAAAGAAAACATAGCTTGGTAAAGGACAAAGGGAATAAAAAGAATGGGGCATGAGAATAGAAAATTAGGAAAATAGTAATTAAATAAATAATAGTAAATAGTAAAATAATAGTAAAGAATTAAACGATGAGAGTGAAGCTAGAATGAATAGGTGAGAAATGGAGGAGTATAAAAGGAGAGGAGAGGATAAAATAAAAATGTTAAGGTAAAATAAATAATACATGAAAAGAGGGAGGAAAAAGAAGAAGAAGATAAGCAAATAAACACAAGATAAAAGGTGAGAGAAAGAGAGGAAACAAGAGAATACCAGGATGATGGAAGAAAGAGAGAAATAAAAAGGAATCAAAAAGGGAAACAACTGAAAATAAAAAAAGTTAGGTAAATAAAGAAGAAATATAATGTGTTGTGCTTGGAGAGCAAGAAACCAAACACACCAACATGTCATAGGACACAAGAACCACCACCGCATAACATATTTGTTTCCCACCCATTATAAACTGGTTTTGGCTTGCCTTAATTTGGAAAAACATGTATTAATGTTTGCTCATAAGGTATTAGAAAAAGCGGAGAGAAAAGAAAAAGAGAATAAAAAGAAGGCAGTAGGAATAAAGAATAAAAATACAATAGAAAGAAAAGTAAAAAATGTGGTAGAAAGAGAGAATGCATAGGTGAGAAAAGTGAGGCGAAACAAGAGGAAAAAATATCAGAGAAATGGAGAATAGGAATAAAAATATGAGGGTGAGAAAGCAAAACATGGATAAAAAATATTAAAATTGTTCCACATGCAACACAAGTGGTAAATACATGGGCAATATTACAAAGAATGGTAAATGTAAGGATTTCAAATGTATTCAGAAAAATCAATAGGCCATTGTCAGGTTGTCTGTCTGACAGGAGCATTGTATATCTTGTATAATAACATTATTTTTTTTGTCTTACAGTTGAGGTTTAGTTGTGATAATAATACATGCCCCATTAATAACTAATGTCTGAAATAAATACATGGTATAATAAAAAAATAAAAATAAATCTTTACTTACGTTTCACACTTTGAATGTGAGGGCTTTTGAACAAAGTGTACCTTTCTAGGCCAATAAAGAGTACTCATTTGTAGGATTCCACCAAATATAATATCCCCTTTGCTGTAGTAATTTAGAGCATTACTATTGTTTCCTAGATAATGACTCTCAGAGGAACCTTTTGTTATTGCCAATATCAGCAGAAGCGCACCCACGGTCAGCATTGTCAAGCATGGGAATGAAGAGCAATTTATCATTTATTGTAAAAAATTGTGTTCTGCTGAGAGAGCAAATTAAGCTTAAAGCAACCGGAAACTAACTTGTGCTTTATATACGGTCAGCTGAAGCTTTTTATAAGACTATGAATTTATATTGTATCACTAAGAGACTTCAATAACTAAACTGGTAATAATAGATATAATGTTTAACAGCCCCACTAGTACAGTCAAGTAATAGTTACACATAAACATACATTTCAGCATATAATTAGTTTGTTTTTACATTTTGTGCTTTAGGATTTGTACATTTATTTAGGTGTTTAATTTGAAGCTGCTACACCTGCTGCCACCATTGATATTTTACATACAAAATACAGAAATATGGAAGGTAGTGGGTAATGCAAGTATTATACAACATTTGATAACAAATCATATATGAGAGTTTCCAATCTTGTAGGGTGCTTTGGAAAAAACGCTTCCTGCAAAGATTCTAAACTCAAAACAGGGCCTTCCATTTTCTGAATTTGTTTATAATGTATTTTCCTTGTTATTATCCCCTGTACAGCGCTACGGAATATGTTGAGCAGATTGAAAGGGTTACTAATAATAGACATGTTTCTTATAGCGGGTTAATATGCTAATGGAAAGACCCTACTGGTTTCCATTGACCACTCTCTTGCCCTTACCTCTCCTGTCCTTACACTATTTCTTTGGTTCCACCCATAATCCATGGGTTGGACTGGTATATGAATCTGCATCTACCTTGTCATTTGAGATGTTTTTCTTGTCTCAAGTGTCACCGGAGTAAGCACACCAATTAATCACTCAAGAATTACTCACACGTGCCACTGGCAACTAATTAAGTCACAAGCAATTGAGTAACAGTGTTTAGCTGTTTATCCGTGTCCTTTTGTTTTGCATTTGTATATATGATTGTGTTGTTATTCTGTTATTGGTTTACAAAAGAGGATACATGAGGAGACATAGAATATGTATTTACCTTGGATAGTCCAGCAACTTCTTCCAGGATTATTCATTACTAATTCCTCTACCACAGGAATTAAGAAATCCCCTCATTTTGTGTAGATCTATGTGTTTTGTTGCCGTATAAAGGGTATTGTAAAATTTTGTAAAAATCTTCTGGTTCTTATTTGGGTTCGTTGTTTTTTCTCCCTTCGGGGTCTTAATTTGAAGTTTCCTATTTTGTGTTGTTTTAGTTTGTAGTTTCCTGGCTAGTAACGGGCCAGGTTTATTGGCTTTATTGAATCCGATAATAAATAGTACAACTGAACACACATAGATTGCACGTGCAGTGCCACAAATTTATAGTGGGAGGACCGACCAAGCATCTTTTTCCATCTCCCGCTTCCAAAATCCATGCCATATACACGTCTCCTGATAGGTGACGTAACAGGTATCAAACTGATAGGAACAAATAGTACAACTTAATACACCACTCCTATCTAGTGGCACATTACATTGCACGTGCAGTGCCCCAAATTCAAAGTAGGAGGTCCGACCAAGCATCTTTTTCCATCTCCCTGTTCCAAAAATCAATGCCATATACACGTCCCCTAATAGTGGACGTAACAGGGATTAAACCGATAGGAATAGTACTACTTAACAGTACACACCTTATAATAAGGCAGACAGAGGCAACGCAGAGAGAGGAGTCTGAAGAAGAGGAGTCAGAGGAGGAAGGTGGCTTTGAGAAGGTGCAAGACCAAACACAGCAGGCGTCCCAGGGGGCTTGTTGTCACCTTTCGGGGACCCTTGGTGGCTGGATGGAGGAAGAGACCTTCAATGACATCAGTGAGGACAAGGAACGGGACATGGCTAGCTTGGTATCCAACCTTGTGCAAATGGGGAGTTTGCGGTTGTGCAAAGGGACTGTTTGCGTTTTTTTGCGGTGCATTAAACGGGGAGTTTGGTCTGTTACTGTGAAGTGGGTGTAACCCTTACACTACCTGATCGATACAACATCATACCTGATGTTTTAAAGCATGTTATTCCAAACAATTAAGGTGTGTTAGGTGATTTATGCCCTTTATGGCTTAAAACCAGACTCTGCATAAACTATGTAATTTTCCATGGGAGTTTTGCCATGGATCCACCTCCGGCATACCACAGTCCAGGTGTTAGTCCCCTTGAAACAACTTTCCCATCACTATTGTGGCCAGAACGAGTCCCTGTGGGTTTTGAAATTTGCCTGCCCATTGTAGTCTATGGCGGTTCGCCCGGTTCGTCCGTTCGCGAACATTTGATGAAATTTGCGTCCGAGGTTTGCGAACCGAAAATTTTATGTTCGCGACATCACTAGTATTGTATTGTATGTATTCTATGTATTTCCTTTTCAGGTGTGTAATTTAGTTTTTTCTGTAGTAGGGGGGGGTTGTAATGTATTTTTTTATTTTCTGTAATGTTCCTTTTTTTCTTTTTTGTGATGTTAGGTTTTTTATTTTATGTAATGTAGATTTTTTTATTTTTGGTGCCTTTAGTTTGCTTGATTTTCTCTAATTAGAGTGGCGGGGGTTATTAGGGGTTAGGTAGGTAGTGTAGGTAGGAAGTGTAGGTCTTAATAGGTTAGTGTAGAGGGGGGTTAGTTTAGATTTCATGGTTTATTGAGGGGCTATAGTGCAGTGTAGTGTTTATACTTAGTGTCATGAGGGTACTGGAGAACCCTCATAGCACTTACGGGGTAATGTTAGGCTTCTAACTGTCCCATGAGGGTCTTTAAATACCCTTATGGGACTAATGGTGTTAAATAGAGGCTTATGAGGGTCGGTATAGACCCCCATAAGAGACCGGGTTAAAATGGTGTAGTGCTTACACTTTGGGTCATGAGGGTCCTGGATGACTCTCATGGCACTAATGCATGCATTAGTGTGTTATAGGGGTCTATATAGTTGAGGCACACAGTACACTCACATTGTGTGACAAACAGCATTTCAACACTTTCTTTTATTGCCCTGTCATTTTTGACAGGCAAGTCGCTAGTTAATAATAATAATAATAATAAGAGATTTGTAGCACAGTAACATATTCTGGAGTGCTATACAGGAGTACAGTACAGGGAAAATGGAGGGCCTAGTCTTTAAACTTAATTCTTACCTTTAGGGGCTGCAGTAATAACCCAAAAATAAAGTATGTGTTTTAATTAGGCATTAATAAATAACTATTCCTATTCAAGGATTTTTTAATATTAGCAGTGAATGTCAAACTAACATTTAAAAAATCATCATGTAAGACTCAATTTGAGTTCTTTGGGGGGTAGTGATACCTGGTCAGACAAGCCCAGAGAGGCACCAGGTGACAGCCAACTGTGAGCATCATCTACACTCACTTTAAACTATTTTGTAATATACGACCTTAAATCCAAATATCCTGGTGATTTACACCTAATTTAAGTATATACATTTATTAGATAATAAAGTTGTTCTACATCAATAGACACTAATAGTGCATCTTGTGGAACATAAATACCATCCAGATGTTTGAGGACATCCAAAGTATCATTCATGGTAATATCTTCACCAAATCCTTAGAGAGTCGTCAACAAAAATACTTATTTTCTCCGTTAAGCTATTATTGCCCGAGATGATAGGGCGTCCAGGTACAGGAATGACTTCTCATGTACCTGAGGTAAGGTATAAAATGTTGCGATAGTAGGATATTTTGGAAACAAAAAATCACATGTACTTTGGTTGATCAAGTGATTTCTAGCATTACAGAGGATCCTTTTTAACTTATTACTGAATTTACGTAGAGGATTTTGATTTAGAAAGTATATGACAATTTATCAGAGAGTTATTTCTGGAACATCTTCAGGTAATCTTTTTCATCCATAAGGACAATATTGCCGCCTTCATCCGTGGCTTTTACAATTATATTACTCTCGCTTAACTCCTTTAGAGCTTTTCTTTCAGCCATATTCATATTTGGTTGTGGTTTTTTTTGTGCTAATTATTACATATAGTCTCCAATAGTGATGTCGCGAACATCAAATATTAGGTTCGCGAACAGCAGACGCGAACTTCCATCAAATGTTCGCGAACGGGCGAACCCGGCGAACCGCCATAGACTTCAATGGGCAGGCGAATTTCAAAACCCACAGGGACTCTTTCTGGCCACAATAGTGATGGGAAAGTTGTTTCAAGGGGACTAACACCTGGACTGTGGCATGCTGGAGCGGGATCCATGGCAAAACTCCCACGGAAAATTACATAGTTGATGCAGAGTCTGGTTTTAAGCCATAAAGGGCATAAATCACCTAACATTCCTAAATTGTTTGGAATAACATGCTTTAAAACATCAGGTATGATGTTGTATTGATCAGGTAGTGTAAGGGTTACACCCGCTTCACAGTAACAGACCAATCTCCCTGTTTAATGCACAGCAAACAACCGCAAACAGTCCCTTTGCACAAACGCAAACTCCCCATTTGCACAAGGTTGGATACCAAGCTAGCCATGACCCGTTCCTTGTCTTCACTGATGTCATTGAAAGTCTCTTACTCCATCCAGCCACCAAGGGTCCCCGAAAGGTGACAACAAGCCCCCTGGGACGCCTGCTGTGTTTGGTCTTCCACCTCCTCAAAGCCACCTTCCTCCTCTGACTCCTCTTCTTCAGACTCCTCTCTCTGTGTTGCCTCTGTCTGCGTTATTATAAGGTGTGTACTGTTAAGTAGTACTATTCCTATCGGTTTAATCCCTGTTACGTCCACTATTAGGGGACGTGTATATGGCATTGATTTTTGGAACAGGGAGATGGAAAAAGATGCTTGGTCGGACCTCCTACTTCAAATTTGGGGCACTGCGCATGCAATCTAAGATTCCACCAGATATGAGTGTCACTGTGTACTGGCAAAAGTTGGCAGAGTAGATGCAATAGGCTTCACACACACGCCTGTAGGCAGGCAATTGCTATTCAATCTATTACAGTCAAAAAAGTGTTGTTTTATGTCACTGTACACTACGGTTGCACCAGATATGACGTATCACTGCGCACTGGCAAAAGTTGGCAGAGTAGATGCAATAGGCTTCACACACACGCCTGTAGGCAGGCAATTGCTATTCAATCTATTACAGTCAAAAAAGTGTTGTTTTATTTCACTGAGCACAATATAAGCTGTGAGCCTGACACAGGCAGGCAACTGAAATTAGATTACAGGAAAAAAATGGTTGTTTTCAATGTAATCTCCAGCAGCTACACTATCTGTCCTCTCACAACAAATGCAGCTTCAGAATGATTCTAAAATATATGCTGTCCTTCAGATGGAAGGCCCTGGAAGGGAGTGTATGCTGCTGATTGGCTGGAATGTGTCTGCTGACTGTGAGGTGCAGGGTCAAAGTTTCCTCAATGATAAAGAATAGGAGGGGAACCGAAATGCGCATGTGTTCACCTTCCGATGCGAACGCGAACATGACAAAATCGCTGCGAATAGTCCACGGGCGAACTGTTCGCGACATCACTAGTCTTCAATAATATTTTTAAATATTTCTCTACTAGATCCAAAAATACTTGTATGTTGCTATAATGCCTGTTGTTGGATCACTAAGCGCTACATTATATTCTTTTAGGGGAGAGGATCATTTTAGGAGAGAGGATCCATTTCCTAGTGCTAGTATACACATGTTATAGTTAGTAGATGTCATGTAATGAAAGTATTGAACATTTGTACATTTAACATTATGTTACCATAACACAAGATCAGAAATATGTGTAGGTACCTTTAGAGTAGATCAACAGAGCTACTTTAATAACTGACTTCACATGCCAGTTACTGATGACATCACTGCTTTCTAACTGTCCCTTAACTCCTCATGAACTAGTTATAGCTGAAAGTGTAGCATAGAGTCTAAACACATGGAAACATGTTAACAGCACTTTAAATTTGCCAGATACATCACAAACTGCTAAACCTTTAATATATGGCAACCAAAACCATATACAAAACATATCAAAACCAAATAAAATGGGTAATATTAACCCTCTGGGCAGTATTAAATCATCTTGGGACAAACTGGTGACAACAGCATAGATACATAAGTGGCTGTCATGACCCAGGGATAAGGGTGCACTCCAAACCTTCCTGCTTTCAGCCACAGAAACAGCCCTAGATTGTTAGGATGCTGGTATTCTCAGCACTTAGCTAGCTTATCCATGTCAGGACGAAGACTGAACCAGGCCAGAGGCCTGAGGAGGAGGAGTTCTATGTCACCCTCCATGCAATACAGCATGGCCCGGGGGACAATAGGGGCCAACACCTACAAGTTGCATTAGTTCAGGAGGCCCAAGGGTTTTGGGTACAATGCCTGCTGTGACTGTGGTGCATCCATATCTAGATCCACGCACAACAGTACCCCCAAAGACCATGGAAGTCATGGTGGCCAGATGCTACATGCTTTACATTCCAGTTGACTGGCTACACTTGGATTGGAAAACTGGGAAGGGGATCTGGGAGGTAGGGGTCAAGCATGGCATACCACCAGACATTTTGTTGAGGAATGATTTGGGGCATCTTGAAAGCAGGTATGTTAATGCTGTTACCAGAACTCAAGCAGCCAAGGTTGGCCCAGAGGATGAGGATGAAGCAGGACATAGGAATAAGTCAATTACCTGCTGGGGAACAAAGGCTGGGTTGGGCCAATATAGTTGAGGTAAAAGTATAATTAAGAGAAGACGGGACTTTGGCGGGTGTTAGGCAAAGGGCTGACCAGTCGGAGAATGATCCAGAGAAGAGTATGTGTATGTATAGTGGTTATTATATAGAATCACCCCTGAGCCATGAGGGGAAGGGACTAGGTAGGTGAGGAAGCAGGCTGACTTGCTCCAGAAGTGTAAGGTTATGCTGCTTGAGAGAGCCTATGAGGGACCTTCAGCTGGGACCCGTTTCTGCCTTACCCAGGCATGTTATTGATCAGTGTTAACGCCAATGTTACTGCCCAGGAAGGGGTGCCTGGGTTCCTCTTCAGCCCTTACCATTAATGGATGCCCCATTTCAATGAATGGATATTGACATCACAGGACCCCTAGCAAGAAACCAGCAGGACTGGGAAATAGTTCATTTGAACCATAGTGAAATATGCTACCCGGTAGCTGGTGGCTGTTCCGATGTGTAATAGAGAATGCTCTGTACTCCCAAATTGCACGAAAAGGATTGGCAGTGTATATATCCCTATTCTCTCTTTGCCTAACGGGTAGTACCTTCTGTAATGTGGACAGGTAAGGGGACAAATAAACCTGGTCAGATAAAAAAAGGGAACTATGGGCAGATAACGGTAGCCTCATACGTCCTGACTTTTTACGAGAACCTAGCCACACTATCTGGGCTAGTTAGGGAACACATGAAGGAAGCTAAAGACAGAGATTATTATGACCAAGGAACCAAGGATAGGGAATTAGAGGTAGGACATTAAGTAATAATGTTAGCAGGATAAGTTCCAAGCCACCTTGGAAGGGCATTACCCAAGAAGTTGAACCCCCATTCCTACGTGGTAATAATAGACCCTAATAGAAAGGTTACAAGAGTGGCCCACATAAATAGATTAAAGGAGTATCATAGGCATCCCCAAAATCTATTGGCCATCTGTCTTCCTACATTCAGTGATCCAGAGGAAGGCATCCTTCCCGACCTATTAGCCCCAGTTAGACTGGGTAACCTGAGTGAGGTAGGACAGTCTGTAAATGTAAATATGGTATAGAAGAGACAGTAAGTTGATGTACTAGCACTGTTTCAAACCCTACTCTCCACCAGCAGGTTGCCCCCTCTGAAACAAACCTGTTACTCCCAGAGGCAGTAAAGGCAAGTATTTCTTATAAGCCGAGGAAGATGTTATGGGTAGGGATAATTGAACATTCAGTAGTATTGGTACCTAAAAAATCTGAAACCACTCAAGACCAGTGCTTACGCTATTCCCCAAATGAACGAGTTGTTGGGCTGTCTGGGTACTGCTTTGGATTTCTCCAAGCGATATTGACAAATTCACCTTGCTGAGACAGCCAGAAAGAAGTCAGCCGACATAAACCCTTTTAGTCTTTACAAATTCAAGGTGATGACATTTGGGATGAAGAATGCCCCTTCAACATTCCAAAGGTTAGTAGATAGACTGTTACAAAAACAAAGTATGTGTTTTAATTAGGCATTAATAAATAACTATTCCTATTCAAGGATTTTTTAATATTAGCAGTGAATGTCAAACTAACATTTAAAAAATCATCATGTAAGACTCAATTTGAGTTCTTTGGGGGGTAGTGATACCTGGTCAGACAAGCCCAGAGAGGCACCAGGTGACAGCCAACTGTGAGCATCATCTACACTCACTTTAAACTATTTTGTAATATACGACCTTAAATCCAAATATCCTGGTGATTTACACCTAATTTAAGTATATACATTTATTAGATAATAAAGTTGTTCTACATCAATAGACACTAATAGTGCATCTTGTGGAACATAAATACCATCCAGATGTTTGAGGACATCCAAAGTATCATTCATGGTAATATCTTCACCAAATCCTTAGAGAGTCGTCAACAAAAATACTTATTTTCTCCGTTAAGCTATTATTGCCCGAGATGATAGGGCGTCCAGGTACAGGAATGACTTCTCATGTACCTGAGGTAAGGTATAAAATGTTGCGATAGTAGGATATTTTGGAAACAAAAAATCACATGTACTTTGGTTGATCAAGTGATTTCTAGCATTACAGAGGATCCTTTTTAACTTATTACTGAATTTACGTAGAGGATTTTGATTTAGAAAGTATATGACAATTTATCAGAGAGTTATTTCTGGAACATCTTCAGGTAATCTTTTTCATCCATAAGGACAATATTGCCGCCTTCATCCGTGGCTTTTACAATTATATTACTCTCGCTTAACTCCTTTAGAGCTTTTCTTTCAGCCATATTCATATTTGGTTGTGGTTTTTTTTGTGCTAATTATTACATATAGTCTCCAATAGTGATGTCGCGAACATCAAATATTAGGTTCGCGAACAGCAGACGCGAACTTCCATCAAATGTTCGCGAACGGGCGAACCCGGCGAACCGCCATAGACTTCAATGGGCAGGCGAATTTCAAAACCCACAGGGACTCTTTCTGGCCACAATAGTGATGGGAAAGTTGTTTCAAGGGGACTAACACCTGGACTGTGGCATGCTGGAGCGGGATCCATGGCAAAACTCCCACGGAAAATTACATAGTTGATGCAGAGTCTGGTTTTAAGCCATAAAGGGCATAAATCACCTAACATTCCTAAATTGTTTGGAATAACATGCTTTAAAACATCAGGTATGATGTTGTATTGATCAGGTAGTGTAAGGGTTACACCCGCTTCACAGTAACAGACCAATCTCCCTGTTTAATGCACAGCAAACAACCGCAAACAGTCCCTTTGCACAAACGCAAACTCCCCATTTGCACAAGGTTGGATACCAAGCTAGCCATGACCCGTTCCTTGTCTTCACTGATGTCATTGAAAGTCTCTTACTCCATCCAGCCACCAAGGGTCCCCGAAAGGTGACAACAAGCCCCCTGGGACGCCTGCTGTGTTTGGTCTTCCACCTCCTCAAAGCCACCTTCCTCCTCTGACTCCTCTTCTTCAGACTCCTCTCTCTGTGTTGCCTCTGTCTGCGTTATTATAAGGTGTGTACTGTTAAGTAGTACTATTCCTATCGGTTTAATCCCTGTTACGTCCACTATTAGGGGACGTGTATATGGCATTGATTTTTGGAACAGGGAGATGGAAAAAGATGCTTGGTCGGACCTCCTACTTCAAATTTGGGGCACTGCGCATGCAATCTAAGATTCCACCAGATATGAGTGTCACTGTGTACTGGCAAAAGTTGGCAGAGTAGATGCAATAGGCTTCACACACACGCCTGTAGGCAGGCAATTGCTATTCAATCTATTACAGTCAAAAAAGTGTTGTTTTATGTCACTGTACACTACGGTTGCACCAGATATGACGTATCACTGCGCACTGGCAAAAGTTGGCAGAGTAGATGCAATAGGCTTCACACACACGCCTGTAGGCAGGCAATTGCTATTCAATCTATTACAGTCAAAAAAGTGTTGTTTTATTTCACTGAGCACAATATAAGCTGTGAGCCTGACACAGGCAGGCAACTGAAATTAGATTACAGGAAAAAAATGGTTGTTTTCAATGTAATCTCCAGCAGCTACACTATCTGTCCTCTCACAACAAATGCAGCTTCAGAATGATTCTAAAATATATGCTGTCCTTCAGATGGAAGGCCCTGGAAGGGAGTGTATGCTGCTGATTGGCTGGAATGTGTCTGCTGACTGTGAGGTGCAGGGTCAAAGTTTCCTCAATGATAAAGAATAGGAGGGGAACCGAAATGCGCATGTGTTCACCTTCCGATGCGAACGCGAACATGACAAAATCGCTGCGAATAGTCCACGGGCGAACTGTTCGCGACATCACTAGTCTTCAATAATATTTTTAAATATTTCTCTACTAGATCCAAAAATACTTGTATGTTGCTATAATGCCTGTTGTTGGATCACTAAGCGCTACATTATATTCTTTTAGGGGAGAGGATCATTTTAGGAGAGAGGATCCATTTCCTAGTGCTAGTATACACATGTTATAGTTAGTAGATGTCATGTAATGAAAGTATTGAACATTTGTACATTTAACATTATGTTACCATAACACAAGATCAGAAATATGTGTAGGTACCTTTAGAGTAGATCAACAGAGCTACTTTAATAACTGACTTCACATGCCAGTTACTGATGACATCACTGCTTTCTAACTGTCCCTTAACTCCTCATGAACTAGTTATAGCTGAAAGTGTAGCATAGAGTCTAAACACATGGAAACATGTTAACAGCACTTTAAATTTGCCAGATACATCACAAACTGCTAAACCTTTAATATATGGCAACCAAAACCATATACAAAACATATCAAAACCAAATAAAATGGGTAATATTAACCCTCTGGGCAGTATTAAATCATCTTGGGACAAACTGGTGACAACAGCATAGATACATAAGTGGCTGTCATGACCCAGGGATAAGGGTGCACTCCAAACCTTCCTGCTTTCAGCCACAGAAACAGCCCTAGATTGTTAGGATGCTGGTATTCTCAGCACTTAGCTAGCTTATCCATGTCAGGACGAAGACTGAACCAGGCCAGAGGCCTGAGGAGGAGGAGTTCTATGTCACCCTCCATGCAATACAGCATGGCCCGGGGGACAATAGGGGCCAACACCTACAAGTTGCATTAGTTCAGGAGGCCCAAGGGTTTTGGGTACAATGCCTGCTGTGACTGTGGTGCATCCATATCTAGATCCACGCACAACAGTACCCCCAAAGACCATGGAAGTCATGGTGGCCAGATGCTACATGCTTTACATTCCAGTTGACTGGCTACACTTGGATTGGAAAACTGGGAAGGGGATCTGGGAGGTAGGGGTCAAGCATGGCATACCACCAGACATTTTGTTGAGGAATGATTTGGGGCATCTTGAAAGCAGGTATGTTAATGCTGTTACCAGAACTCAAGCAGCCAAGGTTGGCCCAGAGGATGAGGATGAAGCAGGACATAGGAATAAGTCAATTACCTGCTGGGGAACAAAGGCTGGGTTGGGCCAATATAGTTGAGGTAAAAGTATAATTAAGAGAAGACGGGACTTTGGCGGGTGTTAGGCAAAGGGCTGACCAGTCGGAGAATGATCCAGAGAAGAGTATGTGTATGTATAGTGGTTATTATATAGAATCACCCCTGAGCCATGAGGGGAAGGGACTAGGTAGGTGAGGAAGCAGGCTGACTTGCTCCAGAAGTGTAAGGTTATGCTGCTTGAGAGAGCCTATGAGGGACCTTCAGCTGGGACCCGTTTCTGCCTTACCCAGGCATGTTATTGATCAGTGTTAACGCCAATGTTACTGCCCAGGAAGGGGTGCCTGGGTTCCTCTTCAGCCCTTACCATTAATGGATGCCCCATTTCAATGAATGGATATTGACATCACAGGACCCCTAGCAAGAAACCAGCAGGACTGGGAAATAGTTCATTTGAACCATAGTGAAATATGCTACCCGGTAGCTGGTGGCTGTTCCGATGTGTAATAGAGAATGCTCTGTACTCCCAAATTGCACGAAAAGGATTGGCAGTGTATATATCCCTATTCTCTCTTTGCCTAACGGGTAGTACCTTCTGTAATGTGGACAGGTAAGGGGACAAATAAACCTGGTCAGATAAAAAAAGGGAACTATGGGCAGATAACGGTAGCCTCATACGTCCTGACTTTTTACGAGAACCTAGCCACACTATCTGGGCTAGTTAGGGAACACATGAAGGAAGCTAAAGACAGAGATTATTATGACCAAGGAACCAAGGATAGGGAATTAGAGGTAGGACATTAAGTAATAATGTTAGCAGGATAAGTTCCAAGCCACCTTGGAAGGGCATTACCCAAGAAGTTGAACCCCCATTCCTACGTGGTAATAATAGACCCTAATAGAAAGGTTACAAGAGTGGCCCACATAAATAGATTAAAGGAGTATCATAGGCATCCCCAAAATCTATTGGCCATCTGTCTTCCTACATTCAGTGATCCAGAGGAAGGCATCCTTCCCGACCTATTAGCCCCAGTTAGACTGGGTAACCTGAGTGAGGTAGGACAGTCTGTAAATGTAAATATGGTATAGAAGAGACAGTAAGTTGATGTACTAGCACTGTTTCAAACCCTACTCTCCACCAGCAGGTTGCCCCCTCTGAAACAAACCTGTTACTCCCAGAGGCAGTAAAGGCAAGTATTTCTTATAAGCCGAGGAAGATGTTATGGGTAGGGATAATTGAACATTCAGTAGTATTGGTACCTAAAAAATCTGAAACCACTCAAGACCAGTGCTTACGCTATTCCCCAAATGAACGAGTTGTTGGGCTGTCTGGGTACTGCTTTGGATTTCTCCAAGCGATATTGACAAATTCACCTTGCTGAGACAGCCAGAAAGAAGTCAGCCGACATAAACCCTTTTAGTCTTTACAAATTCAAGGTGATGACATTTGGGATGAAGAATGCCCCTTCAACATTCCAAAGGTTAGTAGATAGACTGTTACAAGGACACCGAGGAGATGGCATTGCCATCTTTAGTGATACTTGGGAGGATAACCTTCAGCATGTTAAGAATAAACTAGAGAATATTCAGGGGGCCAGATTTGCTATGATAAATGTCAGTGGGCCAAGGAGGAAATAGAGTACATAGGGCACTGGGTGGACAGTGGGCAGATTAGGTCGGAACCAGAGAAGGTATATTGAATAGCTGCATGACCCACCCCCAAACTTAGAAGTAGGTAATGGCTTTCCTAAGGACCACAGGATATTTCCGCAAGTTAATTCCTTGTTATAGTGCGAGGCCAAACTGTTGACTGACCTGACACGAAAGAGGATGCCTGGGATGATTGACTACACTCCTGCTTGTGAGGTCAAATTTTCTGGCTCTGAAAGAGGCTCTCACCTGCCTTCCTGTTCTGGCTACCCCAGAGTACAAGAGATCATTCATTGTACAGACGATGTGCCCACATTCAGGCTGGGAGATGTACTAAGCTGGAAGGAAGCATCCCATAGCCTACCTCAGTAGGAAGCTGCTGCCATGGGAAGTGGTATATGCAGCAGTGGAAAAGGAGTGCTTTGCTGTAGTATGGGCCCTGGAAAAATTCCAGCATTATCTCTATGGCAGGGACTTCACAGTAGTCACTGAGCATAATCCCCCATGCTGGCTGTGGTGCGAGAAAATCAACAAATGCTGAGATGGAGCCTGGCACTATAGACTTTAAATGTGTCTATCCAGAATCTAAGCGGCAAGGTCCATCAAAATACAGATGATCTCTCAAGGCTGGAGAACAAGTGGAAAGGAAGTTTGTGTTAGTTTGTGCAAGGTGCTTTGGGGAAGCACTTTGGACACTGGATTTTAAACTCAAAGATAGGGCCTTCCATCCTTTGTAACATGTTAATACTGCTGCTACTATTGCTTTTTTGCCTTGATCGTAACCCATGTGTTGCGCTACAGAATATGTTGGCGATTTACATATAAACAATAATAATAATAGTAATTGTCCATCAGCATCACTTCCTCAGCTACACTAGATTGGGAAGGAAGATGTTATGATGCCCAGGGGACCCCACTGGACTTGGGAACTATTATGGAATCTGGGGAACACAGGGTACAATTGCACAATATATTTCCTTTCTCCATAAGAACAATGCCCAAACACCTATGTACCTGGACTTTTGCCACAAGATTGGCCCAAGATGATTTAACACTGCCCTTATTATGTACCTAAGAGGGTTAATGTTAACTTTGTTATTTACTTAGGATGCTTTCATACAGTGGAAATAAAAAGTCTACACACCCCTGTTAAAATTTCAGGTTTCTGTGCTGTAAAAAAAATGAGAAAAAGATAAATCATTTCAGAACTTTTTCCACCTTTAATGTGACCTATAAACTGTACAACTCAATTGAAAAACAAACTGAAATCTTTTAGGTGGAGGGAAGAAATAAATTAAAAAAAAAATAATGTGGTTGCATAAGTCTGCACACCCTCTTATAACTGGGGATGTAGCTGTGTTCAGAATTAAGCAATCACATTTAAATCATGTTAAATAGGAGTCAGCATACACCTGCCATCATTTAAAGTGCCTCTGATTAACCCCAAATAAAGTTCTGCTGCTCTAGTTGGTCTTTCCTGACATTTTCTTAGTTGCATCCCACAGCAAAAGCCATGGTCCACAGAGAGCTTCCAAAGCATCAGAGGGATCTCATTGTCAAAAGGTATCAGTCAGGAGAAGGGTACAAAATAATTTCCAAGGCATTAGATATACCATGTAACACAATGAAGACAGTCATCATCAAGTGGAGAAAATATGGCACAACAGTGACATTACCAAGAACTGGAGCTCCCTCCAAAATTCATGAAAAGACGAGAAGAAAACTGGTTTGGGAGGCTAGCAAGAGGCTTACAGCAACATTAAAGGAGCTGCAGGAATATCTGGCAAGTACTGGCTGTGTGGTACATGTGACAACAATCTCCCGTATTCTTCATATGTCTGGGCTAGGGGGTAGAATGGCAAGATGAAAGACTTTTCTTACAAAGAAAAACATCCAAGCCAGGCTACATTTTGCAAAAACACATCTGAAGTCTCCCAAAAGCATGTGGGAAAAGGTGTTATGGTCTGATGAAACGAAGGTTGAACTTTTTTGCCATAATTCCAAAAGATATGTTTGGCGCAAAAACAACACTGCACATCACCAAAAGAACACCATACCCACAGTGAAGCATGGTGTTGGCAGCATCATGCTTTGGGGCTGTTTTTCTTCAGCTGGAACTGGGGCCTTAGTTAAGATAGAGGGAATTATGAACAGTTCCAAATACCAGTCAATATTGGCACAAATCCTTCAGGCTTCTGCTAGAAAGCGGAACATGAAGAGGAACTTCATCTTTTAGCATGACAACGACCCAAAGCATACATCCAAATCAACAAATGAATGGCTTCACCAGAAGAAGATTAAAGCTTTGGAATGGCCCAGCCAGAGCCCTGACCTGAATCCGATTGAAAATCTGTGGGGTGATCTGAAGAGGGCTGTGCACAGGAGATGCCCTCGCAATCTGACAGATTTGGAGTGTTTTTGCAAAGAAGAGTGGGCAAATCTTGCGAAGTCAAAATGTGCCATGCTGATAGACTCATACCCAAAAAGACTGAGTGCTGTAATAAAAACAAAAGGTGCTCCAACAAAGTATTAGTTTAAGGGTGTGCATACTTATGCAACCATATTATTTTATTTTTATATTTTTTCTTCCCTCTACCTAAAAGATTTCAGTTTGTTTTTCAATTGAGTTGTACAGTTTATAGGTCACATTAAAGGTGGAAAAAGTTCTGAAATGATTTATCTTTGTCTCATTATTTTACAGCACAGAAACCTGACATTTTAACAAGGGTATGTAGACGTTTTATATCCACTGTATATTAAAAGTTTAGCAGTTTATGTTGTTAATGGCAAATTTAAATTAGTGAAGAATACTGTACAAGTTTCTTGATAAAATGTTTTCATGTTGGACTCTATGGCCCACTGGGCAATGCTGTATTGCATGGAGGGTGACATAGAATTCCTCTTCCTCAGGTCTGGCCTGGGTAAGTCTTGGTTCCTGACATGGATAAGCCAGCTAAGTGCTGAGATTACCAGAATCCTGACAATCTAAGGCTGTTTCTGTGACCGAAAGCAGGAAGGTTTGGGGTGCACCTGGTCCCTTCACCCCTTCATGACAGTTACTTATGTACCTGTACTGTTGTCACCAGATTGTCCCAAGAGGATTTAATACTGCCCATATTGTTTAACTAAGAGGTTTAATGTTACCCATTTTATTTGTTTTTTATATATTTTTTGGTTGCCATATATTAAATGTTTAGCAGTTTATGTTGTAACTGGCAAATTGAAATTAGTGAAGGAAGTGTGTTGTTAAGATGTTTCCATGTGTTTAGACTCTGTGCTACATTTTCAGTTATAACCATGCAGTGATGTAATCAGTAACTGTCATGTGAAGTCAATAATTAAAGTAGCTCTGTTGAATGACACTGCAATAGGTAACTCCACAAGTACCCAGTTTTATCAGTGTGATAGAATATTGTAACATGGGCTTCATGTGCTTGAGTAATGTATTGTATCTTAGGTCTCAATTACATGAGTCCAGCAGAAACCTTACTAGGCTGCTATATCTTAGTGGATAAATTAAGTGGAAAATAACGTGAAATTCACTCCAACCTGTAACTGTAACCTGTAACACAAACAAAAAAATTCTATACTCTTGGGCCACGTGGTTAGCTTGCTGAGCATTACAGTCAACTTTTGAGCAAAAAATTCTTGTCTATATAAACTCTATTTACATTTTTCCCATCATTCTTTAACTTAACTGCTGTTGCTATGGAATACTATTATTTTTATGAGCTCTGACTCTTACTTGTAGCCAATAAATATTTCAATTGGATGTATGTGCTACCCTGCATCCATCCTAACTTAACACTTAACTTCCCTACCAAACCTTCAATACATCCTCAATACATCCTTTCTTATACCCACTTACACAAACTCCACTACATTCCAGCCACACATACTCCATGTTAACCTCTGTGTCATATCAACAAAACTTATAACCATTTTAAAAAACATAAAAAAATGATATATACATGTTTTTCAAAGCTTCTTGTGAGTAGGTGTTGGCAATATGTATTTTAGTGAGTGTGACTAATAGTGTATATGTGACTGGTATAAGAGATTTCGTGTTTGTGTGTCTAGAATGGAGGGGGGCACCAGAAGGAAAGAGGAGGATAGGAAGGGTGTGATAAGGAAAGCAGGAGAGATAAAAACAGGGGCAGCCAAGGGAGTCAAAGGAGGGGGAAAACAGTGGAGAGAAAGAGATAGGAGTGGAAAGGGGTTAAAAAAAGTTAAGAGGGGGTGAGAAAAGAGTGGTAGAAGGGTTGGTATAATAGGCCAGCTACTGAGAAAAGAAGAGTGACAGGTACCCCAAGCAAGTGTAGGCACATAAGCGTCGAGAGGAAACTGCAAAATTAAGTAGTCCTCAGGTCAAGAAAAACACTGACAAATAGTTCAAAATACATCAAGATGGGGTTATTTGTAATCCTCACTGGCACCCATGACAGGATATATATCTTTAATTGCGGTAGAGAATTGAGAGCATACGAGGGGAACCTCTTTTTTTAAAAGAAGTAAATTCTCAAACCTGGAAATGTTTCTGTGCTGTTCTTATTTAATGATCTGTCTTGGTTAGAAATAAAATGAGCATTTCTCCAAATGTACTCCCAGTCTACCCACAATATCCAGGGCTTTTATTATTAGATAACATTTACGTAATAGTATTGACTTTTTCAAAAGTAAAAAGCACCAAGCGAAAGAAAATATATTTTTTTATTTATTTGGTAAATTTATTTTTTTCTGAATTGTGTATAGAACTAAACTAACAAATAAACCCATATTTAGCTACTGAAAAAAAAGATGTATAGCAAATTGTTGCAAATGTGTCTGACCTGCTGAATCCCTGGTACTAAAAGGGTTAAATTACAGGCCTATTTTTTTGAAAGATGGATAATTAAATCAGGCAATAACTAAAATTTCAACTTGTGGACTGATTGAAACATTTTTCACATTTTGAACATACAATTGGTTTATCCCGTGTGAGTTCTCATGTGTTGATTGAGACTTGTGGTCCGACTGAAACATTTCCCACATTTAGAACATGCAAATGGCTTTTCCCCTGTGTGAGTTCTCTTATGTCGATTTAAATTTTTGGACACACTGAAACATTTCCCACATTCAGAACAGGCAAACGGTTTTTCATCTGTGTGGATTCTCTTATGTAGCTTGAGGCTTGTGGACAGACTGAAACATTTCCCACATTCAGAACATGCAAATGGTTTTTCCCCTGTGTGAGTTATCATGTGTCGATTTAGACTTTTTGACACCCCAAAACATTTCCCACATTCAGAACAGGCAAAAGGTTTTTCATCTGTGTGAGTTCTGTAATGTAGCTTGAGTCTTGTGGACAAACTGAAACATTTTCCACATTCGGAACATGCAAATGGTTTTTCCCCTGTGTGAGTTCTCATGTGTATATTGAGATGTGTGATTCGACTGAAACATTTCCCACATTCAGAACATGCAAATGGTTTTTCTCCTGTGTGGGTTCTCATATGTTGATTGAGATTTGTGGCCAGACTGAAACATTTGCCACATTCAGAACATGCAAATGGTTTTTCTCCTGTGTGAGTTCTCATATGTCGATGGAGACTTGTGTTCCGACTGAAACATTTCCTACATTCGGAACATGCAAATGGTTTTTCTCCTGTGTGAGTTCCCATATGTCGATGGAGATTTGAGGCCCGACTGAAACATTTCCCACATTCAGAACATGCACATGCTTTTTCTCCTGTATAAGTTATTGGCTTTGCTTCCAGATAACTATGTGATGAACTAAAATCTTCACAATCAGATAAACTAAGGGAAATGTGGTCATCTTCAAAGATATTCCAAATCTTGGATCCATCTGTTGGAAATAAAGGCACAAGAAGCAAAGGATTATAAAATCTAAGAGTTTTAGCATACTCCTAAATGGAAATAATTAGTCTTAGTTTGAGACCAATTTGCAGTTCATAAATTATATTTTTGGTTGAATGTCTGAAATGTGTAGTGTGTATTACCAAGTATTGTCAACGGTAGTCTTTTGTATAAATAAATATGATTTTATATTTATTTGAATTGTGTAATTATATTTAGTTTTTAGCAATGGAATAGTTTGTTTGCTTTACAATAATATGTATTATATTTTATTTGTTTGATAAACTCCTGCTTTCCTGCTAGTGGTATGAAATACACTAACTGCTCCCACTGTCATGTTCTAAGTGGAGCCTGCCCAGTTGTGTGGGTGGCCCCTCACTACCAGTGACATAATTTCTTCATCCAAACAAGATGTAATTCTCTCTCTCTCTCTGATCCTGATACCATACACACTGGCTGGGAGCTTTTGCTGAAGGTACCTAAAGACACAGAGGATTCATCTTAATGTCACTATATGCAATTATTATCAATATTTGTATTAATGTTTCTAAATATAATATTTTCTGAGATTGAAATTGTCACTTGGCAAATCTGTATCTATGCTTTATTCTGAAACCCCCCTTAACTTGCATGCTTCCCACCCCAAGCCTGGGTTTATTGCAGTGGTCCATCCTTCTCATCTTATGTTACAGCCTAAAAATACCTCCAGGCCTTACACATTGTCTCTCTCTCTCGCTGATCCTGATAGCACGCTATAATTACACCCATTCTTAAAAACCCTCATCTGATCCAGCTTCTGCATCTAACTATATCCCCATCTCTGTACTTCCCCTGGCTTCAAAACTGCTTCAGTGACTCGTTTACAACCGCCTTACCCACTTTATTTCCGCTAACTCCCTCCTTGACACCTCCCAATCTGGTTTCCAACCTCAACACTCAACAGAAACAGCTCTCACTAAAGTAACTAATGACTTGCTCACCGCCAAGTCAAAGGGTCACTTCTCTATCCTGATTCTTCTGGATCTCTCTGCTGCCTTTGACATTGTTGACACCCACATCTCCAAATACTCCACTCTCTTGGCATTCATGACACAGCACTCTCAGGGTTCTCGTCCTGCCTTGAAGACAGAACATCTAGTGTCTCCTTCTCTGGCACCTCTTCTTCGCCTCGCCCTCTGGGTGTTGGCGTACCCCAGGGTTCTGTCCTGGGCCCCTTCCTTTTCTCCATCTATACTTCTTCCCTTGGTACCCTTATAAAATCTTTTGGTTTTCAAAACAATTTATATGCAGATGACACTCAAATCCACTTCTAGGCACCAGATCTATTCCCCTCTATCGTAGCATAAGTGGCGAGCTGGCTCTATCATGTATCCTCTTGGATGTCCTCCTGTCAACACAAACTAACCAAGTCAAAGACTGATCTCTTAATCTTCCCACCCTCTACCACAGCTTCCACTCCACATATATCTCTCCCTGTTGATAATGCCATTATCACTCCCATCTCCTAGGCCAGTTGTCTTGGGGTTCTTTTGGACTACAAAATCCTGTCTTTTTCACCTAAAAAACATCACCAAAATATGTCACTATCATACACAAGACACAACTAAAATTCTTATTCACTCTCTCATCATATCTGGCCTTGACTACTGCAACTCTCTTCTTGCTGGTCTCCCCATCACCTGTCTCTCTCCACTCCAATTCATAATGATTGCATCCACTGGACTTATCCACCAAACTCAACATTCTGTATCTGCAGCACCTCTCTGTCAGTCACTCCACTGGCTTCCCATAGCCTCCAGAATAATATTTTAAAACATGGACCTAACCTATAATGCACTCATCATTAATTATAATTATTATCCTTTATTTATAACGCGCCAACATATTCCGCAGCGCAATACAGGGGTTAGGTACAAGTATAAACAATACCCCCTCTTATACCTCTGCTCTCATCTCTAAGTACAACCCCAACTGCCCTCTCTGCTCTGCTAATGACCTTCTTCTTTCATCTTCTCTTATCACTTCCTTTCACTCCTATCTTCAGGACTTTTCTCGTGCTGCCCCAATTTTTTGGAACTCCTTGCCTCGCTTCACTATCCTCCTGCCTCTCAATCTTTCAAACACTTACTAAAAACTCGTCTGTTTAAAGAAGCTTATCACATCTTATGTGCTTTAGGGAAAGCACTGGGTACACTTGATTTTAAAGTCAAAGACAGGGCACTATTCTTTTCTATTTCTTCATTTTGTAATATTGTTCTGACCTGAACTTACCACTGTATAGCGCTATGGAATATGTTGGCACGTTACAAATAATGGAAATAATCACATATAATAGTTGTCAAACTGCAACTGGTTGTCACGCTTGTGACAAGTCACAGTTTGACAACTTGACAACTACGATTGATCGCAACCCCTGCTTAAGCCGTGCATGCACATTGCGTATCAGGCGCGCACATGAGCAGACGGCTGTGTGCCCGACCGGCTGAGTGACACGGGAGAAAGAGTCACAGGAGAGAGAGAAGGGAGGAAGAGACACAGGGGAGGAGGAAAAAGAGACACAGGGGAGGAGAAGGGAGACACAAAGGGGGGAGACAAACAGGGGAGGGAGAAAAGACATAAGGGAGGGAGAGGAGGGGGAAAAGACATAAGGGAGGGAGAGGAGGGGGAAAAGACACAGGGGAGGGGGGAAAGATGTGGAAGAGACACGAGAGAGGGGGAAGAGACACAGGGGGGACAGGGGGGAAAGACACAGGGGGAAAGGGGGACATGGAAAGTGGGATGGAAAAAGGGGTAAAGGGTTAAAGAGATACAGGGGAGGGGGAAGAGACACAGGAGAGGGGGGAAGACACAGGGGAGGGGGGAGACAAAGGGGAAGGGGGAAAGAGAAGTAGGGGAGGGGAAAAAATACACATGGGAGGGGTGAGAGACACAGGGGAGGGAGAGGGAGGAGAGACACAGGGGACGGGGGAGGAGACACAGGGGAGGGGGAACAGACACAGGGGAGGGGGAACAGACACAGGGGAGGGGGAACAGACAAAGGGGAGGGAGAGGGGGAAGAGGCATGAGGGTAGGGGAAGAGACACAGGGGGAGGACAAGTGGGGAAAGAGACACAAAGGAGGGGGAAAGAGACACAGGGGAGGAAGAAGTGGGTAAAAACACAGGGGGAGAAAGAAGACACAAGGGAGGAAGTAGGGGGAGAGACTCTCAATGAGTACCAAATAAGGTGGTTATTTATTCTATTTCAGGTTAGATTTAGGGTTTTTGTATTTAGTTAGTGGGTTATTGTATTGTAGTTAGTTGTATTGTAGTTAGGGGTTAACTGATTGTAGTTAAGGGGTTAATGTGTATTGTATTTAGAGGTTAATTAATTGTAGTTAGGGGGTTGGTTGATTAATGTATTGGATTGTAATTATTGTATGTATTATATGTTTTCTTTCCTGTAATGTATGATTTGTTTATTTTTTGTTACTTAGCTTCTTTTATTAATGGTAACTTAGCTTTTATTTTTGGTAAAGTAGGTTTTTCTATTTTTGATAATGCCCTTTTATTATTTTCAGTAATGTGCTTATTTTATTTTCAGTACTATGCTTTTTTATTTTGTTTAACTCTAGTTTTTTTTTCTGTAACTAGGTGTTTTTTTCTTTCTGAGATTAGTGGGGTAATAGGTAGGTAGTAGGTAGGTAGTGTAGAGTTAATAAGGTTTACTGGATACATTTGGGGTTAAATAGGCCCAGTTAAGGTTAAATATGACTAGATAGGCTTACATAGGACTAGACAGGGTTAAATATGTCTAGATTGGGTTGAATAGGCCCAGATAGGGTTAGATTGGCCCAGTTAGGGTTATTGGTCCAGATAGGGTTAACAGGGTTTAGTACGGGTTAATGAGGTATAGTTAGGGTTAATAGTGTACTGCAGTGCTTAGACTTTGTGTCATGAGGGTCCTGGAGGACCCTCATGGTGTTTATAGTGTTATCATAGGGGTTCATTAGTGCCCTATAGGGGTCTATATAGATGTGGTGGGGGTGATGAGGTTGAAGAGGCTTACTGGGGTCTGTATAGACCCCCACAAGTGATGAGGTTAATATGATGGTTGTGGGGGTCTATACAGACCCCAGTAAGCCTCTATTCAACCTCATCACCCCCACCACATCTATATAGACCCCTATAGGACACTAATGAACCCCTATGATAACACTATAGAGCCCCATGAGTGATGGGGTTCATTTTAGGTGCCTGGGGGGATACATACGGACCTTTATGGTCTTTTAAGGACTAGCAGAGGAAAATTTTAATTTTTAAATGCAGCGTGGGTCCCGATTGGGACTCTTGCTCCAAGGGTTAATATGGGGACACTCTGGGGCTCCCGATGAGGAGCCGCCACCATAGAGGGGGGTTAATGTTAGGTGCCGCGGAAGTACTTACAGTCCGATTGGGACCCTGCAGCAAGGGTTATTATGGGGAGGCTGCGGGGACCCCTGCAGCATGGGGATGTGTTTAGGGAGCAGGGGGAAGCATTAGATGCCGGAGTCGGGCTACTCTGAGGGAGCCCTTGCGGGCACTTTTTTGTGCTTGAAGGGATTCTTCCGAGGGAATAGCTTCTCCCCATAGATTTATGTGTGCGTATTACTATGTAGCGCTCTCTGAGTCTATTTCGGCCGTTTTGGGTGTCATCTCGAAATGGCTGCTGCGAGGAACATATTGAGGAATCGGTCTCGCAAACAGCACTAAGATTACTTTTCTGAGGACCGAGAGAACAACGGATTCTAATTTAATGAGGGCCTTGGTTTGCAGCTTAAATACACTGAATTGTGTTGTTTTTGTGCGAGTGGGACAGTCGAGTAAAAAGTAATCATTACATAAAGAAGATCTGGCCATTTTGTCAGTTACTTTTTCCTGGAAAGAAAATGTTGCAACCCTCCCCAGTGGTCAATATTTAAAATATTTTAACATCAACTCTATATAAAAAAATAGGGTTTGTTAAAAATATTTTTAAGGCTATGAATAAAAATTATGCTGGGATTGCTTTTTTGAAAAAAAAAATCTAAAATAAGTGATTCTAGTGAAGATTTGTTATACCAAGTTTTAATAAATATTATTAAAAATATTAATATTCTCAGAGGCACGATATCTCATTCATTGATCGCATGGGTATAATAAATCCAGAATTTATTTAAAGTGCCAGTGTTAAAGTTGTTGGATTTAATTGATTTGATTGAAAATATACTATACTAGTGAATTGCCCGTCAAAAAATGACAGCAATGAAATAGTAAGGTCGCTAATGATGTTTGGTTTGTAATAATGAAATATATAATACATTAATAAATGAATATACTTTACGTATTTTGAAGCATTGTGTTGAAGAGCTGACAATCTGTTTTCATGTTGCTGCAGCATTAGTGGTGTGGAGCTGCTGTGTAAGCGTGATGAATGTGTGCAGTGTAATAGTGTGCGTGCGCGAGACAAAACCATTAGCGTAGTTGTGTTCTTCCGCATTGTCATAAAATGTAATAAAGGTAATGTGTGGTATGCGTCTTAGCGGAATATCCGTAGGTCTTTTGTGGTGTTTTGCGAGTTTCTTGTGGTGTTTTGCATGTTTAGAGTGCTGTAGCCTCGTTTTCGTTTTGTTCGGCGGCCATTTTTTCTCTCGCTTAGAGAATTTTCGAGAGTGTCCAAAGTCTTTTATTTTGAGTTAAATGAAGGTGTAAGTTGTTTTTTTGAGGTCCTGGATGCTCCCTCTTGCTGTAGGTAAGCTTTTTATGTATGTGCTGTGTGTATTTATTGTGTTTTTAATTTTTTTTCTGTTCGCGGGTTGCCAGCGTTTTTTGCAAGGTCGTAATGGGTGGTAATGTGTCTCGTATGTGTTTTGTGGTGTTTTGCGTGTTTCTTGTGGTGTTTTGCGTGTTTATAGTGCTGTAGCCTCGTTTTCGTTTTTTCCGGCGGCCATTTTTTCTCTCGCTTGGCGAATTTTTTAGTGTTTAAACTCTTTTATTTTGAGTTAAATGGGTGTAAGTTGTTTTTTTGAGGTCCTGGATGCTCTCTCTTGCTGTAGGTAAGCTTTTTATGTATGTGCTGTGTGTATTTATTGTGTTTAGAATTTTTTCATGTTCGCGAGTTGCGCCTGATTTTTGCGAGGTTGTAATGAGTGGTAACGTGTCTCGTATGTTGTTTGCGTTGCGGCGTAAAGTTTGCGAGGGTCGCAGTCGCTGTGTTGTTTGCATTACAACGTAAAGTTTGCGAGGGTCGCAGTTGCTGGCAAGGAGCGCCTTCGGCGGCGGCCCTCGTGAAAGCGCGAGCAATGGCTCTGGCTGGCTCGCCTGCTCACAACAATATATGTGATCACTATGAGTGTTGCTTATAAAGTGCTTGAAATAGGAAAGTGCTTTAAATAAAGAAAAGTGCTGGTGCTAGTAATATTAGAACCAATAACAAATAGATTATAACCCAGTGAAATATAATAAAGTGATATTGCGATAGGAGAACTTAAATAATATCACATTCTTATGAAATTCATTGTCTGGTATTTGTTAATAAAGTAATCCCCGTCTAGTCGGAATACACTGTGAGTTCTATCTTCCAATACCTTAAGGCTCAAAGGCATAGCAATACTAGTTATTTGCGACTGAATTTAGCTCCATAATCGTATTATTTTAGTATTTTGGTGTTATTAGTTAGATTCTAAGAATCGGAGCTAGGTTGTAGCGTGCCACGCGGTTTAGACGCCTCGCGATGACGTCATAAACCGCGTACGCTCTTGCGTCTGACCCTATCTATAATAGTATTAGACACACTTATTTAGCTCTCTACGTTTGTGTAGATATATCTGCATATTAATAACATCTTGCTTTCTATACAAACACTGACAGTTTTACATCCCCTTAAAATCTCAAAGAAGTTGTTAAATCTGCAGTAAATAAACTTAAAATGGTAAAATTATTGTATTGTAAGAATAAAAGAAATCAGTAACTGTGTATTACTTTATTACAAATTCTTCTGAAAGTATTAATCGATATGATGATGTTCTTTTATTGTTTAATAAATGACTCACCTGCTTTGATCTTTAATGGATTTTCCACAGGCGGCTGGTGACCCCTCACATACGGCTCTTCTCCTTGCTCAATCATTGAGATGACTGTAGGTTTCATATTGAGACGTCCTGTATATGAACAATGAAAGTAATTATACAATCATTTTTATCTTACATCTAACATATCTCATGAGTTTTAAATTAAATGATATTTCACAAAATTTACCATTTTTTTAAAATATTTTCTCACCTACAAACATGAGGTTTTGGTAATTCTCCATCATCACCTCCTTATAAAGCTCCTTGTCTTCCTCTGTTAAACAGTCCCACTCCTCCTTGGAGAAGTAAACGGCAACTTCATCAAAATCAGATTGTACCTAAAAACAATAAATCCTTCAGATCAGTGAGTTTTCCTGGGACACAATCACATTTGGTCATTCAGATGTTCCCACAACGAGGAACATGAACCTCGTAGCACAAAGCAGCCGGCAAAGAGGAGACAGAATTTATAAAATCAAATGGATGAATTAAAACACTTACAATATTTAGCAAGAAATGCAAGATGATTTTCCAACTCCACCTAATTTATTTAGAGAATATATACAGACGACCTGGGCCTAGTAATTCATTGTTTAAACTGGAGACTACCCTTAAGAAACATTCAAGTACTTTAGGGGCTCGATTACAAGACTTCTGTAGGAAAAGGCATATGTAAATACCCCACATAAGGAGCAGGCTATACTACGTACGCAATTGTAAAGGATGTCAGTGATTCCTTAATATATTAATCCAGTGACCTTCATCTTCTTTGACCTTGCAGATTTGTGTTGTTTTGTGTCACATGTACAGATTGCAGTGACTTTCTCCATTACCTGACAATTGGTATTAAATAAAACTTCTGGAGTTTCGGTCAATATCTTCACAGCCATCTGCATCCTCTCCATGTTCATCGTTTGGAAGTTAGATTCTTCAAGTCTTGTGTTCTGTGAAGAACTTGATCCAGATTCAGCTCTACAATAAGGGAGAAAAAGATATATGACAAGAGTAATGCCATTATTGAAAAGAAAAATGGACTACAGTTCGGAATGGACAAGGACACACAGCCCAGGGGATGCAGGGAATCATAGCAAGGGAGGACACGCAGGCCAGGAGAGACAGGGAATCAGAGCAAGGCAGGACACACAGCCCAGGAGAGACAGGGAATACGAGCAAGACAGGACACACAGCCCAGGAGAGACAGAGAATACGAGCAAGACAGGACACACAGCCCAGGGGATGCAGGGAATCAGAGCAAGCCAGGACACACAGGAGAGACAGGGAATCAGAGTAGGGCTGGAGACACACAGGCCATGAGATTAAGGGAATAAGAGCAAGGCAGGACACACAGCCTCAAGAGACAGGGAATCGGAGCAAGACAGGACACACAGCCCAGGAGAGACAGGGAATACGAGCAAGACAGGACACACAGCCCAGGAGAGACAGGGAATCAGAGCAAGGCAGGACACACAGCCCAGGAGAGACAGGGAATCAGAGCAAGGGAGGACACGCAGGCCAGGAGAGACATGGAATACGAGCAAGACAGGACACACAGCCCAAGAGAGACAGGGAATCGGAGCAAGGCAGGACACATAGCCCAGGAGAGACAGGGAATACGAGCAAGACAGGACACACAGCCCAGGAGAGACAGGGAATCGGAGCAAGGCAGGACACATAGCCCAGGAGAGACAGGGAATACGAGCAAGACAGGACACACAGCCCAGGAGAGACAGGGAATCGGAGCAAGGCAGGACACATAGCCCAGGAGAGACAGGGAATACGAGCAAGACAGGACACACAGCCCAGGAGAGACAGGGAATACGAGCAAGACAGGACACACAGCCCAGGAGAGACAGGGAATCAGAGCAAGGCAGGACACACAGCCCAGGAGAGACAGGAAATCAGAGCAAGGGAGGACACGCAGGCCAGGAGAGACATGGAATACGAGCAAGACAGGACACAGAGCCCAGGAGAGACAGGGAATACGAGCAAGACAGGACACACAGCCCAGGAGAGACAGGGAATACGAGCAAGGCAGGACACACAGCCCAGGAGAGACAGAGAATACGAGCAAGACAGGACACACAGCCCAGGGGATGCAGGGAATCAGAGCAAGGCAGGGCACACAGCCCAGGAGAGACAGGGAATCGGAGCAAGACAGGACACACAGCCCAGGGGATGCAGGGAATCATAGCAAGGCCAGATACACATTCAGGAGAGACAGGGAATCAGAGTAGGGCTGGAGACACACAGGCCATGAGATTAAGGGAATAAGAGCAAGGCAGGACACACAGCCTCAAGAGACAGGGAATCAGAGCAAGGCAGGACACACAGCCTCAAGAGACAGGGAATCAGAGCAAGGCAGGACACACAGCTCAGGAGAGACAGGGAATCGGAGCAAGACAGGACACACAGCCCGGGAGAGACAGGGAATCAGAGCAAGGAAGGACACACAGCCCAGGAGAGACAGGGAATCAGAGCAAGGCAGGACACACAGCCCGGGAGAGACAGGGAATCGGAGCAAGGCGGAACAGAAGGCCAAGAGAGACAGGGAATCAGAGCAAGGCAGGACACATAGCCCAGGAGAGACAGGGAATACGAGCAAGACAGGACACACAGCCCAGGAGAGACAGGGAATAGGAGCAAGACAGGACACACAGCCCAGGAGAGACATGGAATACGAGCAAGACAGGACACACAGCCCAGGGGATGCAGGGAATCAGAGCAAGGCAGGGCACACAGCCCAGGAGAGACAGGGAATAAGAGAAAGGCGGGACACACAGCCCAGGAGAGACAGAGAATCAGAGCAAGGCGGGACACACAGCCCGGGAGAGACAGGGAATACGAGCAAGACAGGATACACAGCCCAGGAGAGATAGGGAATACGAGCAAGGCAGGACACACAGCCCAGAGAGACAGGGAATCCGAGTAAGGCAGGACACACAGCCCGGGAGAGACAGGGAATACGAGCAAGACATGACACACAGCCCAGGAGAGACAGGGAATCAGAGAAAGACAGGACACACAGCCCAGGAGAGACAGGGAATCAAAGCAAGGCAGGACACACAGCCAGGAGAGACAGGGAATCAGAGCAAGGTAGGACACACAGCCCAGGAGCGACAGGGAATCGGAGCAAGGCGGAACAGAAGGCCAAGAGAGACAGGTAATCAGAGCAAGGCAGGACACACAGAAGATACAGGGAATCAGAGCAAGGAAGACACGCAGCCAAGGAGAGAGAGAATCAGAGCAAGACAGGACACACAGTCCAGGAGAGACAGGGAATCGGAGCAAGACAGGACACACAGCCCAGGAGAGACAGGGAATCGGAGCAAGACAGGACACACAGCCCGGGAGAGACAGGGAATCAGAGCAAGGAAGGAAACACAGCCCGGGAGAGACAGGGAATCAGAGCAAGGAAGGACACACAGCCCAGGAGAGACAGGGAATCAGAGCAAGGCAGGACACACAGCCCAGGAGAGACAGGGAATAGGAGCAAGACAGGACACACAGCCCAGGAGAGACATGGAATACGAGCAAGACAGGACACACAGCCCAGGGGATGCAGGGAATCAGAGCAAGGCAGGGCACACAGCCCAGGAGAGACAGGGAATACGAGCAAGACAGGACACACAGCCCAGGAGAGACAGGGAATAGGAGCAAGACAGGACACACAGCCCAGGAGAGACATGGAATACGAGCAAGACAGGACACACAGCCCAGGGGATGCAGGGAATCAGAGCAAGGAAGGACACACAGCCCAGGAGAGACAGGGAATCAGAGCAAGGCAGGACACACAGCCCAGGAGAGACAGGGAATAGGAGCAAGACAGGACACACAGCCCAGGAGAGACATGGAATACGAGCAAGACAGGACACACAGCCCAGGGGATGCAGGGAATCAGAGCAAGGCAGGGCACACAGCCCAGGAGAGACAGGGAATCAGAGAAAGGCAGGACACACAGCCCGGGAGAGACAGGGAATACGAGCAAGACAGGACACACAGCCCAGGAGAGATAGGGAATACGAGCAAGGCAGGACACACAGCCCGGAGAGACAGGTAATCCGAGTAAGGCAGGACACACAGCCCGGGAGAGACAGGGAATACGAGCAAGACATGACACACAGCCCAGGAGACACAGGAAATCAGAGAAAGGCAGGACACACAGCCCAGGAGAGACAGGGAATCAAAGCAAGGCAGGACACACAGCCAGGAGAGACAGGGAATCAGAGCAAGGTAGGACACACAGCCCAGGAGCGACAGGGAATCGGAGCAAGGCGGAACAGAAGGCCAAGAGAGACAGGTAATCAGAGCAAGGCAGGACACACAGAAGATACAGGGAATCAGAGCAAGGAAGACACGCAGCCAAGGAGAGAGAGAATCAGAGCAAGACAGGACACACAGTCCAGGAGAGACAGGGACTACGAGCAAGACAGGACACACAGGCAAAATAGAGAATCAGAGCAAGACCGGACACACTGCCCAGGAGAGACAAATATTGATTAAAATAGATGAACAGATAACAAATTCTGAAGAATTAAGACATGAGAGGCTGTGAACATGTTCCAGCAATAAGAAACAATTATTGATACACATATGTAGTATGCAATAGATTAGATACATCTACATCTATATAGATAGGTAATGTCCCACTGTGAATAGGCATTTTTATTGGATACATCTATATTTATTGTTGTTGTTGTTGTTTAATCAATCAGTCGTGTCCGACTCTCTGTGACTCTATGGACCACAGCACGACAGGTGCATCTCTCATTCACTGCCCCTCTGAGCTCAATCAAGTTCATGTTCATTGCTTCAGCGACCTTTATTTTTACACTTATAC